>JAMPIV010000979.1:600000-957500 GCA_024509875.1 Oreohelix idahoensis
AAGGACCCTACCTTGGAGCCCTGCTTTAGGAAACTGCCCATGGCTAAGGACCCCAGACACAACGGAGACATCTTCTCTAAAGATGGCGTACTCTATCGTAGAACGGGCAACCCTGATCAAGGGTATAATCAGCTCCTAGTACCGAAGCAGTACAGAAGCCAGATCTTAGAAATGGGGCACTCTCTTCCCTTTAGCGGACATATGGGACAAAACGCCACTATTCAGCGAATACAAACCCACTATTGGTGGCCAGGAATGAACTCTGACATTATCAGGTATGTGAAATCCTGCGCCCAGTGCCAACGGGTAGCACCCAAGCACTTGACACCCCCAGTACCCATGGGGCAAATGCCAATTGTGGGGACTCCATTTGAACGGGTTGCTGTCGACATCATTGGACCCCTGGAAAGGACCAAAAGAAGGAACAGGTTCATCCTGACCTTAGTCGACACTTGCACAATGTGGGCCGAAGCTGTACCGCTAACATGCACAGATTCCAAGCATGTCGCAGAAGCCCTGGTGCAAATCTTTACACGGTTGGGATTCCCTCAACAAGTTTTGACGGACAATGGATCCCAATTCCGTAGCCTGTTAATGGAGGAGATCTTTAAGATCTTGAGGGCCAAACACATCCACACAAGCCCCTACCATCCGGCCGGAAATGGGCTCGTGGAGCGCTTTAACGGCAGCCTCACCATGATGTTACGTAAGCTGGGACAAGAGAAACCTGAAGATTGGGACCTTTTCATTCCTGCAGCCTTATTCGCCTACAGGGAGGTTCCCCAGGCATCTACAGGATTTCCACCAGCTACACTTTTATTCGGCAGACCTATTAAGGGGCCGCTAGAAGCCTTACGTCGGTCCCTGACAGACCATAAGGCTGACGAGACAGTCGTCTCAGCAAGCAAATATGTATCAGAGCTCAAGGAAAGGTTACAACTAGGATGGGACCTAGCAAAAACCAACCTTAAGAAAGCACGCGCAAAGCACGCTCAACGATACAATAAAGCAGCGAAAGAGAGAGAACTCCAACCAGGGGAAAAAGTTTTGTTGCTACTTCCAACCGAAAACAACAAACTTCGCATCGGATGGCAAGGGCCGTTTACCGTCCTTAAAAAGATCTCCCGCACTAACTACAAGATCTCTATTAAAGGAAAGGAGAAGGTCTACCACGTAAATCTGCTAAAGAAATACTTGGAAAGACCGGTGCCGTCCTCCGAACATCTCCTGGCGGTCGCCATAGCGACGGAAGATGAGGAAGATGACGATAGTTGCATGGAGTATCCATTGCAACAAACGGAATCTTTCAAAGATGTCAAATTCGGCGAAAATCTCTCGGAAGCACAACAGACAGAAACCAGGGCGCTACTGAAACAGTACACTGCAGTCTTAACGGATGTACCTGGTCGAACAAATCTCATAGAATTCGATATGAAACTGACCAACGAGACCCCTGTTCGAACCAGAGTTTACCCCATTCCGTACGCTAAAGCTGATGCACTACGCGGAGAGATAGACAAGCTGCGTCAAGCAGAAATTATCAGTGAGTCTACCTCTCCTTATAGTTCGAGTGTAGTACTGTTACAGAAGCCCAATAAGGAAGTTCGGCTGTGCATAGATTACCGTTTACTTAACACAGTAACGGAATTCCAGCCCGAACCTCTACAGAGCGCTTCTGAGCTGTTCACTAAGCTCAGCAAGGCAAGAATTTTCTCAAAGATTGACTTGAGTAAAGGTTACTACCAAATACCAGTCAAGGAGGAAGTTAAGCCTTTGTTAGCTTTTAGCACCAGTGAAGGACACTACACTTTCAACGTAATGCCGTTCGGATTGCACAACGCACCAGGAGTCTTCACCAGAATGATGAGGAAGCTTTTAGAACCCTTGCAAAGTCCCCATATCCATAATTTCATGGATGACATATTAATTGCATCGGAAAACTATGATGAACATATTGCTACGGTTGCTATGCTCTTCAGGCGACTACAGGAAACTGGTCTCACAGCCAGACCTATCAAATGTCTCATCGGATTTCAAAAGCTAGACTTCCTGGGACATACCATTTCTCAAGGCTGCATGTGGCCAGTTACCAAGAACATTGAGAAAATAGTTGCAGCAAAAAGACCCCGAACGAAGAAAGACACCCGTTCTTTTCTATCACTGTGTGCTTACTATCAGAAATTTATCAAGAATTTCAACGGGCTAACGGCACCCCTTACTGACCTTACAAAAAAAGGGCGCCCGGACAAGGTTATTTGGGATTCGAAGTGCGAACAAGCTTACGTCACTTTAAAAGGTCAATTGTCTGAATACCCCATTTTGAGACTACCTGACCTCAAGAAACCTTTTATATTGCGGGTCGACGCTTCGGGTCAGGGCATCGGGTCAACCCTGCTCCAAGCAGATGACACCGATCCGAATCTGTTATTTCCAGTTGCGTATGGCAGCCGTAAACTGAATGCTGCAGAACGTAACTATTCCACCGTCGAAAGAGAGTGTCTAGCACTTGTTCATGGCATAAGGAAATACCATGAATATCTTTACGGAGTAACATTCACGGTGCAAACAGACCACGCTCCTTTAGCTTTTCTTGGGGCGAATAAGGAATTCAACACGAGGATCATGCGCTGGGCCTTGCTACTAAGCGTGTACTCTTTCAAAGTGGAATACATTCCGGGAAAACAGAACGTGGGAGCAGATTTTATGAGTAGAAATTGGAGCACGGAAGAGGAGGTGGAAAGCGAAAACAACAATCACCTGCAAGTTACTGATCAAGAGAGCTCCATTGTCATAAATGAAACATGAAATGGTTTCATGTCTTTAAGAGGGGACGACTGTGACGTATGAAAATCGGACCTCTCTTACTTTAATCCTTCAGTCCCCCTTTTCTCTCTTACAACTAAACAACTCGAGTCATTCCCACGATTGCTGGTTTGGTATGCCATAAGTTATCTGGACATCCGCCCTTTTGTTGTCTTCTCTCGAGGGCGATTAAAATAAAACTATTTCGGTATCTCTTACTGACATTCCCACAGAGAGGCAGACCACCAGAGATCAGGTTGCGATGTCAAGCCGAGGTTTGAAACCTCTGTTTAACACCTGATAATAGAATGGACGAAGATTTCGCAGGTGCGTTTGCCAGTCATGGGAACATGGGCCGATTCAGTATATTAACGCAGTTTTAGAAAAACTCTTTATCAGTCTGGCCCCAGGAATTGGTGATATCTTCTAGCGCGAATCTTGGAGTTTTATATAAAGATAATTCCTTTTAGATTTCGTGGAGAGTGTCAATTTTTCCTTGTGTGGCGGTAATCATATATATATATTAGAATTTTGAGTGTCTTAACGTGTTAATGTTTTCACTGGGATTTCTGTGTTTATTAAATAAGCATATTAAATAGTTCCACCTGTAATAAGTAAATTTAATTTCTTGCTATTCCCCCAGTAAGAGACGCTTTAAATTAATTAATATACGCTAGGCGACTGATAATTAGAGATAAATATACTTTTATTCATCATGCGTAATTTTGTGAATTACTAGAGTTTTGTGGGTTTTAAATATAATTTAATACCGGAGTGATCCAGAGGTCTTACCTAACGAGTGTAGAATATAATAATGATATCATTGTTACAATGTTTGTTTTTTCTACATCTAGGCGATCAACCCTGCGATCTAGCGGTCTGAATAGCTCCAGAAACATTCTTAAAATATTATTGGGTCCTAGATTTGGACCTGTGCGGTTCTCTTGTGGTTTTCTTACAGAGAGAAAGTCGCCACATATAAACATTTTTAAAGAATATAAAAATCAGAACTGGACAAGAAATTACCCAGATTGTTCACAGCAAATCTGATCCGCCTGTGGTGGCCAAATATCTATATATAAACATTGTTTCCAGAATATTGACTATCGTAGTTTTTTCTTCTTTTCTCAAGTGGATTTATCCAGAAAAAGGAATACTTGGGTCCATAACCGGCACCCAACCCCAGAGTGAGAGAAAAAAACAGATAGGAGATCCTTTGCTTATCCTTATTGGTTTTCTAACAGTGTACCCACCAGACATTTTCCTTAAATATCGGTTATCTGTGTGCTGCCCATGGTGAACATTTTTGATCGCAATATATATTTACCTGCATTACCTGACGTGAACTTTTTGACACATAATATTAGCATTATTTAAGCGGACGTTCCCCATTAGGAAAAATTAATCATTCTTGGAGGAACTGGGGTCCCTTGGATAGCACCACCCTGAAATATGTCAAAGATACACAGATGTGTTAAAGAGTAGCAGGTAAGTGTGATTGCTGAATACTTGTGGCCACAGACTGACAGACTGTAAGAAAAAGAAATGAATATTTCATATTTTGTATAATCATTATACTCACTTCAGTCTTTTCGGGTTCGCAAATACTGTTATATCATTTTCTTGTCTTCTTTGTTTCAGGATAGATTGACTAGAGACTTGGTTCTTTTACTTTATCGTCTATCCCTATATATATTATTATTAACTGTAATCTTTTGGGTTAATTACTTCTGTCAGGATCTACTTTGGGATTCCTTTACAGTAGAGGAGAGCCTATTGGGTTAATACATTTTCTTGCATTTTTTATGTCTGTAAACTATACCTTCTGATAGATAATATTGTTGTATGTGATTTCTTTAAGATAATAAACATCAGTTATCGTGTTGGTCAAACCCCTGCCCAGTATATGTTATCCATAGCTTGGTTCACGTCTGTACGTATTATGTCACAGAATTGTGTATATGTAAGTGGAGTGTAACTCGTATATATATATGTACCAGGAGAGACAGGGAGTCTAGTTAAATATTGTCGTGAGATAGGCTGGGATTAGAGAAATTACTCAATCCAGAGACTGTCCTTTTCTCTTACACTCTCACCCCCCTTGTGAAACAAAGCTATTTCTTACCCCTTATTCTCACATAGTTTACCATTATCACCTCTGCTCAGACGGGACCTTAAACATCTTCAACCTATCTCAATAAAATCTACGACAGGCATTTAGACCGAAGATCAACAGAAAACGTAAGATTGTAAGATCTCTGAATCAAGAATGGGACAGAGAAGATTGAACACAGCAGAAGGGAAACTGAAAGAGTTTCAAACATGGAACATGAATAAAACAGAAGGAAGACATTTATAATACTGATGGATCTGAGGGCATTTAGACTGAAGATCAACAGAAAGCGTAAGATTGTAAGATCTCTGAATCAAGAATGGGACAGAGAAGATTGAACACAGCAGAAGGTAGACTGAAAGTGTTTCAGACATGGAACATGAATAAAACAGAAGGCTAAAGAAAAAAAAAGAAAAAAAAAGAAAAGGATTTTAAGTTCTTGCGGCTGACTAGAACTAAATCCCATAAATTTATGAGTGTGGCCAGAATAATGCAAAGACCTCGTAGGCCGTGGAAAGCTCAGAAGTTCAAAAGTCACAATAAACCAATTAGGCCTTTGAAGTCTAGGGGCCAGGTTTAACGAGAAATCGATCATAAATCAATCTTGCATAGCATTCACCTGGATATCAAGGGCTGGACTTATGCGGAAACCATCTTGATGTATAGGAATGGGCGGGTAAAAAACTTGTTTGGGTTTATCTAATGAAGAGGAATAACGTACTTTATGAGGCTGTTAGCCAGAAGGGTCTGGGAATGATATCAGAGACGCAGCAACACTACAGAGGAGTCAAAGGAATGGGGTAAATTCTATTTTTTGTAAAAGAACATTTGTTATTGTCAAGTACGGATAATAAAGTACAACCAATGGTGGTTAAGCTAAAAACATTTACTACCGAAGGACCAGAATGACGTAGAAAAACACACAAGAAGGAGAGATAATACTGAAAGTTACGTATAAAGAAAGAACATGAGAAACAGTAGCAGGGGAGGATAATCATAATAATTTGAAAGAAGATTAAAAATAACAGAAGAGAAGAAGAGAAGCAATTGAAAAATGAGGGAAAGATAGTAGCAGACAAGGAAGCATATTCAGCTAACGCATGTTCACTGCTTTCTTAACAAATGTTGTATCCCAATATATCCAGTTCATCCAGATGTCATGTGTACAATAAGAGACAAACACGCCGCCATACAAACGTCTTGACTGCAGTGATAATCTTCAGACTCCGCCACAACAGTTTGGGGTATCGTCTATTCAACAAGCTAATGATAGGAACTACTCACGAGTGTGACTGTGGCACCGATAACATGACTGCTGAGCATCTGCTTCAAAAATGCCCAACTTATGAACAACAGAAAGCACGTATGGTACTCACAATACCATTCATGGAAAAAACTCCATGGAGATACAAATAACCTCAAGATAACCACTGCTTTCTTTGAAAACATTCAAATAGATGTCTGTAAGTAGAAGAAGAATACAGTTAGGTCGTGTCGGTGCATGTTTGTCTTCAACGTCGTGTAAATAGTCGACCTCAATCGATAACCACGACTTAACTCTGAGCCTACACTATTCTCACGGCAGACTAATTAACACGTCGCTCTGTCACATCAAAGTGAACTTTTTCAATGCTCCAGGCTACTGAACTAATTTAATACTTGATAAAAATAATCACTCCCCCTCATTCAGCTTTTTAAACATCCCACCCCTCACCCCCCAATAAAAAAAGAGAAAACGGAGTTGCTAACACTAACAAATCTTAATTTAAGAAAATACAATTCTCTGCCCCAAGGAGAACGAGAAATGGACCGATATTTATTGCCCGCAATCTATAGTGGATTAACCGTCTGTTGTGCCAGGTTTTAAAGCGTCCCCATTCTGTCGCTAACATGAGTTTAGCTTTTGCTGTTTTAAAACCTGCCCCCTTACACCCACCGGTAAATATAGCCGTTACATCCAGGGACAGTGGGCACAGCGGATTGATCACCCGCTTGCCAGTCACACTGATTACGGAAACAACAATTAATATTCTGTTGTACCAATAAACGCCTTTAGGCGTAACGGGACAACGGATAATTTCTTGTTGCCCTAAGACGCCAGCTAGGCGTAATGGCCACAGACTGCTTGGTCGGTCGATGGCTAAGGATGGAAGAAGAAGAAGAAGATCCAGGGACAGTACAGTAGATCTAATGTTTTGTGTTTTTTTTCTTTTCGACAACGAGCTGTTCAGTGATCAAGAAAGATTTTTCTTAGCTCAACCTTGACGTAGATTGTGACCGATAGGGCACTGTACCAACAGTCCAGTCTAGACTAAATGGTGCTGTGTTTGTTATTTTTACAATGGCTTTCGATTTCTTTACACAAGTTTATTGCGGTTGTAGTATATTGAGTACAAGAAAAGGTGAAGCCACAAAAGAATCCTTTTTTTTTTAATATACTACTGGACAAAAGTTAAGGGCCGCCATTCAGTTTAGACAAGGTTTATATAATTCTTCCTGAGCAGGGTCGATTTTCCAAATGTCCGGTAGCTTGAAATCTCTCATTTTTTTTTTTAAACCTTTATTTAGGTCGTGATTACAAACACCATCAATGTTATTTACAAGAGTTTAACACGATGTAAGATATAAAATATATAAAGTTATCCCCCCCTCCCTCCCCCAATCCCTCAATATGCAATACAAACAAATCAATATCAAACACTCATCAAAATTACTCATCATATCAAAAATTTCCAAAAATTCCAAACAACATAATATTACCACAAAGAAAATTATTTCCCTCTAAAATTGTTTCATGATATAAGATATGAAATACCCCCCCCCCCCCTTTCCCCCTAAAATAGCAGTACCACAAATGTATAACCAAGGTGCACAATATTATTACAAAATTCCATTATTACAATTCAAAATTCTTTAACATTATATATTATAAACTTAAGTGGGTGAAAGAGTTAAAGGATATTTACATTGTGAAGTATTTACAAACAAAGCTACATTGCTTTGCATGACGACCCAAGGGTCAATAAATTTTTAAAGTTGTCTTGTTGTGTCTTGTGTTATCTGTTCGTATATTTGTGTAAATATTCTACTATCGTAATGTATGCCGTCATGTACAGCTCTGTTCCTACACGTCCATACTAAGTATCTGAATTCTGCTAATAAGGTTAGGAGTATAAGCTCCGTCTGTCATGGTAACGTAGGTAAAGTATTCAACATGACCGCCTGGTACATGTTGAGCGATTGCTTGAAATCTCTCAAGAAGTCTCTGAATGGTAGAGTGGGACACTGCTAAACGTCTTGCAACATGACGAACAGATTGACCATCCTGAATCCATGCCATGGCTCGACCACGGTCTACAGTGCTGAGACTTCTCCTTGGTGGCATGGCTAATGCAGTGATCATTTCGACCACTTGTCATACTGATTTATTGCATACCAACGGTGAACACTCTTTACCGATGATCATTTTCCACGTGCATTCAAATTCAACTCAGTTTTTCACCTTTTGAACTAGTGGGGCGTGTTGTAAAAACCACGAGTTTTTGCAGCAACAATGGCAATTTTCACGTGCGGGTTAAAGTGACCCAGTTTTTGGACATTTAAAAAAAAATTTACCTAGTGCACACAGAAATGTACACACATTTCTCTGAGCTCAGTTTTAATGACATTTTCACTTGTCTTTACAGTTTGCCAATCAATTATATAAACCTTGTCTAAACTGAATGGCGGCCCTTAACTTTTGTCCAGTAGTATAGTCTAACAGTGACAGTTAGGAAAGGAGAAAGAATGTGGTAGGAAAACAGGTGTAAAATAATATGTGATTGGGGAACGGGGAAACTGGGTGAAGAGAAGAGAAACAGGTGAGTAGACTAAAGTATTGCTAAATAAGAGTATATATATATATATATATATATATATATATATATATATATATATATATATATATATATATATATATATATATATATATATATATATAGATATATATATATATATATATATATATATATATACACACACATATATATATACATATATATATATATATATATACATATATATATATATATATATATATATATATATATATATATATATATATATATATATATATATATATCACACAACACTACAATGAGAGGTAATCTGGTCATCAAATGTGCCCGCTCTGCAGTCAGACTCAACTGCTACAGATACATGTTTCAGTATTAATTTAAACAAATATAATACACTATATTGCTAAACAGAAGTTATAAACGAAGACGACCCTGCAGCTGCTGATAACGGCAATAATAATGATGATTATGAAAATAATACCGGTTCGATCTTAGCTTGCCAAATGTTGGGGAAACCCTTAGAAGCTATGATAAAGATTACTCACTGTTTGATGCTCTCAAACAAATCGGTAACATAATAAACAAAGGCTTCTAAATCAATGACCCCAACAAATTTATAAACATATAAACAATGAACAGGCCACACAAATTCTGCTTCTCGGGGAGAAACTACAAATATGCTCACGCTCATTCCGCCATCATAACAACATTCTCATTTCTGCTGCGCTATCGTCTCGAGGGAAAGTTGCTCAGCTGTTATGTTATCCTTATGGGCGTTCATTCGAGCATAAAATGTCTCCCGCACAAACAATAATTCTCTATAACCACACTTCATATATTTCTGTAAATGGATTTCACATCCCTAACAATTCACTTTGTATCGATGGCTTTTGTGGATATTGTGAAAATATTTGCTAGCTTTGTTTTGTATCAAGTGTGTTAGATAGGCTGAAACTTTTACACTGCAAGCTCAATCCACAGATAAATACAATAATTATAAATGCGATTGCTTGCTAATATTTTCCCTACCGGGGGAGGGGGGAGGGGAGGGGAGGGGGGGAGAGAAAATGGGGAGGGGGGGGGGGTTTCGGAGAAAGCAATGTATTTTCTGTTCCGTCCTCTTTTGTTATCGTTTGCGATTAGAAGACGAAGTGGAGAATGAAAATGAATGAGGCAAGCTGCTTCATAAGAAGAGTGTGTCTCTCCACTTCCTCTCCTTCATCTTCTTCTACGTCTTCTCAGAAGCGCCCCTAAAGTATTTGTCACCCGGGGTGGATCCTACCTTTGACACCTTCCCCCAAAAGTAATAGTGTCCGACGGCACCCCTTTCCTGGCCGTCACTTGGGGCGGACCTCCCCCCCCCCCTTTTTTTTTTACACTAACCTTCCTCTTCTTCTTTGGTCCTTAGCCGCCGACTGTTATAGCAGGCCATCATGCCAAGTGGCGTCTTGCAGGGCAGCAACAAACAGCTTCCACTTCGCTCGGTCGGCGGCTTCGTACAGTGTGCCCCAGCTCTGGTTCATTCTTTGCTTCTCGGCCTCCACAGTTCTCTGCCAAGTCTGCACTAACCTTAGTACGCCACTATTTCTTATAATTCTTCCTCTTCTTCAAGTATCATGCTAGCTGTCTTAAGTGATCATGTCTCTCCTCAACTTGGACACCAAACAGAAATATGGGCAACCGCAGAAACGGGGACATGAAGAGAAAGAAAGTTAGGAACAGAAACATCGACATGAAAAATAGAGAGCAATAGAGACAAGGACTACAGAAACATGGAAAACAGACATGGACTAGATCAACAATAGACAGCAACAGAAACAAAGACTACACAGGCATGAACAGCAAAAGAAAAATAAACAACAACAGAAAAATAGAGAGAGCAATAGAGGCAAGGATAACTAGAAACACAGAAGAGAAGAACAATAGACAGCAATAGAAATAAGGACAACAGAAACATAGATAACAACATAAAAATAGACAGCAATAGAAAGAAGGGCAACAGAAACATAGACAACAAAATAAAATAGACAGCCAACAGAAGCAAAGACGACAGAAACATGGACAACACCAGAGTAGCAATCTTATTCCTTCACTCAAAAAATGTTTATCTTATTCTTTGACGCAAACATACGTTCACTGGGGCACGAAAAACATACGTTCACTGGGGCACGAAAAACATACAAAGACCTAAAAGCGTCAATCCAACCGCCTAATTTGCCACGTGCTCCGTCATCTGTCATTACAATTCTGTCTTCCGCGGTCATCAATGTCTACACGTCAACTGCTACAACGTCAGTATTACGAACGACAACAGCAACAACCTGTATACATCCAGGAGATGCCCCGTGGCGGAAAAACAAGAAGGCGACAGCCACGATCAATAACTCCCGACCTTAATTTGGTTGGCACAGGAATAGCGGCACGAAGGTCTTTCGCTGGGTCGAAAATGCTGAAATGCCGCAGTAAATCTTACTAACAGATGAAACCATGCACCACGGTGTCCTGTTTGTTAATGACATTTGTTTAAGTATAGATGCCATAATAACAAACACAATAAGGTCGAGACAGAACAGTTCTGGCAGAAAGTAATAAATTCCGTGTTCCCAGGTGAGGACTTGCTCGCGTGTTCCATTCACAGATGCACACAAAGGCAGTCGTCGGAGTCGTCGGGGAGGTGGTGGCACAACTTAATTACATTTGTCAGTCTGGCAGACGTGGGTAAGGTATCAGCACGCACGTTGCACGTAATGAAGAGCCACGAGGATAACTACAAGAGGAATACAGACAATGATAAACGGTGTGTGTGTGTGTGTGTTATAAGGCGAAAAGCGCGCGTACTTGGGAATAAGAACGCATGCACGAAAACTGTGTAGTGAGATGACACTTATATTCACTCAGTGAATAATCAAGGAAATCTGAGTCATGTGAATAGTAAATATATAAATGTCAGTAATTAACATGAGACAACAGAAAAGAAATATAAGTGATAGGCGTATCGGGAATCGAACTCAGAACTCACTCAGTAACAGAGATATATAATAAAAAAAGCTACAAAATAAAAAGTGCGTGACTGGGATTCTCTATATCTATGTCTAAGTCAAGCGTCTTGTGACGAACAAGGAAATAATCCCATCCAGATTTTAGGAAGAATACGAAAAGGATCGCACTGCACCGCGAGGAACGCCCATTAAAAGAGCATGCAGGCTTTAAAATATTTTTCATGGTGAATTGACCATCGACCATAAGTCATGTGACCACAACGTTCCAATGAAGCTGAAATAGAACGGAAATGAATGAAATGGTCACATGAGAATTAGTGACGTCATCAGGACTGCAGCAGAAAGAGCACAACATAATTCTCTCCCCCCCCCCCCCGGGGGCAAATTTTGGCGGGTTACTTGCTCGTACAGTAATACTGTGACAACACAGCGACACAAGTACGGCACGCGCAGATTATGTAATAAGACGATACCGCTTACATATAAAGAACAATGCGACAACAAAAATATAGAAGGACACGTGTATTCGATTTCTACATTTAGGAGATATTTCCTATGTCGTGCAACGGATCGATGCACTTTTACTTTCAGAAATAATAGTCTGCCATTCTTCATCATTCTCCTTTTATGCTCCTTAGGGACCACTGTATTTGGCCTCTTGCAGTAAGCCTGCGTCAAAGTATTGCATATGCTCTTGCAGTGTTAATTTCTACAGCAGTTTATTTTGTATGATCACGTTGCCAGCTCCCCAGCACAGTTTTTCTGTTGCTTGAAATTGTTCCCTTCTATGTCAAGGCAAGCATCTTTCAGCCACAGACAGAAGCTCTTCCATTATATAACAGCACAACTGGCGTAATAAAGAGGACTATGTGTCTGAACGTGGAGATATGATTATAAATGTAAGCCCTAAAAAATGACTGCTAGTGTCTTTCAGCCAGCACCATGAGGCCCTGATGAGGCAATTGTTCTGAAAAGGGCGGTTCGCCACGTCGAACCAAAAAAAAAAGAATACGAGAGAGAGAGAGAGAGAGAGAGAGAGAGAGAGAGGGAGAGGGAGAGAGGGGGAGAGAGTATGAGAGAGGGAGAGAGAGGGAGAGAGAGAGGGAGAGAGAGAGAAGAGAGAGAGAGAAGAGAGAGAGTATGAGAGAGATAGACAGAAAGCAAGAGAGAGAACAACCTAACATTAGTCCCCCCCCCCCCCCCCCCCCCCAGAACATGCCCGAGGGAGCCATGGTTTCATTATTATTGCAACGTCTCCTCAGACGCCCCCCAGAAACCGAACGAGGTCACGTAATATGTATGAGAAGGTGAACACTAGAAACAAGAAAGGCAACATCTGTGTCGAGAAACGCAACATCTGTGTCAATAAAGACAACATATGTGTCAATAAAGTCAACATTTGTATAGATCAACGCAATATTTGAATCGATAAACGCAACACTTGTATCGATAAACGAACGCATCATTTGTATAGATACACGCAACGTACTGTATGCGATAAACGCAACATTGTTATTGAGAAACACATCATACGTAGAAAGGGGAAAAAATGCTTACATCGTCGTCGCAAAGATATGTCAAGAGAAGATACATGTATATGTTCTCTAAACACAGTCACCCCGTGTAACTGTAGACATGAACTATACACGTTACCAAAGTAATCAGGGAAAAGATAACACCAACAAAATCATAGTGGACGTGAGCGAATAAAAGTGAAAGATCGAGCGTCGAATCTGAACACATGGTGAAATGGTGGATTTAAATGTAATTTGATCTAGCAGATAACGAATCCGACTAATACAAGCGATTACTCTGGTCTGATTACAACAACTAGGGCGTGGCTAAAAACAAATTATAGATAACATTTTCTAATATTGTTTTTCACATTTTTAATCTTGCGTTAAACTATTATTATATATTCATTATTGACCATTTAGCTCCTTATAGAGCGGTGTTTCTTAACCTGAGGTCCATGGAACCCTTATGAATCCGTGTATGGATGTTAGGGGGTCCGTGTACATAACCTAAAATTTAAAATGTAAAGTTTTGTAACAAGCTTTTATGTACACTTTTTCCCAAGAAGGAGTCCATATCCTTCATGGGACAATCAAAGGGGCCCATAAACTCCATCGGATAATCCAAGGGGTTCATAGCCTTCATAGGACAATCCAAGGGGTCAACAGCGCAAAAAAAAGTTTAAGAAATCCTGTTGCAGAGCATAGAGTCACCATTGTTGCTGCTGGAATCCTTGCAAGAATCCAACTTCAAATCATTAATGTGCTTTTCTTGCAGGGTTTCTGTGGCAATATGTTTTTCATAATGAGGCATGTCAGCCTCACACACGACATCATATTAATCAACTGAGGGAGCTATAGTCCCTTTCTTTATTTGAGTTATGTTATTGTGAAATTTGTGTAAAATATTACGCACGTTACTGTATTAAATTTTACCACTGGTTATAGATAGCACTTACCACACAATACCCCCTCAGTGACGTCTCATTGTCACCTACACGACAAGAACGGATACCTGCTGCCACATTGAAGAAATCCCTTAGCTCTTATAACTAGCACAACCATAATGTACAGTGACAGGGAGTCAAAAAGGTGGCGTCACCCGCAAACCAAACATGTGAAGAAGATATGCATTTAAATTGCTTCAAAAAGGAGGAAAGGAAGACGATAAACATAATTGAAGCTAGCAAACGGCCCGTTGTCTGGCGGAAAACAAAAAGAAATTTAACAACAGTGAGATCAAAGAGTACAATACTGCGGTAAATTGAAAAATCATGTCGGACACATTTTCTGACAGATGCATGGTGATAACGTTGGTTCTGAAATGACTACCGTTCCTTTCTCATAGATGAAGAGACGTTGTCTCGGGATTCATGTGGACAGAAAATGGAGATTTACATAGGGATGAGCAATCTTCGTTTACAAGGAGGCTTGTCAAAGATGGAGGAGATTCATTTCTTAACTTACTTCTTAGACAGTAGGGGAATGAAATAGTTCTCTATATCACGACAAGTATACACATTACCGGCAGTGGTTTTCAAACGGTGAGACGCGCCACACTGGTGTGCCGCAAGAAGATGGCAGGTGTGGCCGGAAGATTCAATGACAATCAAGGATTTTTAAAGAGATTTTCAAAAAAATTCATATTCCAAAATTAAATACGAAAGTCGTTTTCTTGTTTATTTTGTTACTTGTGATATAATATGGGAAATACATGTAAAGGAACTCGAAGAATTTTCCAGAATTTTTCAGATTTTATCCAGTAATGTAATTTATTTTAGATAAAAAAGATACAGATCTCCACAACACACATTGTTATGAACAGGGATTTTCAGCTCTGACAAATATCAAAGACCAGAAAAGATAAATGCTTCTTTGTGTTGATGAGGAGATGAGAGTTTGTTTGTCTCAAACAAGACGTAATATAAATGAAATTACCCTACAACAACAAGCTCACACTTTTCACTGAATTTGTACACGTCGTATTTTGTGAATGAATCATTTTGTTATGTAGCTGTATTGTTGTATACTTTCTGGATTATATGATAAGTAGTTGTGTTCTATGTTATGAATTAAGCACTGCTAGGAGTTTATTTTGTTTGTCTTTGAAGGTATTTTTTCTCAATAAAAAATTCGGTGTTGCGGGAACAAATTTTCATTCCGAAAGTGTGGCCCAGAGAAAAATAAGTTTGGGAACCACTTCAATACCGAGTTAAAATATGGACATTACATTAGTATATCAGTCGGTTTTACAAATGAATAATTCACTAGACACACGGGGCGTGTCGGGTTTACCCTTCGTTACTTCATTAAGCTGGACCTGTGAGAAGGAAGTCTCTAACACATCACTCCCCTACGGCCGTATATGCTACGAGACCTTTACAGGGTGGGGTGACCCCACTAGTTATACATGGGAGATTTCCAGAGGAATCTTTCGTGTTTTCAGCTCAAGTTCTCCAAAGTACCTACGTGAACATCTATACCCTTAACTGGTACATCGTTAAGGACATACCTGAGAAAGCAGTTGTCCTATTTTCATAACCGACATCCGGGAACTACACGGGTGAAGAAAGATATATTGCAAAGAAAAGAAAGTCAGCCAGATACAGACAGATTAAACTTCAAAAATCTCGGTGGTGATATTAAAAAAGAAAAAAGAAAAAAAAGAAAGAAAAACTTGGATGTTGGAAAAAGTAACTATTTATATTTTTGTGTCTGGCAGCAAGTAAACTACTGTCAGCTCACACACGCACAAAATGAAGCATGCTTCCTGTCTTATCCCACACGTGTGAGTAATCTGATGAAATTGCTTCCTGTGGAAATGCAGCCGTGACATAAGCCATACCTGTTCCTTCTTGTCATGAAGTTGTAAACTGTTTACTGGTAAACTCGCTAGAATTAAACAAGATTTGTATATACAAGACAAAAATGAGGTAATAAAAATGTTGAGCACAAAGCGGTTAGGGTACTGTCGAAGATTTCCGGACTTTCCAATGTGCGAATGAGATGCTATGTGATCAGCTTACATTAAAAGATCTTAAGGGACTGTTAAGTTGAACAAAAGCCAGAGCGAAACAGATGGAGTTCGTCAAGGAACGATCGAGGAAACAAATTTATGAAGTTCTACCTACTTGTGTGTTGTCTATCTGTGATCAACCACCTGTTACGCTTTGTAGATTATGGTTGATACAGTGGATATAACAGGTGTACTTTAGAAATGAGTAATGTAGACCAAGCCCAGCGTAGTTCCCGGTGGGGTTCTTCGATGGGGACACAGCAAGAATGTCGATACTACTTCAACTGGCATCTCGTAAGAGGCGACAAATGAGGGTTGTGCATAGTGAAAAACAGAACTGCTGCACAAATCACAGCTGTAAGGGCATGTGTTTTAACTTAGGCTCTCTTAAAGGGTCATCTGCAGAAGTGGATCCATGCCTAAAAATGATATAAAAAATGAGACGATGATGATAATGCTGCTAATTATGATAAAGAATGTAGACAAAAAGAGATGATGAAGATGAATGTGGACTAAGCTTGAAGACCGTGAAATTATAAACCAATAAGGTGAAAAGACAATGAACACAAAGCCCATTTCCGGCCCTTATGAATCTCGTGATCCCATTCGTGGCAACAAAGAAGAACACCACAGAACCCACAGAACATGGTGTAAGGTTATATATGGAGATAACAACCTTATCATATACAACAATGCTAATATAAGAAGAAATATATACGCTTGAGTTAACATAATCCAGCAACTTTCGCTAAGATGATCATTAGCAATTAATACAATTGGTATTTAGTAGCTTCACAGCAAACATTCTAGTCAGAACTCAGATAAGCGTAACGGAAGACGTGGTCATGTTGCATGAAGTCATGTGACTTCCTAAAATAGCTCGTATAACCCTGTATTTAAATCGAGTAAATGTGACCGCTTGACCTTTCACGCTAGCATTATCCCTTCTACTTCCACGCTAAGCATTTATATGTGCTATAAGATGCTACATGTAAGAATAACAGACCTTAAAAGCAAATAAGACGTTTTTACACAAAACGCAGCATTCATTCAAAGTTCAGTTGCCGTTACTACTCTGACAGGGTAAACGTAGGTCAGTCCCAGATAATAATGAATGGGTTTTATAAGCGCGAAAGTGGGAAATGAATGTTTGTGTGATCTGGTTTTTTTATATCCTATTAAGTTGGAAAAGATCACACATGTGAAAATAAAGTCGAAATAACAGAATGTCTTGTGCAAAAAGGTCGAAAAGCTGAGAAGAGGAGTGCAAATGTTAACTATTGTGTCGTGTGAAAAAAAGGACGGGTCATGTGAGAAAAAGGCGGGAAAAAAGAAGAAATAGTATAAATAGAAGAGTTGTGGGCGATAGGTAGCGATTTCAGGACTTATGATTCCAAGGATACCATGATTTTAGACTAGAGGATTTTTACTGATAGCGTTAGGAGAACTTCGTCTTTGAGGATACCAAGACAAGTTTTTTTTGAGTAAACAAATCTGTAAATTATTTCTTGTGGATATACATATATTATTCTATCTGGATGTACCTATATTATTCAGTTGGATTATAGATTGTTCATTTTGGATAAACAACCATCATTTTGTGAAATTTACAGTGTTTGTTTAATGGCATCAATAAACTCTAATATAATTTTCTACATTTGCTGTTTGTGGAACTTTACAATAATTTCTTGTGGATTATACGTTGTTGTGCTGAAACTGTTTTGAGTATCACCAAACTCAAAGGGAAGAACATTCCTGGGTTGAAATAAATTAACAAAAGGTCAAGTATCACCATCTCTGGCGGAACGCCAGTTATCATTTGAACCACCACAACATATGAAGAATTAACTCTGACTACATAAAACCAATATAACTACTAGTGCCGTATAAACATACACGGCCACATAAAACAACACAACTAGTGGGAAATCTTTGAAAAAAAAATGAGGCCCCAAAACTAAAACCGAAACACTAACGTTTTTTTTATTCTTTGCCCGATATAGATCAATTTTCACTTTGGACAACACATTTCCACCAAAGTTTTAAAACGAAAGTGTACCAAATCTGGCTAACAGTCCTACATCTGTTTATTGCGTGCGATACACAGGTCCGACCGACAAGTCAAATGAAAGTTTTTAACACGTTTGCAATTTTTAATTGCGAACACACTTTAAAAAAAATAAATAAATAAACACTACTACTGCAAGAGTGCTGAAACTGTTCTTGTGAAGCTTTGTCCTCTTGTTGCTTAGGAGTGAATAGAAATAGGAAGACTAAAATGAAAACAAACGACGACGCAAAAAGAGTAGATACGGGATTTAGCGAAGCTTGAACCCACTTCTGTCACCGAAAAAAATGTTTGGAGATGTCAGGCACCTTGAGTTAACTACTGCCTTTATTAGAATCGTTAATGTGGAAGTCTGAAGGCGAACGAGGAAGAAAAACGTGCTGATTAAAATGTACAGTTAAACAGTATACGGCAGAGGTCGAAAGAAAAGCAAGAAGAATGAAAGTAAACCACAAAGATGGAGACAGGGCTAAAAATAAAAAAAAAAAATTATTTAGCCTACAGAAGAGTTCGTCACAATCAAAAGTCAAGACTGACTCGTGCTACTCGCTTATACTTGCAGCATTCGTATGTTTTCCTCGGTAAGCGTGATCTCCCTTGAGATAACACCCAATGAAAACTAGCGACGCGCTTTTACCGCGACAACTTGGATAAATATTTACACTTTTGCGTCGCTCGGAGAATGTATTTCTCGTATCTCAAAGGAGCTCACTTGTGTAGGTCGCAAGAAGATAAGGTTTATATCTGCACTGTGCAATAAAAATGGAATACTTTGGTGGCAGAAACTCCGATTATCCTCCATTTATGCAGAAACAAAGTAAAGATTAAGAATACGAGAAGTTGTTCAGTGCAGTCAGATTTTTTTTTAAACAGGGAAGCGAAAGTAGAGGGGTTTCTTTCTGCGTGCATGGTAGATGATGCTTGTGGTGAGATTATCGTGAATTTTTTGTGTTGTAGTTCTTACATTCGCATCCCATCTTATGTTCTAGGATAAGGCCGATAGACAATATGAAGAAATTTGACCGACTGTGTGTAACACAATACAGACGAGTTCGCTTTGCTAATTTATTATTAATGATTAAATATCAACCATTGCTGCAAGAGTATGTGAATGCTTTGTGCAAGCTTCTTGCAAGGGGATCAGTTGCAACGGTGGCGTAGTGCTTCATAAGGGGCGTAAAGGAACATGGTGATTTGATATACCAAATAGTGAGAGCAAACACAGCGGGATGGGTTGTCGCCCACGCCAAACGTTCCAGTGAGAACATCGTCTTCTCTTGTTCCATTAGGATTAGTTCGTTTCCTGTCATCAGTTCTACACTGGTACTCTTGTCGTACAGATAGCACACACTGGTACTCTTGTTTTACAGATAGCACACACTGGTACTCCTGTCGTACAGATAGCACACACTGGTACTCTTGTCGTACAGATAGCACACACTGGTACTCTTGTCGTACAGATAGCACACACTGGTACTCTTGTCGTGCATATAGCACACACTGGTACTCTTGTCGTACAGATAGCACACACTGGTACTCTTGTCGTACAGATAGCACACACTGGTACTCTTGTCGTACAGATAGCACACACTGGTACTCTTGTCGTGCATATAGCACACACTGGTACTCTTGTCGTACAGATAGCACACACTGGTACTCTTGTCGTACAGATAGCACACACTGGTACTCTTGTCGTACAGATAGCACACACTGGTACTCTTGTCGTACAGATAGCACACACTGGTACTCTTGACGTACAGATAGCACACACTGGTACTCTTGACGTACAGACAGCACACACTGGTACTCTTGTCGTACAGGTAGCACACTGGTACTCTTGTCGTACAGGTAGCACACACTGGTACTCTTGTCGTACAGGTAGCACACACTGGTACTCTTGTCGTACAGGTAGCACACACTGGTACTCTTGTCGTACAGGTAGCACACACTGGTACTCTTGTCGTACAGGTAGCACACACTGGTACTCTTGTCGTACAGATTGCACACACTGGTACTCTTGTCGTACAGATAGCACACACTGGTACTCTTGTCGTACAGATAGCACACACTAATACTCTTGTGGTACAGATAGCACCCACTGATACTCTTGTGGTACAGATAGCACACACTGTTACACTTGTGGTGCAGATAGCACACACTGATACCCTTGGACAGATAGCACACACTGGTACTCTTGTCGTATAGATAGCACACACTGGTACTCTTGTGGTACAGATAGCACACACTGGTACTCTTGTCGTACAGATAGCACACACTGGTACTCTTGTCGTACAGATAGCACACACAGGTACTCTTGTCGTACAGACAGCACACACTGGTACTCTTGTGGTACAGATAACACACACTGGTACTCTTGTACAGATAGCACAAACTGGTACTCTTGTGGTACAGACAGCACAAACTGGTACTCTTGTGGTACAGACAGCACACACTGATACTCTTGTACAGATAGCACAAACTGGTACTCTTGTCGAATAGATAGCACACAAACTGGTACTCTTGTGGTACATATAGCACACACTGATACTCTTGTACAGATAGCACAAACTGGTACTCTTGTCGTATAGATAGCACAAACTGGCACTCTTGTGGTACAGATAGCACACACTGATACTCTTGTACAGATAGCACAAACTGATACTCTTGTCGTACAGATAGCACAAACTGGTACTCTTGTCGTATAGATAGCACATACTGGTACTCTTATCGTACAGATACCACATATAGAATACTGTGTTCTTACAAATTCCCGAGCTACCGATTGGCTAAAATTCCCAAGCGTCCGGTTGGCTAAACAGTTAGAGCACTTGCCTCTCGCTGCAAAAGTTACCGGGTTCCCGGATCGAAACCTGGTAGCCGTCACACTCCAATCTACCTACCTACCTCTACATGGGTACTTGACTCTGCTCATGATTTAGGGAAGGCAAAGACATCGAGGAAGGGACCTGGTAGCCTCACCACATAAAGCTGGATCTAGTATAGTTAAGTCTCTAACACTTTACTCCCTACGGCAATATCTGCTACGAGACTAACTTTAAAAAAAAAAAAATTCTTATTGTTAGTTCTACTACTTTGGTCTTGTATACGTCTGGGCTTTGTGCTCTCAGATTGTAAGAATCACTGACTGGTCATATATTTTGAAATGACGATCAGCAAAACATAATGACAACGTGTAAGAGTCACTGTAAAGGAAGCATAGAGTTAAAAAGATATAGAAGAATGGTCTGGGATGACGTGACAAAAATGACAGGGGAAAAGTGAGTTTCGGCAGGAACGAAAATGTTTTTAAAAAATTTGACGGAGAGAACTGATCGCCAACGCGACTAGCCACGACACATGATGATGATTTCATTATTAAACTGCTGTAACTTGAACTTCATAATTCAGTTCTATTTCAGTCTCAAATCTATGTAGGTCATCTAATGTACGATTGATGGGAAATTCGCTTCAGGAATTCGTGTAGTCTCCACTTATAACGACCTCTGTGGCTGGTATCTCATACCCGAGATGCTTTTAAAAGAGTACGCACCGTCACATTTATTCCAGTATCTAATATCTCTTGTATCCGTGATTTCTGCCTGCTCTTAATTTTCCTCCAACCAGTCTACGATTTGGCTTCTTTTTTTTTTTCCTCCTTGCCTGTACCTTCTGGAGCTTACGACAACGGCAAAACGTATTACCTTATTTCCATAGACTATAAACAAATCTATAAAGAAAGAACAACAAGATTGCTTTAAAAATTCTTCTTTCTATTTCGGCTGGCTTGGGCGAATATGCCTAAATAATTTCCGGTTCTAATGTTGTTTTTTTTATTTGTTCTGTCATGCCACAGTTAAACCTCTCAGTATCGTCATTTATCTTCTCTCCTTTATCATCTGTGACTTGCTTTATCAACTTTACTTGCTGTCACAGCAATTATGATGATAATTTGCCTAGAACACGGGTGCCTATGTGGTGCTGAGTTGGCAGTGTGTTTAGTCACGATTCCCTCTAATATTGAGGCGATGGCGCGCGCCGTTCCAGTGGTCCTGAGTTCGATTCCCCGGTAAGCCTATCGCTTCTGTCACTTTTCTGTTGTATAGTTTTGTAATGAGCGTCCGAATGACAGAAGGGTTGTAGCGCTGGTCTCGGGTGGCAAATGTGCTGGGTTCGAATCAAGGTATCGTCAAGTTCCAGTCCACCCAGCTGTAAATAGGTACCTGGCTGTGCTCTTGAGTTCGAGAATGAAAAGGCAGCAAGGAAGGGAATTGCCCCCCCCCTCCCCCAGCTCTCGATGCTAGATCTATTATAAAGAAACTACTAACACCACTCCCCTACGTCAGTATCAACTATGGGGCTACCTTGACATTTAAGTTTTCTACTTCTTTCATTTTTCTCACGAGTGTCTGGAACATAAAAATGTATGTTTATTATTTATTGTTCACAGGCCACAGGTTTCTCTCCTTGTTTCTATGTTCTTGTTTGTTTCTATGTTCTCACGTGTGTAAACCTGACTTTGTTTCTATGTTCTCACGTGTGTAAACCCGACTTTGTTTCTATGTTCTCACGTGTGTAAACCCGACTTTGTTTCTATGTTCTTACGTGTGTAAACCTGACTTTGTTTCTATGTTCTCACGTGTGTAAACCTGACTTTGTTTCTATGTTCTCACGTGTGTAAACCTGACTTTGCACAGCGACACCTTTCAGAACATCAGTAGGTAAGTACCTTATAATCACTGCTAATCTTGTTTTCAGCGGTTTCCATGTCATGACTGTCCATAGCCTTCACTGAACAATCAAAAGGGTCCTTAGTCTTCATACGGCAATCACAGGGGTCCACGGCAGAAAAAAAGGCTAAGAAACCCTGCCTCAGACCACTACTTCTTCGCATATGACATGCAGATTCACATGAGGACGCCAAGCTGCACCTAAGAGGTTCCAGAAGGTCTGCTTTCTAGGTGACGCTACACCACGTGTGAATGAATATTTTATTTCACGGCTTATTTCTGTACAGGTTCAGAATTGTTCAATGTAAATTCTATTTTAACGTAAGAATGAAGAAGGGTGTCCGTAGAACATAATCACTGCCTTAGGCCAACGGCGCAGTTCCGCTGAACTCACGGAAAGCATGCTAGACTGAGTTGTTTGTTAAATACCATTTCTTCCAGATTAGCGCCGTCGGCAACCGCCAAGTTTGACGGTATTGTTGCCACTGGCTCTACATTTTTTATATACATACACATAAAATGTTATGTTTATATACGGCTTATTCTGCACCCTTCAGCGCGCTAAGGAGCACAGACCTTCAAAGAACAACGTATTTCAAGTCCTCCTGTCACGTGGCATCATTTCCATGTGTTCTTCAGTTCTTTTCTCCATGTGTTCTTCAGTTCTTTTTTCCATATGTTCTTCAAGTCTACCACTACTTCTCTTACCATGTGGATTCTGGAACTTTTATTTATGGTTGGTTGGTTACAGGATAATTCTCCTTGGAAATAAATAAAAATATCACGCTCTCTTCTTCTCAATTTTATTTCTTCTCTTCTCTCTCCAAAGTGCGTTGCTGGTAATAAAATTAAGCATTTCTGAACACAGACAAGCAATTTCCAACCAAGCTACAAATGTCGTGTCTCTAGTGCGTGTAACCCCTGCTTGGGTTACCGCACTGCAGATCATCAGGTTCTAACCACTGCCAGTTGATATCATCCTGCATTCACTTCTCCTGTTCGTTTTCCATCAAGCCATCACTTACGAGACCACCAATAACAGATGTAGGCTGCTGCACTCAGACGTACTCAATGATTGAAGCTTGTGATCTGACTTGCGTGCTGTGTATCGGCATTGTTGTTAAGTTCACCCGTCAGTCTGTAAGGCTTCACTAACACGAGCACAAGTGTGAAATCCAATGTCGGCCGCCTATGTCAATGTCAAGGTAGTTGCAGAGCAGATGCTGCCGTAGGCGAGTGAAGTTTTATAGACTTTAGTGAAGTTTTATAGACTTCAGTGAAGTTTTATAGACTTCAGTGAAGTTTTATAGACTTCAGTGAAGAAGTTTTATAGACTTCAGTATACTAGGGCCAGATATTTTTATGAGGTGGTGTGACCAGGTCCTTTCCTCGCTGTCTTTTGCCTTTATTAACTCAAGGCCAGTCAGATACCCATTTATAGCTGGGTAGCCCGGAGCGGGACGCTTCCAGGTTTCCATCCTGTAACCCGGTAACTTCGCCGCAAGAGGGAGGCGCTCTAACTGCTTAGCCTACCAGGCGCTGCTTAGTATCATCATCACCTTTCATCATTATCCTTCAGATAGTTCACCTTTAGAATATAGGTCTTCAACAAACAAACAAAAAGCACACACACAAAACACACACATGCCAAACCTTCATGGCCTGTTCCATCCGTTCAATGTCTTTCCTCCTTATTCCTTTCAAGCCTGTCTCTAATCCCCTTTTCCTGTGTGTTAGGTCATCTATTTCTCGTAGGCTGGGGACTCCACAAGGACTGCCTTGTAATGCTATCAGATGGTTTCCTCAGTGTGTTTCCTATCAAACGCTAGCATATTTTCCCTCACCTCTTGTTGTCCTGGTATTGTCTGACTCTTCTCATGGGTTCTTCATTGGGGATCGCGTCGTACCATTTCAGCATTTCTACTCTGAGCAAGCACCCATTTATAAAAGGTAGTCCCATAGCAGATACCACCGTAGGGGAGTGAAGTGTTAGAGACTTCACATACTAGGTCCAGCGTCGAGAGGTGGGGCGACCAGTTCCTTTCCTCGCTACCTTTTCCTTCCTGAAAACGTTAATGAACATAAAACTCTAGGAATCATCGTTGACCAGCATCTAAATTGGAACTCACATGTACATGCACTGACCAAGCAAACGGCACAGAAAGTTTACCAGTTAGCTAAAATCAAACATTTCCTAGATGAAGATGCACGAAAATTGTTCTATATATCTCACATACAAACAAACCTTGACTATTGCTCCACAATCTGGGATGGTTGCTCTATGTCCACCACAAAAAGACTCCATTCACTACAAAAGAGTGCAGTGCGTCTAGTTTCTGACAGCTGCCAAACACAGTGTGTAGATCTATATAAAGATCTCAAAATGCTGCCTCTAAGAAAGCGCTTTCTGTTCAACAAAGCTAAATTTGTTCACAGAATCCTGTCACAGAATGCTCTAACATATCTGTGGCCAATGTTCAAATACAATGAAAGACGCAGTCAACGCCTTAACAAAATACAAGTGCCCAAGCCTAGGCTTGACTTATTCAAGAAAAGCTTAGCTTACTCTGCTGCTCATCTTTGGAACTATCTCCCACATTATCTAAAAAATAACAACCTCAGTCCCTATTCATACAATCGTAGACTTTTCGAATACTTTATGAGTTCTGATTATCTGCCCCCCTAAAGTGATTATTTTTCCGAACATGACATAATATCGAATGTTGGTTTAATGATGATGTTTGTACTTTTCAACATATTTTATTTCATGGTGATACTTAGTTTGTACTTTTCAACATATTTTATTTCATGATTATAATTAGATACTGTGAATGTGAGGATGCTAATATTTTACCTTTACAACGTTGAATTTCTTTACATTGATGGGTAAAATGTATGTGAGAATAAATGAGATCAGAATAAAAGACGAGAGAAAGGAAGGGCAGAATGTCAGACGGGCCTGCGTGCCCAATTCTCAACCCTTTGAAAATAAAGTTCGTTCGTTCGTTCCCTAAATCAAAGAGCAGAGTCAAATACCCATTTAAAGTTGGGTAGACTGGAGAGTGTCGGTACCGTGATCCGAACCCGGCAGCTTAGCCGCGAAAGACCAGTGCTCTAGCCACTCTGCCAATCGGACCCATGTATGGAGGAATGCTGTAATGCCTTGTTTATTTGTTGCACTTAATTTCTTGTGATTTCCATTTATCGCCAGATATTAAATTTTACTAATGACAAGAACAAGACAAGCGTGAGTGGAATGAGAGATGAGAAGGAGGCGCTGGTGAGGATAGGAGACACACTGAGAAAACCTACTGATAGCATTACACAGCAGTCCTTATTCTTGAATCCTCAAGGTAACAGAGGTAGAGGAAAACGCTAACAACACACGGAAACGGGTGCTGGAGACCTAAAATGAAAGAGACAAGAAAGATGTGGAAAGAACCAGGGCTGACAGCACGAGACAGGAGCACTTAGTATGTATTCATTGAAGGCCTGTGATCCTTGGAGGGTTGGATAGTGATGAATGAATGAATAATCGCGCTTCTCTGAACATAATCCTTTGGATGCGACCCAATTTTGCCTGCACAGAGAATTATACACCGCACCTTTTCGTCATGCCTCACATTAGTTCGTTATCAGTACTTAACTTTTAACTTTTTTCCGTGATGCACAAAGCGCGTTGTCCCTCATTCCGAGCTAGGACGTGCATCCGAGGGCGCAAGAATTTAAGTCTGTAAGAATTAAAAAAACTGAAAAACTGAAAAAAAAAAATAATTCTGTGAAAACTCAAAGAACACTGTGTACAGCTAGAAGGATAGAGACAGCCCCTGTTTCCACTTTCACAGTATATTTTGTTTCTTTTACATTGCTATCTGATAAACAGAAAATAAAGATGGTGTGTGAAAGCATTTCTTAGAAGGGCGTTGTCTACCACCCGTTGTTTCATTCCAGCCTAGATTCCGGAGAGCTGATTGTAACAGCGCAAGTCTCTCTGAGGGAACGGACTGAGGAAGAGTGAGGAGGTAGTGGTAGGGGAGAGAGAGTAATGGCAGCCAGACATAGTTGTGAGGAGGAGAAAGTGAGGTTTGGTTGTGGAGATGATGGTGACAGCATTTTCAGTTGTTTTACGACAAGGAACACGACTAGGGGAAAAAAAAACGCGATGACATCAACTCCCTAAAGATTGACAAGGAAGACAGGAACAGCACAGGAATCGTGTAACCATGACTACAAGTTTATGGAAATAAAATTGGATTGTAATAACAAGTGAAATAAAATGGGTGATGGTAAACGAGGTAACACTGTCAAGACTTCAAAAAGAAAACAAAAAACACAAGTTCCTCAATGGTGAATTAATGTATTTTGTTTAAATCGTGTATTATTGGAGATGGAGAAAGAGAGAGGAAAAGAGAGAGAGAGAGAGATGAGAAAGAAATCCTAGACTACTTGGATTCCTCCCCATTATGACAAAAGAACTCAAAACATGCCTCAGTAGACACGCTAACACCACAATTCAGAAAGGATAAATTCCAGGTTCCCCGGGACGCCTAAAGCATTCTACAGTGATATGGCAAACAATCCAAAGTGCACAATCCGAGAAGCTAATCTAGTAAGATCTAACAAATGCACGCGGATCAGTTCCATATCCAATGTTGTGGCAGATCATGAAAATGCACCGTGTGCCACATGTGGTCGCAATATTGCTGGAGCTATAGTTTGGCAGGATTCTAGGTGAAATGTTCAACTACAGAATTACGTCATAAAGTGCACAGACAAAGGATGCATATCAACAAGAAGAATGCCGACACCGCAGATGTTTGTGCTAGTCCTGCGGGCAATTCTCAAAGCAACAACGGTTCAGAGCTTACTGAAATAGACAATGTAAAGGTACTCTCATAACAGGCAGTCTCATAACAAAGTACTCCCTCTGGGGAGTAAAGTGTTAGAGACATCACTTACTAGACCCAGCGCAATATCATCTTTGTATGAAGCTTTTTTGTGGTTACTGATTTTATCTCTTCATATGTTTCCTTGTCCTCAGTTTTTAATTTTACTTCCTCCTTCTTTGGCAATTCTAAATGCTTTCTCACTTCTATACAATTTTACATTTGGCAGGAAATCATTCTTCTTTCACGTTGCTGAATTTATAGCTAGCTTCCATTAGTGGTTCAGACAGGGCTGTCTAATTCGCTGTTTTTATTATTCCTTATGGCAGCTATGAATGATAGGGAATCAGTGAGGAACAGTATTTTGGATTTAGCATTATCCCTTCTTTCTATTACGTTTTTTTTTTAAACAATAAAGGTAAAACATTTAATTCCGGTTTGGATCACTACAGCGACTATCATCATCATAAATATCACTATCATCATCAATATTATCAACATATCATCATCATAATTATCAACATCATCACTATCATCATCGTCATTTGCTTGTTTGTTCCTTATGGAGCTTGGACCCAGCACTTCAGCTGATCCCCTCTGCAGGAAGCCTACACCAAGCATTCACGTGCTCTTGCAGCAGTAGTTTCTGCAGCAATCTGTTTTACATGATTAACTTGCCAGCCTCTTGTACAACCTCATATTAGCCACCTTCTACGACATGTTAGAGGGAGTTAGTAGTCCCACTTATTTGTCTGATGAGAGACCCCCTGGGAACATAGACGGGGACTATCACTATACAATTTAAACACAATTATATCTCATTTTATGAATTCAAGTGCCTTACCTCGATGAAGAGTTCGTGGTCGCAACGTTGATATATTCATCACTTGTCTTTATCAAAGACTTTCCCTATATTTATTAATTACATCAATGTTTTATACAGCCTAAATGAACTTCCCTTTACTGCAGTGTCAGTTTATCTAGAAAATAGAAAATCGTGTTAAATGAACTATACGACTAAGACTGTAAGTCAGTGGTTCTCGATCATTTTGGCCAAGCTACCACAGAAAGGGTTGGGCAGGTCCTCATGTACCTTCTAAGATTGTCGAAAACAAAGAAAACTGAAAAATGGCTGTTTTTCAGTTTTCTCCAAGTACGTATTTATTGTATTACAGCAGAATCGAAATAAAATCGACACTCTTACAGTTCTAAACTAAAAAAAAAAAAAAAAAGTTTTATTAAGACGACAAATTAAACAGAAAAAAAAAAAAAAGACTTAGTGAAACTAATGAGAGATTTGCTGCGACAGATTTCGCTTAAATTAGGTATTAAAGGGGATAACTGACAGCAAATGTCACATGTTTTCCTCCTTTTTTGTTGATTTCGTGTCATAATTTTTCTCAACCACACATTTCAAATAAATACATCATCAGAAAAAGTAAAAGTTTAACAACTGCTATACGTAGAACAGAGTCTAACAAACTAACCCAGAACGAAGCAGGTGAAACTCTAAAACATTTTTCTCGGTGTGACGTGTCACAAGAGATATCAATCAGTACTTCTTCCCCTGTAGGTATGAAAGAGAATACCTGGTTGTCCAAGAAACCTCTAATTTACAAAGTTTGTATATTTCACTGTCAATAAATACAGAGTCCGTTGGGAGGACAATATTAGACAATCTTTGAAGGACCGAGGATAGAATGGAACCAGGCCAGGAGGAAGACAGCCGATAGGATAGTCTGGCACTCTCTCTTCCAACCCTCTACACCTCACGGTAGAAGGGGAACGACTAAGTAAGTAAGTAAGTAAGTATTTATCACCATCATTTTCCTTTGCGCTCCTTGCGGAGCATGGAGCCACTACTATAGTTGGTCTTCTTGACAGAAGCCTGCAACAAGCAATCACACGCTCCTGCCGCGATGGTTTCTGTGGTAATTTGTTTGACATGATGATGCCAGCCCCACGCACAACCTCATATTAGTCACCCTGTACGACATGCCTTAGGTTCAGCAGTCCTATTTTTTCTTTATCTCTGCAGACACCCATGGGAACTGCACGGGCGGGACACTGTCTGTATTGGTAGGAAAACATTGTTCAAAAGAGATCGATAGCTGTGTGAGGTGATCAGTTATTGCTTGTGAGCGCATTAAATTCCGCCTTTTCTGGTGCAACGGAAAAGGTACTCCCTGGCACTTCTCGAGGTACTCCTAGAGGTACGTTTACCTCCGGGTTGAGAACCACAACTGTATGCTAACAAAAACTATCACGATGCAGACGGGCAATATTGACGGCACCTTTAGAACGGAAATGGACTGCGTACAGCAAAAAAATGACAGCTTTAGTGAGTAGCGGCAAGAATCGATACCATTTATTATGTCAATCGAACAAGTACAAATGCTTGGAGTCGACTATTTAAATAGTTTGTAGATATATCGCTTGAACTATGTCTGTCTGTACTTTACACGAAGTGTTAACAATACGGTAATTATGTCTCGTTTTACAGGTTTATTTGAACTGCGTGTTTATTTTCACGAAGAAAGAACGATCAGTGACGCATGTGTCACTTTTTTCGTGAAATGTAGACGAACAAAGATAATATTGGATTTGGTCCCGCTCAAAGTTTTCTAAAAAGATAAGCAACGATTAAAGATTGCGTGAGGATATTCACGTTAAGTTTCACAGATATCATGAGAGAAAAATACTTTAGTCATACAATATTTCTTAATGATATATACAAATACAAGTTTACAGATAAGGGGGGAAAAGGCGAGGCAATATGAATAATGACAGATTCAATTTTTTAAAAATTGTTTTGATGGGTAAGAGTCAAGAGTTTATGAAACACGGGGAAATATAGTAAACACTATGTGCATTCAATGGGCGTGTAACGGGATCCTTTACCTTTACCCTTACTATGTGCATGTAAGAGAGGAGAAGGGGAGGTGAAAGATCGATTCATTTGTGTGTTTTTGAAACAGTGAAATGTTTCATACAGTGTATTTTGAAGAACATCGAAGAGTAGTTTCTGGCTGCCCCGAGAGGTTGGGAGGTGTGTAAAAAGTTGCATTTTAGGATGAGAGGACTGTTCATGTAGAGGGATAAATGTCATAAATAGTTTGTTTGTTTTGTTGTTCTGTTTTTAAACTGAAATTAGATATGTCAGAATAAGGGAAAAAGAGGAATTTAAAAAATGTCACAAACACAAATATACATAAGACAGATAAACAGATTGAAAACTGATGGATATGGCAAATTCAGTCATTAAATTCAGACCGGTATCCCAGAAATTGGAATTCCTATTTACCCAACATCTTCCCGAACGTCATTTGAAAAAACAATCCTCCAATTCTCTCTCTTTCCTCTGTTTCACTTTGTCTCTCTTTCTCTCCCTCGCTCTTTCTGCCGTTCTCCCCATCATTCTCATAAATATATCTTAAATCGATTTTCAAAACGGAAAAAAAGGAATTGGGGGGGGGGGGGGGGGGCGGGGGGGGGGGTGGGGGGGGGGGGGGGGAGGGGGGGGGGGGGGGGGGAGAATTGCACAACCCCATTTGAATTCTGACACCACATATAATGATCGTAGACAGGGCAGAGTCGTAAACACTGGACATTTGTGACAGAAAACTAGACATCTCCATCTCGTAATGATCTCTTCTTCCCAGTGTTCCATGCAGAGAATGTCGTAAAAAGGAGAAAAAATTGCTGAAAACACTCCGGTGTGTTTACGGTGAAGGTGATAGGGCGTGGGGATACAAATGATTTGGAGGCCCCTTACATAGGCGCTCGGGGACGTAAAGTAGAAGAATAAATTCAGTTTAGAGCTGTTCATTCTGGAATGCTGGTAATACTGGAATGTCGGTGTCAATACTGGAATGTTGGTGTCAAAATTGGAATATTGATTTTAATACTGGAATTTTGGTGTTAATTCTGGTGTGTTGGTGTCAATACTGGAATCTTGGTATCAGTACTGGTTTGTTGGTGTCAGTACTGCAATTTTGGTGTCAAAATTGGAATATTGATTATAATACTGGAATGTTGGTGTCAATACTGGAATGTTGTGATGATGGTGAAATGTTGATGTTAATAATAAACTGTAAAAGTGGGACCTCAAGACGCAGCAATAGAGACCGCAGTCAGCGACTCATAGCTTGACTGCCTGCGTCAGGACCAGCGAACCAGAGCTGGTCAAGACCGCACTCCACCTCCACGTGGTGGTCCTGGAAACAGTCTGCAGCAGTGCAGGCTGGCTGAGCGAGTGCGGATCGAAATGGGAAGGCAAACCCGGTCCTAAAAAATGCCGTGCTGAAGTCGGATGTGTCGGCCGAAATGCGCAGATATCGCAGCTTCGCTGGAAACAGACACAACGCAACCAACGTCCTTTTCAGGACGAACGAGGAAGAAGAGGAAGAAGAGGAATCTGTAAAAGTTAATACTCATTTTTTAATGCAAATGCTCAACGTTTCCTCGTGTACTTCCGGGTGGGGGAAGAAGGGGGGGGGGGGTGGAGTCTGATGAGACAAAGAAAGAACAGAGCTAGTACTCCCTCAGCCATGACGTAAAGGGCAACCCTGATCAGGTTATAAATAGAGCTGGGAACTTAATCATGTAACAAAAATAACCACTGAAACCAGGGCTGCAAGAGTTTGTGCTTTGGAGAAGGCTTCCTCGAAGGGGCCATTTGCACGGGGCAGTTAAGATAGCTACTGTCAAAATAGGTCAAAAGAGAAGTCCATATGCCAGAAGATATACAAACATTCGCAAACATGCGGCCACAAATTATGCCAGAGATAAAGTAAATCCCCCTATAACAACATTATATTAGACTCATCTCTTCACTGTATTAGCTTCATCTACGACAAACCAGGTAAAGCGTAAGACCGCTCTTACTATCAAGCCAGGGGTATCAGGGGGAAAGCACAAAGCTTTGGAAGCAAGGTCTTCATCCCTGGGATTCCTCGTGTCAAACATTTGAAGGGTTGCTGATACCGCGAGATTAGCACCAATGGGGGAGAGATTGCATGGAGAGTAATGAATGTAAAGGGTTGACTGTTGTAAATCTGTATACCGTATACAGACAGAAACATCAGGTTGAAGATATAACAAGAACAATTTATCGTTTCTTTTGTTTTCTTGTGGTTCAGAGAACGGCACCGTATGTTTCAATGTTCAGTTAGAAATGGTCCTTGGGAGCATAGAGAAAACAAAGCGGCTGGTCCCCTTGCAAGAAGCCTGCATCAAAGCATTCTTATGTTCTTGCAGAGGAGATTGTCTGTGTTTAACATGATGGAGGTTGCCAGTCCCATACATAACGTCATATTTGTCGTCTCTTATGACATACTTGAGGTAACAGTGAAACGTCGAAAGCTTGCCTGGTTTGGGCATGTAACTCGTCATGACTCCCTTTCGAAAACAATCCTTCAGGGAACAGTCGAAGGTAAACGGAGAAGAGGAAGGCAGAGAAAGTCCTGGGCTGATAACATCAAAGAATGGGCAGGACACGGTTTTTCCACACTTGTACGCATTGCTGAGGATAGAGAGCAGTGGAGGACACTGTCTGCTGATGCTTCCACCATGGCACCCCTACGACCCATGACGGGTTACGGGCTGAGATGAGATGATGAGGTAACAGTAGTTCTCTAGTTTCTTTGTCTCTTCGGAGACACCTGGTAACTGCACGAGACAAAAGAATGCAAATGAAGGCTGCTGAAACAGCTGACTGCTGAAAGAAATGACTGCTGAAAGAAATGACTGCTGAAAGAAATGACTGCTGAAAGAAAAGGCTGCTAAAACATGATTGCTAAAATAGAGCACTGTTAAAACAGAGGACTGCTAAAATAGAAGAGTGCTAAAATAGAGGACTGTTAAAATAGAAGCACCACCGCCTAGCTACGGAAGCGAATCACACTATCCTCCCGGTCGTGATTCGCTTCCGTAGCTAGGTGGTGGTGCCGCACGGAAGGTCCTGGGCTCGATTCCCCGGTAAGCCACTCACGTCTGTTGTTTTTCTGTTGTCTAGTTTTCTACTTCTTTATTTCTCACGAGATCCTGAATACATACCTTTATGGGCGTGTGTAATATTTATTTACTGTTTACAGGCCTCGGGTTTCCCTTCTTTATGTGTTTAAACGTTTGACTGCTAAAATAGAACAACTAAAATAGAAATCTGTTAAAATAGAAGACAACTAAACCAGAGGACTGCTAAAATAGATGACAGCTAAAATAGAAGACTGCTAAAATAAAGCACTGCTAAAATAGAAAGCTGCTAAAATAGAAGATTACTACATAGAAGACTGCTAAAATAGAGGACTACTAAAATAGAAGACTACTAAAAAAAGAAGACCACTAACACAAAAGACTACTAAAATAGAAGACTACTAAAATAGAAGACTACTTAAAAAAGAAGACCACTAACACAAAAGACTACTAAAATAGAAGACTACTAAAATAGAAGACTACTAAAATAGAAGACTGCTAAAATAGAAGACTCCTAAAATAGAAGACTGCTAAAATAGAAGACTACTAAAATAGAAGAGTGCTAAAATAGAAGACTACTAAAAAAGAAATTACAGGCAATCAATACGGGTCAACAGATGACTGCTTAACTAGCGGACTGCTGAAATAGAATACTAAAGTAGAAATCACAATCAAGCAACAGTTCCATCCAAATGTTCCACAAGGAACACAATAGACGGATGATGCTGAAGCTGATGACAAGGACAAAAATGACAAATATAAACTCCTGATGCATTGAAAGTTGCTCGTGCATTATTATAACGCTGAATTATGCTCGTCTGACGTGCCTTATTCGCGCATCACGCCTTCTCGTTTACCTCGTTCTGGTATGTAGATGTGGCCAGGTTATGAATATGCACCGGCCATAGAAATGCAACTAGCAGTGAAACAAAATGTGTCATGGGAGAAAGATGAAGATTATGTTAAAGTGGCGGTTGAGAGGAAATAAAGAACAAGAAAGAGACAGGCAGACAGTCGGTTTTGTCTGAATGAAGGATGAAGCTGCCATTCCCCTAACTTTTTTTTTTCCAATCTGATTTAGATATTTATTATTCAACTTTAAATTTATGTATGACTTGTTTATTTATTTATGGACCCCCCCTCTCTTGCCATATACAACTGATGAATCTTTCCTCTCTTCTTCAAACACAATATTTCAACCTCCCCGACGTTTTATATATATATATTTTTTATTCCCATCTAAGATACCTCACAATTAAACTACAAACCTAGATCCAAACCTCGGAAATGAGGTATCTGAGAACGGTGGTTGAAGTAACAAAAAGAGACGTGGTCCGCAACCAGATGTTACATCAGGGCCTAAAAACCCAACCCCTGCAGACCCAAGGAGAATAGTCCCAACTAAGATGGTTTGGCCATGTCTGCAGAATGTGAGAAGATCGGCTGCCACGGTAGGTATAGGAGGCTTTGAGCCAGGGATCCGGACCTCCAGGACGACCCAGAGTCCGCTGGAAGGACAACGTTAAACAATCTCTGAAGTACAGAGGACTAGAATGGAACCAGGCCAGGAGGAAGACAGCCGATAGGATAGTATGGCGCTCTCTCTTCCAAACCTCTATATCTCACGGTAGAAGAGGAAAGACTAAGTAAATAAGTACTATTTATCTAAACGAATTTTAACTTTCTTCCTTCCCCAACCACTAAGTTTAAGTTCCAATTTCCACCGGCAGCCACAGACTAATCTTCCCTGTTCTCAAGAACAGTTTACAAAACCTTCCTTTATTTCAAATATACACACAAAAAAAAAATGAGTCCCATTTCACTCTCATACAATCAACTTTTATGACACCTTCCATTGTATTCATTTTAAATATACAAAAATGAATCCCATTTCACTATCATACAAACATATTTTATGAAACATTCCATTGCTTTTTATAAATAATTTTTTTTTAAATGAAATATTTACAAATGAGTCCCGCGTCTATCTCAAGCACACAGTTTATTATAATTTCCCACTTTCCAAATTTTCTAACCCGTAATGAATTTTTTAATAGCCCTCGCAAATTTTCCTCCACCTCCGAAAACAACAAATGTTTATGTTTTTTTTTTTCTGCTTAACTATAGACAAAATGAGATTTACTTTTCCCCCTTTCATTAGCCGTACACAATAGTTCTACCCACCCCTCCGACTTTCTTCACCTTCATCAAGTTAAAAAAAAAAAAGGGGAACCAAGTGAATTGTCTTTCCTTCAGCAGTGTTGCCAGAAAAGTTTTTTGTTTTTTTTCCTTGATTATAAAACTGTTATTCGTTATTTCGTTAGTTACCGGTCTACCTATGCTAAACGTTCTCTGAAAGTTAGTTATATTAACATATCTACTGATTCAAGACAACACTGGGCAATGTTTTACCGGAATGCCAAATGCGTATGGAATACACCCCGACTCGGTTTTTAAAAAGAAATGTACTTCTTTATCTGCTCTTTGAGTCAGGGAAGGAAAAGGCAGTGAAGAAGGGAACTACTGACCCCCCCACCTCTCGATGCTGGGACATAGTATGGTGAAGTCTCTAACACTTTACTCCCCTACGGCAGTATCTGCTATGGGACTACCGCTACTTCTTTATATACGTACACAAACTCGGTGAAGCGCCCTTCCCCCCCCCCCCCCCCCCCCCCCCCCCCCCACGGGGGATATCTAATGAGACAGACACCGAATAGAACAGCTGCACCCTCAGACATATCGTCAATGAGATTGTGAATGGGCCTGGCAAAGACAACATTTAAAACAAGTTGCTACAGAAACGCTTCATGTAAAGGGGGGTCAGCTGCAGTGGTAGTTCCATGCTACATTTGGAGCGAAATGGAAAATGATAATGAATGGTGATATACACACACACATACGTTACATAAATATACACAGTTTTCTGAGTTGGGTGGGAAGATCCGTTTTGCAAGCCACTTTCTTATATCGATGTTTGGTAAAAGGTAAAGGTAAAGGAACCCGTTACACGCCCATTGAGGCATATTGGGAATATGGTGTTAGGCCCATATTATCTTGACCGTCGGCACACGAGGGGTGATGTGGTCGGCATCAGACCGGCCGCCTTAACCTTCCCAGAGTTGCTCTGGTACCCATTTGGGGCTGGGTCAACCTAGGAGCCGTTTGTGGCCTAAAAAATTCCCGCCTCATCTGGGGATCGAACCATAGATCACTGCGCTAGGAAGCCAGTGCACTAACCACTATGCTACCGCGGCTCCCATGTTTGGTAAAACAAAGTACAAAATATCGCTGTTTCACAGGGTTTCTTAACCTTTTTTTTTAATTACAAGTGGACCCATTTGGTTGTCCAGTGTAGGCTATAGACCCATTTGGTTGTCCAGTGAAGGCTATGGACCCCTTTTATTGTCCAGTGAAGGCTATAGACCCATTTGGTTGTTCAGTGTAGGCTATAGACCCATTTGGTTGTCCAGTGAAGGCTATAGACCCATTTGGTTGTCCAGTGAAGGCTATAGACCCATTTGGTTGTCCAGTGAAGGCTATGGATCCATTTGGTTGTCCAGTGAAGGCTATAGACCCATTTGGTTGTCCAGTGAAGGCTATAGACCCATTTGGTTGTCCAGTGAAGGCTATGGACCCCTTTGGTTGTCCAGTGAAGGCTATAGACCCATTTGGTTGTCCAGTGAAGGCTATAGACCCATTTGGTTGTCCAGTGAAGGCTATAGACCCATTTGGTTGTCCAGTGAAGGCTATAGACCCATTTGGTTGTCCAGTGAAGGCTATAGACCCATTTGGTTGTCCAGTGAAGGCTATGGACCCCTTATTGGAACAGAATGTACAAAAAAGCATCATAAAAAATTTACATTTTAAATTTTAGGTTTTTATACACGGACCCCCTAGAATCCATTCATGGGCCACTAAGATCTCCGTGGACAAACAGATTCAGAAACCCCACAGTAACACCCCTTTTCATGCCTGTTTGAATTTCTTCTCGCAGGATAGAGTTGTACTTTTAAACATAATAGATATTCACGTCTTATCCAACCTAAAATTTCCTGGAAATGGAAGTCTGGACTTGCACGTAACGGCCAAGACATTCATGACAAACTGTTACATTAGCGCGAAATTGTATTTCAAAATAAGTGCAAATTATACAGTTCCATCATCACTTGGGACATTTTTTGTGATTCCAACATAACTATATACTGGGCTGGCTTCAGACAAACTATTTGGCAACTTTCTAACGTGACATTCTCTGGCCAGTTCGATATCTCCAAAACAAGCATTGAAGGTCATCAGAGCACTCGGTAATGGTAGACAGGCGTCAAATGATGGGATATACAACGTTTGTGAGCACTTTCTATTCGAACACTGTGACAACTTGACCCTTCCGTTTGGTGCAAGTTATTATAACTTGCTAGCACCAGGGACAATACGGATTATGGGTCTTCGTATGTTCTTTATTGAAAATGTAGATCACTTGCGCGAGCTGGTTACGAAGAAGTTAAGCACTAGTGGGGTGAGGTTACTTATGTTCAGAATGAACTGTTTGATTGACGACTGTCTGTAATGATTGTGTTCAAATTGAACTGCTTGGCTAATGAATAGTGATCGCCTGTTTCATTTATATTCACAATGAACTCCTTAGTTGATGATTTTTGTGTTATGTTTGCGTTCAAATTGAACTGCCTGACTCATAATAAATTATTGCCTGTTTTATTATGTTCAAAATGAACTCCTTGGTTGACGACTGCTTGTATTCAAACTGAACTGCTTGGCTAGTGATTATTTATTGCCTGTTTCATTTGTGTTCAAAATGAACTGCTAAGTTAATGACTTCATATCTCGCTTGTGTTAAAATTGAACTGCTTAATTAACTATTAATAACTACCTGTTTTATTTATGTTTAAAATGAACTACTTGGTTGACGGCTACCTGTAATGTTTGTATTCAAACTGAACTTCATAGCTAATTATTAATGAATGCCTGTTTTATTTATAATCAAAATGAACTGATTGGATAATCCAGAGAGTCCATGGGCAACCTAGAAAACAGAAGTGAAAGAGGAAGCCAATATAACAGGGATCTCATGGGTAGATCTGTTAAAGACGGCCTCATATTGAAATCGGCGACGAGCAATTATCACAGCCCCTTGCTCTATAAGGAATGAAAAAGAATGTTGATGAAAATGATGATGATAATATGAGGAAGCAGAAATGTTGGTATACTACCTGATGTAGAAACGTCAGAGTTTAAAAAAAAAAAAAATTGTTTCTACATGTCGGAAGTTGCATGTGGCCTGCGGGGTTTTCTCAAAGTGAAAATAAATAACGTCCGTACAATTCCAGAAACAAAGAAATAGAAACATCATCTCTCGGCCCTTTCTCCTCCTCAGACCCCTTCTCTGACATGCCTGGCTGTCACGAGCACTCATTCCCTACGACGCCACTAAGTATCAGGCCGATGTCTTGATTCAACATCTCGGAGTGACATGCCAATGAAAGATTCCCCTGGCAGGGTCGTGTACTAAGAGCATGCTCGCTTTGAAATGGATGAGCGCTCACTCTAGATTTTTGTGTGTATGTCCTTAGCTATGCTAGTTTCTCAACCATTCTAGACAAAAGCAAACAAACAAACAAAAAAATCCCTTAAGCGCTGCTAACTCACTGAACCCCTTTTCAAACTTTCTATAGGTAAATTATCATTAGAAGCCACGAATAATGGTGCCAACTTATGATTCCCTCAACAATTTTCTTGGACCATTCTAGTAAATTAGATCAGTGGAGGGCAAGATGACTTATTTATAGAAGTTTAAAACAGTTTTTCTACTTCTTTAATTAAATCTCTTGTTTTTAAAGGTACCATAGGATCGAAACCTGGTATCGTCACTCACCAGTGTATCCAGCTACAAACGGGTATCTGTCTCTGCTCTTGAGTTAGGGAAGGAAAAAGAAGCAAGGAAGGGAACTGCCCCCCCCCCCCCCCCTCATAATGCTGAAACCACTATAGTGAGTTCTCTAACAATTCCCCCAACGGCAGTATCTGCTATGGGTCTAACCTTCTATCTACTCGTGCGGTATATGGGTCATGGATAAGTCTGGTTCCCTGTTCTGGAAAGGCAGGAGGTTGAATCTCTGCCATGCTCATAATTTCCCCTTAATTCAATTAAGCGATATATAGTAGTAATCAATCTGTCTGACAATGACGAATGCTTCAAATTTCGAGAAAGGCTGAAACTGCAATAAAACCCAAACTCCATTTATTTTATTCTTTTTTTCTTTTCTTTTTTTTTTAAAAATCTAAGGCCTTCACGTGGTTTGCATTCATGCCTCTAACATTATATGACGCAGTGGTCTTCAACTATTTTTTGAACAGCGCCCAATATTTGCACACATCCAGCATAGAATACCCAGGACAGAAACTGGGGCATATGACTATAACTCAACAAATTTCGGTACTGGAGGAAAAAACCCCCACAAGAAAAGCCTAGATCCACAACATAGATTTAACAAAGATATAGATAACATAGATTTAACAAAGATATAGATAAGAATTCTTCAACTTGGCACTGGCTGCAAAAAGCGACAAGCTCTGTAGCACTAGTTAAGCAATAACAGTATATCTAAAATGTCTACCGCCTACCTACACAAAATGTGACATTGTGTTAATTATTAACAATAACTTTTAAATAGGATCAATTCAAATTTTCAAAATATAAAACAAATTTAAAGAAAAGGTTTATAATTATTCAATCAAATTTGAAATTATATTAAAATAACTGGTTTCTTTTCCTTGTTGTTTATCCTTTTAACGTGATAGTTTTCATTGATTCCCCTTTAACAAGAGTCCCAACGAAATTTTAAAGTTGGTACGGTGAGTTGAAGATCTCCGCTTGTGTTATAGTCAATATGGTGAATATTTATGTTAGCTGGATAGTTCAGCTGATGTGCTGTGGACCAGTAATCGTGGATTCGAATCCTTGACATAACATACATTTTTTTTTTCATCAATTACTATTAAACGTTTTCAATTTTATGAAATAAAACTCAACTTTAATCTCTAAACTAAAATAGCCGCTGTTACGTTCATCTTAGTAGCGCTGACTAAAGATCTCAAAATGCGCAGCAGAGACCAATATCGCCCATGCTGAAGATCACTGATTTAACAAAGAGAAATGCGGATATCAGGAGAAGGGGAAAAAAAAACGATCTGCTAATTCTACAGCTCAAATGAGCAGCAAAATATGTACACACACGGCTGTTCGCGCTGCATAAACATGGTTAGATAGAGAGGGGTGTAGTCTTTCTGCCATATGTTGTGATTACAAGAACGCCTTCATATTAAACACAAGACAAACACAAATACCGCTGTTATGCGTGTTAGCCCGATACGCGTGCATTTTTCCTCTATGATATTTTTTTCAGCATAATGTTGGACCTAGTATAATAAAGTCTCTAACACTTTACTCCCCTATTGCAGTATTTGCTAAGAAGGGACTCCCTTTTTTCACTGTCTTTTGTCATCAATCTTAAGTTATTAACCGCAAAACTTGATGTATGAAATTGATTTTTTAAAACAAACAAAAAATGGCGTGAAACATTAATAAGAATATATAGAGAATAATTACTCGCAACGTGTAGTTAAAATCAGCTGTTTTACTCGAACCAGGCCGAGGATGCGCCGAGAGAACGCGGGGCGTCGTGAGCTCACGCTAACGAGGTAAACAGTTAGTTTTGGGTGTACGATCAAAGTGGCTCGCTCCAAAAATATGCAGCATCGGGGGTCATCAAAACAGCATCAGGAACGCCACGGCTGCATGGCACTGCCACTGTTGCGGTAAATTGCTTCAGAACTGATGGGAAAATGTCGTTTTCAACTTTATGATGGGAAAAAATTGGGAGGGAAGGGGAAGTGGGTTACAATAATATACGATAAAACAGGGAACAAAAAGTACGCTGACAGGGAACTAGTAGTGGAAAATATAGAAGAAGAAACAGAGAGGTTAGGAGGCATCACGAGCATGTTTCCCCCAAATAACTAAGAAGCTGAGTTACTAACCAACTAGTAACAAAATTAATTTCCCACTGTCTAGTTTTATTCCAAACTAATACAACATATGTCGAATGTTAGAGCGGATGCTTCTCAAGGCAAAGATACTATGTTCCAAACCTGGTAACTTCACGTTCTAATCTACCCAGTTGTTAATGGGTACTTGGCCTTGCTCTTGAATTAGGATAAGCAAAGGCAGCGAAGAAGGGAACCGTTTACCTCCACCTCATGAAGCCAAGGCCTAGTATAACTGAAGTCTCAAACTAACACTTAACTATCCTCCGGCAGTATCTACGATTGGACATTCCAGAACACAAGAGAGAAATAAATGTGCCAGCTGAGTCACATGACTCTCAAGTTTTTTTTTCTTTGTTTGAATTATAAACATTTATTTCTGTAAAACGCAAAGACAGACTAAACTGGGAATTTAAAAATAGTCTGATACGTGGAACAAACTCCCTTGTTGGTGTCGTTTTCATAGTGATGAATTGAAACGCGAATGGTTACAACGGAATAAATGTCAACAATGTTTTTTCAAACGAAAACCAACAAGTATCTTGAATTGGGTGAACTGGTCAAGTATTGGCAGCACACAAGTCGTTGGTAACTTTACATAGATTTTATTCACCAGGACACGAAGTGGACAAGACGGACATCGTCACAGGCGCAAAGATCACACGACAACATATTAATTATTGCTGCTAAAGTTCCTGAAGATTCTCTTCTAGTAAAGACCTCTGTCCATAGACTAAGGATTACAAAACTGTTACCGTATAATATCCTTCTCAGTCACGACCGTTGACCTTCTTTCAAGGACGTCTATCATGGTAACGTATTCATACTCTGGGATGAAATCTTCCATATTACATTTGTTAAAATTCCCAGACGTTCATCCTACATAGCGTTGTACATCATATAATTTCACATAAAGTCATATACGATAATCCTATCAGTTAAAGGTTTTCAGTTGGCTAACCTCTCTTTACATCCGTGCCACGACTTTGGCATTGAAGCATGTACGGCATTTAAAACATGTGCATAAGGTAAACAATATAACTTCTTCTACTCGTAGGAATTCTCCGTCTACGATCCAAATCTTAAAGGCAAGCGACTCTGTAGATCCATTCTAGGAATTATAAAATTCCCGCTAGATTAGTAGTAGAGCGGCCTTTTTATGCAGCATTAAAATAAGAAGTGGGCGATAACTTACGTGACATAACTGCGATTGGCTTCGACCTGAAGACCAATACAAATCACAATAATAAATGGCTTCCTTCAACATGCCATTGGATACACAATATAAAATTACAATCATGGACACAAGCCAGTTCCATGTTTCCACTTCAAAACCTGACGTCACAAACTACTCAACTAGGTTACACGTGCGTCCAAAGCAACACTCACTGCTTTGTGCACGTCAGTGCGTGTGGTGGGTTGGGGAGGTAAAAGGTGGGGATCATTCGCCAACAGGAGTGATGCAAAAAGAAGACTGTCCGTTATATCACGTTTTAGAGACAGAGGGAAAGAGAGACAGACAGACAGACAGACACACAGACAGACGGACGGAGAGAGAGAGAGAGAGAAAAGGAAGGTTATGATAGCGAGAGACCTCAAACTTTCACACAAAAAAGGAGAGCTAATTTTTCTAGGAATTTTAAAAAACCCCACTATTTCATAATTTTTGTAAACATACAGAATTGGTGATATCTACATATCGATATATCCAACAGCAAAAAACAAAAAGGTTCCTTTGTCCTGGGAAAACAGGACAAGAGATAATACATGGAGCAAAGGGCCGCCCAGGATATTTGGCGCCCTAGGCAAATAGTCCGTGTGGCGCCCTAGACAAATAATTCATTTGGCGCACCCCGGTAAGTGTATATATACATATATCTTCTTCTTCCATCCTTAGCCACCAACCGGCAAAGCAGTATGTGGCCAGTACGCCTAGTGGCGTCTTAGGGCAACAACAAATTGATCAATCTATTGCCGTTTCCACCACGCCTAGTGGCGTCTTTGTGGAACAAAAACAGACCAAACAATCTATCGTTGTTTCCGTAATCAGATTGGTTGGCAAGCAGGTGATCAGCCCACTGTGCGAAGTTTTTACGGGATGGGGTAAACAGCCGCCCCATGCCCAACCCTCCTTAGTCGCTTTTTACGACATGCGTGGTAGGGTGCAGTGTTACTATTCTTTGCTCCCCTTTCGGGCCCCGGCAACACACGGGTGATATACATATATATATATTTATATATGATGATGATGATTTGTCCATCGTATTTCATGAGGACCATCGACAGCTCTCGTAATACAGTTCGTTCTAAGAGGTTAAGTGGGTGCGCAGATGGCTGATCCAGCCAATGCGGGCAAGCGGCTATTACAAATATATGTATACAAGCTTATTTACAATGGCGTAGAGGGGCCACAGAAAATAAAATAATTTGTTAATGTCGGAATTACAACAGTTATACCAATAGTTTGTTACTATGCATAGTAACGCCAGATGGCGAATCAAGCAAAGACATCAACAACATAATGAATAAAGCGAGAATATCCTTTGCTAGTCTAAACAACATCTGGAAGTCCTCTCAGTACAGCACAAACACTAAATTAAGATTATATGAGAGCTGTGTACTTTCTGTGCTTCTCTATGGTGCGGGATGCTGGAGAGTTAACAGAGAAGGAAATGTCGAATTCCACACAATCTGCCTAACGAAAATTCTCCGAATCCTTTGGCCGAATAGCATGACCAATCAAGAACTACTTAATAGGAGCAACCAAGAGGATATGTACAACCATCATAGCTGGCAGACGCTGGAGTTTGGTTGGTCACGTCCTCAGAAGAGACCCTGATGCTATCACAAAAACAGCTTTGCTATGAAGGAAAGCGAAAGAGAGGCCGACTAAAAACAACTTGGCGGAGAACTGGAGGCCGAGATGCAAAGAATGAACCAGAGCTGAGGCACTGCACGAAGGATGGCCGCCGATGGAGCAAAGTGGAAGCAGTTTGTTGCTGCCCTATAACAGGCGTGATGACCACTGATTGCTTTGACAATCGGTGGCTAAGGATCGAAGAAGAAGAAGATACCAATAGTTTGATTAACTTAATTTTGCCGCCCCAGACGACTTTCTAGTTTGCTTGATGGTGTTAGTCGGCCTTGGTGGAGCATGAAGTGAAAACAGGTCAAGAAAATGATGAATACAGACACGTGCATACAGACAAGAGACAGCTGCATAATATCTGAGAACTCGAAGAAGGACCACTTATCAAAGATAAAATAGTGTACTTGAAAATAAGTGTATGAGAAGCCAGAAATATTAAATGAAACGATTGGCACATACAGATATGCAAGAGGGCAGACAGACAGGGCAGCAGGAGGTGACAGATACTGCGTAAATTGTTGGAAGGGAGGATCGATGGACAGACTGGCGGACAGACAAATTAGGTAGGTAAGTATACGGTTAGACAGACGGAAAGACAGGTATGATAGGAAACTCTGTAACAGAGCTTTACAACGGGATGTAATATGATCATCTATTCCCCCGTAGGTCAAGTGTAGACAGGAAGGCAGGCAGGCAGGATGAAAGACAGGCAGGCAGGCTGAAAGATAGATAGATAGATAGATAGATAGATAGATAGATAGATAGATAGATAGATAGATAGATAGATAGATAGATAGATAGATAGATAGATAGATAGATAGATAGATAGATAGAAACGGAATTCAAAATATGCATTTTCCCTAAAAGCCAACACAGACGTCGAAATTGTTCCGCCTCCCCCTTCTTCCCCCCCCCTCCCCCCGAATCGTAATGCAGGCTATTAAAACTAAGTGCATTTAAAGCTGCGCGTTAAGCAGAAAAAGCGCTACGTGCCTGGCATATAAGCGTTAAGTGTAGACTTAAGAATATCGCGTTTCAGTGTTTGTCGTGCTGAAATTGGAAGAAGGAAGTTTAGAGTAAAGAATGAAACAGTAAGTGGGGTTTTAATTGCCCCTAAATCCGTGAGGTTAGCGGGGTCAAACATCACGCAATTTGCTATAAAAATAAGAGCAAGCTTAAAGCCGCCATGTCTCCACGCGCCTTCGCTTTTTTGAACAAATTCTACATAATGTACTCATATTGAATTTCATTGTAAATATCATACAGAGATATAACCATTCCTGTGGAAATAACACTAGATATGGCTTTAAACGCATACAAATATTGTTTCTAAAGCATGGATTCATATTTAAGATCCTTGAAATGAGCAAAACGACAAGAAAAAAAAACTAACTTTCTTTGTAACGGAACGGAGAAAAAAATGGAGTACACACAAGTTGCGTGGATGCCGAGATAGTGCGAGACAAAGGGGAGTAATCGATGTCATGCCGATGGGCGTGCTAGTGGGATCGTAATCAGGGACTAGAGAGGAATCGAGACAGAAAAACAAAGTAAATGCGAGTTAAGTCAGAAAGCAAATACGCCGCGCTGATTAGGCTTGAATGAAAGATCTGAAGATGGCGCAGAGGAGATAGACTCTTAGAACAATCCGAATACACAGGACTGGCTCAGAAACACCGAACTGTCTTCCTTCGTTTTTCTTATTTCCCCTGCTACTTGGGGACGAAGTTATTTATCCTGGGGTAAAATAAAAAAAGATACAAGAATGGGAGATAACTTGTTCCGACCTCCCACAAGTTTGTAAATACCGGTTAGAGAATTCTCTAAGGGCTGATGTAAAGAACACGAGATTGAAGGAATTTTCAAACGAGCAAAAATACATGCAAGGACAAAAGAAGGAGAAAAAAAGACGGATTGGCAGAAATAAATGGAGGAATGAGATATTGTAGATCGTGAGATATTTTAAATAGCATTCACCCACCTCACTTCCCCTCCTTCAAGAGAATCCTTTCCTCCCCCACAAGATTACATTACGTGGATGATATTACACAAAGACGACAGGAACAAATACATAAAAGTGTGAAGAAATTGACTTTCATTATGACAGGGAGAAAAGTGAATGAAAACAATGTCTAGGATAAAGTACCAAGAAAGCACGCACACACAGCCGTTGTGGAATAAGAAAAAAATTTACAGAAACGAGAGCCAAATATTTGGATTTCGATGTCATTTTGACATAACCATGCATATTTATGAGACAGGTTGAAGAAATCTCGTGTTGTACAAACAAAGCAGCTGATTTATATGTATCTCCAATAGATGGCCAAAGACAATCGTGATGTAAAAAATGGATTAAATATTATTTCAAGCAATAGCAGCCAATTTATCTGGTTTTTTTTAATGGATATCCAATCTGCTTGGATAAACATGGCTTCAATACGATACCTAGCCTTCTCTTTATTTAGAGGATAGCGGGGGCTAGAAGGATACCTAGCCTTCTCGGATAGGGGCAAAAAAAAAAAAAAAAAAAAAAAATAGGAGGTCCCGTGTGCAAAGTTGGGCACGTTAAAAATTCCACGGTAGTTGGAAATCGTAAAGAGTAGGCCTATCACGCCGCTGCCCTGGCAAAATTTAAAAATTAGAAACCTACCGAACACAAAAATATTTATAGAATGTGTGATTCCTATATACACATATTGGGATTCTCGCCGGTGCTACGGAGTTCGTGCACTGTGCTGAGATCCTCCTTGTGTGATCTAAGGGAGGAGATCGGAGCACTAATGGAGTAGTACGTGTGAAATGAAGATAGTCGTTAAAACCAAACCAAAACCACAAATTCTAAGATCTATTACAGTGTTGTATCCAACACATTACACTCCCCCCCCCCCCCCCCTTTTTTTTTTAAAAAAATATTATTTTACCGCTGTATCTCCTGTAGGACTATCTTTTCTCTCTTTTTTTTCGGCGAGAACTCTGCAACAAGTACTAGCTGTCCTCGACTTCCGAGAGGGTTCCGTTTTCCGTCGACGCCGTCGTAAGTCGAAATAGTTGTAAGTCGGAAATTATGAACCATAATGGATATGTTAATTGAAGTTTTTAAACACTAAATTGTAGGGCTGTGATCTTTTACTATAAATTAATCGATTAATCGGTTTAAAAATTTAATCGATTAATTGATAACAGACATGGCCAAACCATCTTAATTGGGACTGTTCTACTTGTAGCCTTATAACAAGTAAAATAAATAAAGTCCTTAGTGATTGAAATAAATTTGTTTTTTATAATTGTTTATAATTAATCTTCTTCTTCCTCTTCTTCCTCGTTCGCCCTGAAAAGGACGGTGGTTGTGTTGTGTCTGTTTACGCCGTAGCTGTGATATCTGCACCTTTCGGTCGACACATCCGACTTCAGCACGGCATTTTTTAGGGACCGGGTTTGCCTTCCCATTGCGATCCGCACTCGCTCAGCCAGTCTGCACTGCTGCAGACTGTTTCCAGGACCACCACGTGGAGGTGGAGTACGGTCTTGACCAGCTCTGGTTCGCTGATCCTGATGCAAGCAGTCAAGCTATGGGTCGCTGACTGCATTCTCTATTGCTGCATCTTTGGGTCCCTTATAATTAATCTAATTGATCCAAATTGATCGATTAACTGTCTACCCTCCACCTTCTCCAATAATGAATAAATACGAGTAAATACAATTTACGACAGAATTTCTTAGTCTAGAATAATATAATAGGATAATATTAGTACGTATGAGTAGTTGTAAGTCGCATACGTCGTAAGTCTAGAAGAGTCTGTACTGTACTTTAACACGTAAATTCAAGTTTCCAGTTTAAGTCGAAAGTTTGCTCAGCCCCTAATTCAATGCCTATATAAGGTTTAACAACCGTACCATTCAAAGGTCCTCATAACGCTGAATACCAACACAGAAAATTCGGAACACGACGAGCAGGCGAAATTCTTCAATTCTCAGAAGATTTGCTTTAAGCCATGTCAACACAAGAAACGGGTCTTGTCATAAATATAAGCCTATTGATCTCCGTTACAATAACTCACACGTGGATCGATATTCATGCGGTACTGTTGGTGATTAGAACGAAAGACGGGGAGATGATGGACTAGAAAGTGAATAGAAAAATATGCCAGTCATTGAGGTTTATGTCTTAAAGAGGTCAACGTATTTTTCTTCTCTCTCTCTCTCTCTCTCTCCCTCACTCTCTCTCTCTCTCTCTCTCTCTCTCTCTCTCTCTCTCTCACTCTCTCTCTCTCCCTCACTCTCTCTCTCTCACTCTCTCTCTCACTCTCTCTCTCTCACACACACACACACATTACAATTGTCTTTAAAACATGTTTCATTATCAGGTAACCCCTGTGTATTCTAATTTTTTCCCGAATGTCTCAAATCTCAACACCTCCCCCCCCCTTCTCTCTCTCTCCTCCCTCCCTCTTTCAACATCAAAATAAACCCATCCATCTATCCACCTGCAATCCGTCCGTTAGAAGACGATGAATCTATGAATCCATCCATCCAATCCCCACTACCCATGCATCCATCTACTTTCCTACACACTTAGCTACCTACCCACCACCTATCTATCTATCTATCTATATATCTATCTATCTATCTATCTATCTATCTATCTATCTATCTATCTATCTATCTATCTATCTATCTATCTATCTATCTATCTCTCTCTCTCTCTCTCTATCTATCTATCTATCTATCTATCTATCTATCTATCTATCTATCTATCTATCTATCTATCTATCTATCTATCTATCTATTTATTTCTCCCTCACTATGTGTCACCGGAAAAGGATTCTATATTCGCATACTTCTCTCCACTCTCCCCTTCTCTCTCTCTCTCTCTCTCTCTCTCTCTCTCTCTCTCTCTCTCTCTCTCTCTCTCTCTCTCTCTGTCTCTCTCATGTTTTCCCTGAGACAACTAACACGGAGAAAAGAACCGCTTGTCTAAATAAACAATAAAACGGCAAACCGCCAATTTTGAATAATATCAATATCTCCGCGGGCCTCTGAGTCAGTGCAATAAACACGTATCTAACATTACCAGCGTGTAATACTAAACGTGTACAAACAGTGCCCTAGGGTAATTACTACGGTAATTTTACACCGTGATCAACAATCTTTGATTGCAAATTGAGCATTGAGCAGTCACTGGTTTTAACGATAGCCTGCTTCACTTAATGGGTACACGGAGTTGGATTTAATGTTAAGTATAGTACTGGTTGCCCCGCGTAGCTCGGGGGGCGGGGGTGGGTTGGGAGGGGGAGAAGGGGGTATCTTACAAGACAAAGAAAGAATAGGATTACTGTTCTCTCAAGCATGTCGTACAAGGCTAATATGAGGTTGGCACTTGGGGGTAAAGATATGTTGTCATAGTTTTATCAGCCCTGTTTAGGTTCCGAGAATCTCTCAGAAAGAATAGGCCGACTGCCAAACTCAGACATGTAGTAAGGGTGACTAAAATAAGAGTTTGTGCACGGGGCTGGCAACCTTATCATGAAAAACAAATCTTTACAGGAACCACAGCAGCAACAGCGGGAAAATGCTTTGATGAGGCTTCCTGCAAGGGACCAGCTGCAGTGGGGGGCTGGTGCGCCACGGGCAGCAAAATAGAATGTAATATTTTTATAAGACCAAAGGTATAGTCATGACAAGCGCTAAATGTGTCTTTTCTTTTCTGTTTTTTTTTTTAAAAACAATTATCAGTAAAGAGTAATGTCACAAATAGAAATCCCTGTTCGTTGTGTACTCTATGCTCACCACGAGAACAATAATCTGCCGCCTATTCCTCAGCCTGTCTGTGAAATTAATCTGCTTGCACAGACTTCTAGTGCTACCAATTTCAACAGTGGAGTCTTGACTGTGATACCACCAGTCAGTGCATCTCCAACGATTCCAGTGTTTATTTTGAGGCAGGAGATACTTCTTTAGATTTAACCGATATCTGATCAATGTTATTACAAGCTCAAACACATTGTCGATGTTTTTACCTTAGACGGGAAAAATTCTAGAACTACATCGTATTTGAGTGGCTGGCGGGAGCACACGATTAAAGAGCACCTTATTCTTGTATAATTTTGTTTTACAGCTCAGAGAATTTTGCGAGACATTGGACAGCTTTCATGTAATAATACTCGTTCGCGCCGTTATATATTATAAGGAAGATGGACAAAGTATATATTTACAGATTAAAGGCTCGCCTATTTGATACATAAAAGAATCAGAACGGAATCGTTCTTCCGACGAGGCCAGACTGTGCATGGGACTGGCAACCTCACCATTTCAATTTAACTATTACTGCTAAATCGCTGCAATGGTGGTTCCGAAAAGTAAATTGAACCACCACTACAAAAACATGTTCAATGCTTTGACAAAGTCTTCCTGCAAAGGGTGGAACTGCAGTAGTTACCCAGTGTACCTAATAGGGTTAAAAATGGAATTAATTCTTCATTCATTTCGCCGAGCATCGATTAATCACTTCTGTCCACTATAGTCCAACTCATCATTGTTTGAATAGTTTACACAAAGTGGACATCTCTCTCGCGTTCAGCTCTCTTTCAATTGTTAGTCTTTGTCCTTCTGTGTCCCCGCCGCAGCAGCAAAATCAAAGCAGCAACAGCAATCTTCAAGTACTTACCACAAGCGAGCACCTTGCGTGCCAGGTGAGGCAAAGTACCAAATACTACCCCACGACAGCTCCTTTAAAATGAGGTCAACTTCACGGGCATACACTACTATACTTATTGAGACGCGAAGAGACACTGTAGATTTCAACCTGCCGCAGAAGGAAAGGTGAAACAAAAAGAATATCACATTTAACCGAGCTGAAAGCAAGCAAGAAAGAAAAGCCATAGGGAGAAAAAATATGAACATCGAAATTCGAGAATTCAAACAAATAAATCATATTATTTGTGAAACCATAAATAAATTGAAGGGAAAGAAACAGCTGAGTCATGACAGACAGAATTAGGAACCATCTGTATGAGGGCCAGTCCTAGGATCCTACATATTGTTACTGGACCATGGAGATGCCAACTGTGTGGCCTTATTGTCCTGCCGTCTGCTGAGGATTATCACCTAGTGTTGATGTTCTACAGAGGGCCCTTAAATGATTAAGTGTTGGGAAGTGAAGAGTTAGAAAGTTCACTATTCTAGGTCCAGTTTCAAAGGATGGGGTCAGTTCCCTTCCTCGCTGTCTTTGCTTTTCCTAACTCAATAGCAGAATCAGGTATCCATTTACAGCTGGGTAGATTGGCGCGTGACGCTACAGTGTTTCGAATCCGGCACCTTTGTTGCGAGAGGTCAGCATTCTAACTTGAGATAGTGAAGGCAAAGGCAGCGACAAAAAGAACTGGCCACACCAAATCATACAGTTGGACCTAGTATAGTGAAATCGTCTAACACTTCACTCTCCTTCGGCAGTATCGGTTATGGGACCACCTTTACCTTTTACCAGCGAAGAGCACATACAAAAAATAATACACGTGGGTGTTATGATTAAAACTAATAACATATCGGTCTTTATCATATAGGTATCGATTGTTGATACCATGTTGTTGATGTACGGTATCTACGGGTTACTCGGAAGTACGTCATTGACTTTTGGTACAGTTTTAGCAGAAGTCAAAACCGGTCTCAGCTTGGCAGAAGTCAAGGAGCATTCGAGGCCTTTTCTATGTGTTCTTCGATGTGGACGGACGCATATTTGTTCAGCTCCTAGAATGTGTTAATTCTACAGAGTTCTAAAGTGTTTCTACATTTAGATCGCCCACATGCTGCGTTGGGTCGATGCTAAAGCTTTATATTCAGAGAAGTGTATGCTGTATTCGGAGGTACGTGAGTGGGCACTTGTTAAATAAATTCTGCAACAAATGTCGAGGACATCTTGTCAATTAGCAGACTGAATAGCGACGCTCAAGACTGGCTAGGTTATGCCATCGTCTAAAATATATCTATTTGATGAATTGAATGGAGCTTGTAATATGATTAAACGTATGTCGTCCAAACGTCCAACCTGGCCTTCGCATCTTCTTTAACGTTGGAGATTAACATTGTGCAAAAAGGCTGAATGTGAAACTGTTATCGGCATATCTACATGCCTTATCAGATGTTTAAAGAAGGGATGTCGCCGAAGTTCACCTTCAACATTTAATTAAAGATTTAATGCTACCACAGAAGGTGGAATCTCTACAGTGGGATAAGAAATAATATTGTCAAATAACATATCAAAGATAATGATCAGTTTATCAACCAGCTCCTAGTGGCTAAGAATCTTTTCATTTCTCCAGGAATATGAGTACACAAATTTACATTTGCAAAAAGAATGACATCTCCATGGCGGGCTCAATCTGTTTGGCTCACACTTTTCATATTCTAGCAGACATGCTGGAGTCCCTGGGCTGCAGATTAAGACGTCAGTTACCGGTGTGGGAAATCTGACAATCACGTTATGACAGCGATCGACCGGCCCTCGCAGTCGTCTACTTTCACGTGATAAGAATGTACGTTCTAAGATGGTATATTCCTCGTCTGCTTCCAACTATCACATCTATTAGGAATGGCAATTGCATCAATGGACTACGTCTGCGAGGAAAACAGTTACAAGCTTTGACTTAATGCAGAATCGCAGCTATGGATTGTGAGATGTGCCTGTAGAATGATTTATGCTTGCTGGCGTTTTTCAGATCAATAAAATAATCTAACTAATCTGCCATGACGTTTAATATATATCAGGGGTGGCTAACTTGGCGACCTTTATAGAAATATAGTATCCTTCAGTCAAGACTAACTATTGGAATGTGTCCCTGACGTGATAGCCTTCAGCTGCATTTGTTCTCATGGTGTTCCTGTCCACGCGTTCTTTTCTCTTCTGCTTGTTGTGAGAATTTCTTTTCGCCAAATCTGAGGTGGCGCCGTAGGGCGCGTCGCCACTTGGTGCGATCGTCAGCTTCATCCTCCCAGGTTGCTGGATTTATGACCAGTATCTTCATGTCTCTCTTGCACGCATCTTTGAACCTCAGCTGCTGTCGCTTAACTGTTATTTTGCCTTCTGCTAGATTATATATATATATATATATACATACGGCTTTTAATCTGACCACAACGAGCTTGAAAGCATGACTAATTTGAAGAAAATACAAACCCTTCTAGGGTAGGAAGCCAGACATCGGCCTGCTGCCATTTAGATCTCTACCAAATTCTGGACCGTGCCGGCACGGTATACAGAAACAAAACAACATCTCCCGGCCTTTACGTGGATTCCTTCTATGCCCGGGTCTCATCTTTAGTCACTGTCGCTCAGAAAGGTCACTACAACAGAAAGGCGGTAATTTCAGTAATGGACATCGCGTGGTTCTTGAAGAGCCGACTTTAGTAACTATGGCATTTGGGCATTTATAGACACACTGCGACTATTACTGGTGGACGGTGGAGGCCTGCCCGTTCATTACAATCAAGAGTTCTCAGGCAGCGCACTCAGTATTTCCAGGGCATCACAATCATGAAAACGGACAACGGAAGGGGAGATGACAGTTATTTTAAGATGAGCAAGGAAGCAGAATTGATCAGTAGCGACCATTAAAGCAAGATAGCTTAACATAGCATGACTAAGTCCAGGTTTAAGGGCCGTTAAGATGCACTTTAACATCAGTATTAAAATAAAGTTCAACTGACTGTGAAGTGTCATTACTTTTTAGAATTTTAAGACATACGTTGTTTCTTTTTTTTTTTTAAATCTTTTTTCTTTTTTTCAAAACATGTGCGAAAGTATACTTTGCTTACGTTATCAAATCTGACGTGTTATTGTTTTTCTACACTAAGAAAAATTTTAACAGACGAGGCTAAAAATCAAACGACAAACGTGGCGAGACAACGTGAAACGCACCAGCAGGACACCGAAGATAACACACTTAGACAACACGAGAGAATTAAAATATATCCAATAAATCCCTTTAAAGGACATTTTACGAGAAAAGTTTAAACATAATGTTACAGTTGGGGGAGAAAATAGTGAAAATGAATTACATGACAATAAAAAGAGAAAACAGTTGACGGTCTAACAACACGACACGAGAACAAAACAACTAATTAACAGAAGCAGAATCAAAGTTAAGATGGCCTACGCATCGAGACGAGCAAAAAAAGGACCTCACTGGACATCATCAATGTCTAATGCAATCAAGATTCAATCAAACCAGAGAAAACTCAAGGTAATCATTAAAGGCTTCAGCACCTCTATAGTCAACTGTCCGTGCCGACCATAATCGTCGGTTCACATCTGTAAACTATCTGTCTAACTTCTTCCGCGTCTCCCGTGTGCGCACATTATTCACCTTTGGGTGCTGATAAGGTAACCTTTCAGCAACGGATGTTACTGTTCCCAGATTTCTTACTCTCATCATTCAGTTTTTCTATTCGTTATTTTTGGTGGGTTGACAGGGATCTAACAATGATACCTTCGACTGGTCACAACCACTTATTGTCCCTCCTGCGTACTCTAAGCCCGTGAAATCCTCAAACTTCAATCCCCAACCTTTCAATTCGCGTTCTAAACATCGGTTTTGTAGTCGCTTCCGGCTCAGACTAAGTAACCTGGATCTTTGTATCAGATCTACTGTAGCCCCCTGGAGAGATGCGATATTTCTAAGCATTTACCTTCTCCTAAAATGTTGCCGCGTCGTCATGTTAAACTACCATGAATGACGGGTAGTGAATATTTATGGACCGTCGCGACAACAGTCCAGTTCTCAATCAGGCTTAAAAACACTGAAGAGGATTACGATTCAACTGTAAAAACTAATCCTTGTCCAAAAATAAGGCAACGCACAATCTTTTTCAATAGCCGGTCTGCAGGCTTAGGCTTCGCACAGAGTAACACATCTGGTTACCTGCGAATAGACATGCCTGGGCGTCTAAAATCAAGACAGGAATCAACAACTCTTAGATGTTTTCTCTCAGGTTAGGCTTCCAGGAATGCAGTGTTTTAATTCCAGTCACATCGATGTTACAATTCCTCCGATGCGGGGGGATAATTGCGTCATGGATAGCATATTGGATCCTACATGCGTTAGACTGACTGACAGCAATCCGCAAAATTAAAATCAAAAATTAAAGCTGGAAAAATCTACGTCTGCTAACTACTGATATACAGGACTTAAAAGGTTAATGTAATCCCATAGTACATACTGACGTAGGGGAGTAAATTGTCAGACTTCACTATACTAGGTATCATTTTTGTGAGGCGGGTGTGGCCGGTTCTTTTTCCCTCCCTAGCTCAAGACAGAGTCAAGTACCAATTTACAACCGAGTATATTGCAGTGTGACGCTACCAGGTTTCGAACTCGGCAGCTTTGCCTCGAGAAGCAGACGCTCTAACTACTTCACCACTCGACGTCTCGTGAACTGTAGAAAGAAAGCAATACTACTTCCAGAATAAACGAAATGTTGGACAGTCCAGACGAACATAACCACGTGCCTTCTGTCAACTTATCTTTTGTTTTTCTTATTTACTTATTACATCTATTTGTTACTTACTTGATTTTTTTTTTTTTATTATCAAGTTTAGTTGGTTTACATTTTTCTTTTAAACATGCATATTTTTTCTTTTATATTTATATTATTCCTTCTCTACTTACCTGTCCATGTTTTTAGCATACTGTTTTTATTTCCTTATAAGCTTCGGTTTTATGTCTGGATTGTTCTGTGGGCTTTGTTTGTTTGCCCACTAATGAAGACATATCTATCGATAAAGTAGAACATTTTTTCAAACTTTATTTTAGTCAAGACATCCGTTTCAATATTTTTTAAATTTCATTTTCTGTATTCATAGAACAAGCAAATTATAATAACCAGTCACGTCCCATTCTTGTAGCGGGGGATACAGGATGCCATCACTTAGATATGACTATTCGAAAATCAGTATTGCCTATTAATTTTCATTGTTTTCTATTGGCTGGCGAGTTGTCTTCCGCTGATTGTAATTTACATATCGTGGTCGTCATTTTGCTATCCTATATATAAAATCCCAGCTTTTTCTGTCAGTACATAACGCTAAGGGACGCAACTTTGCTTGAAAGTTAGACATTAATTATATAGTTTCCCTTATATGTACTCTCCAGAAAATAATAACACTTACCAAAGAAGAATGCGCAAATGACGGTGTGCACAAATATATTTATAGAATGTGTGATCCCGTATACACACATTGGGATCCTCGCTGCTGCTTCGTAGTTCGTGTACTGTGGTGATGCACAGTGGGTTTTTTTTTAAATACTTTTGTTGCCGTTAGGTATTAGTGCTTTTGAATTTAATTCCCGTCTTATGGCGGGCTTTTACACCAGTAAGCTTAATATTAACAAATTCGTTTAAAAAAAAAAACGCATTCTGAAATGAGGATAAATTTTATTTCACGTCTGAAGTCTTAGATTTGTGCCCAACAAATGAAGAAAGGAGACAAACTTCTGGACGAACTCTATGGAGATACCAACAACCTTAGGCTGACTACCTTTTTCCATCAACTTACTCATGTCGACGCCTGAAAATAGACGAAGACGAATAACGAAGAAGATACAAGTTATGTTACGTAAAGTGGCATAGATAAGGCACCACAAGACCTCTTGTGGATTAGGAGAGAGAAAGAGAGAGCCCGGATGATGATTTCGTGAGTGACCATAAGGAAGCGACCTCGACTTATCGAGTCCGATGGGGCGGACTGATTATCTACAATGCTGACTTGACTGTTTATTTTTAAAAAAAACTGTAACAACAATACGAGCACACCCGGCCTTTCCTTTCTCTCCCCCATTTTTGTGTTTATTTTTCAAACGGAAAATAAAACAAAGGGAAACTATAAGAGCAAATAATAATGTTTTTAATTACACCGCGATCATTACCAAACTCTAAATCGATACATTTGCATATAGAGTACAAATTTTCTTTTTATTGTTGTATTTTTTTTACAACTTGTTACCAGGGAATCGATGAGCGTGTGTTCACTACAGCGTATCCGTGTAATATCAGCACAAAACCGCAGACAGCGGTGCATGCACTTTGATTCTGATTTCCTCCCCCATTTCACGGAATGGTTGGTAGACTAAACAAGCACGCTGTTATGGTCCCACTGATACTGCTGGTGCATGATCTCAACTTAGTCTGCAAACAGCTGCTTGGCAATATGATAGTAGTGCACGTTGTGGTTTGGGTCGCCCGTATGCTGTAACGTCGTGCTTCTAGAAAATATATTATTCAGCAGCTTTGAAAAATGATGATGTTGTCAATGACCTGGTACCAAATTCATGAGGATGGGTCGGTCCCGGAACCGTTTGCGATCTAAAAAATCCCACCTCACCTGGGGATCGAACCATGGACCACCAAGCGAGGAAGCCAGTGCACTAGCCAGTGCGCTACCGCGGCTCCTAACCAGTTGCAAGACAAAATTAATTGATGAAAGATGACTAAAGTTGGGTCTGAAAATACATACGCCAACGAGACAGGTCATTGGAATAAATGCAGGACACAATAACATAAACAATAACAAGACTGCACTTGAAGACCCCTACAACCATGTAGAGATGTACCTTGGCAGAAATACAGACAACTTTGGAGTGATAGACTGTGATATCAACTTTAGAATACACAAGGCAAGAATAGCTTTTATTGCAACTGGAAATATATGACAATCAAACGAAAGCAAGGTCGAAACTTAAATAAGAATCATCAGGTTAACTGTCAAGCCAGTCCTATTGTATGGCTCTGAAACACGGAGAACAACAAAATAAAAACTAAGAAGTTACAGACTGTCATAAATGGGTGCTTGAGTAGAAAACAATTAAAATGCTGCGGCAAGATCTCAAATGTGGAATTGATGGCAGGAACCTTACAAATACAAGTAACGAGAAGAAGACGCTGACAACGGATGTGACGCACACTAAGAAAACCTGGTAATAACATTACAGGATATGACGCACACTAAGAAAACCTGGTAATAACATTACAGGATATGACGCACACTAAGAAAACATGGTAATAACATTACAGAATATGACGCACACTAAGAAAACATGGTAATAACATTACAGGATATGACGCACACTAAGAAAACCTGGTAATAACATTACAGGATATGACGCACACTAAGAAAACCTGGTAATAACATTACAATGCAGTCCTTATTCTGGAATTCAAGAGTATAAGAATTAATGACAGACCAAAACACATGAACAGGAGTAAAGAAAACAGAAATCACACGGATGAGGAAGACGTGGACATATCATGAGATGATGGTAGGTGTCAGAAGAACTTGGTATTAGATTTTTTCAAGCATGTGGTCCAGGGATGGATGGAAGGTCATGAATGAAGGAAAAACGACATTTTCTCCATTGCTAGACTCTAAATAAGAAATGAATAAATTAACGAGAAAGGAGGCGATCAGTTAGGTTGTTGGAATAGCAATGAAGACCCGAAAAAGATACTGAAAAACCAATAATAACCATGTCTGGACACAAAATGGTGAAGGAATCCCAGTAAGTCTGAAGTAATAACAAATAACTTCAGCGCCCGATTGGCTAAGATGCGAGAGCGCTGGCCTCGCGGCGGGACAGTTACCGGGTTCCGGGATCGAAATATGCTAGTGTCACGCTCTAGTCTACCCAGTCGTAAATAAGTTCCTCATTCTGCTCTTGAGTTATGGGAAGCAAAGGCAGGGTGGACGGGAACTGGCCACCCCACTTCATAAACCGGGATCTAGTATGGTGAAGTATCTATTTCTTGAGTCCCCTGCGGCAGTATCTACAATGAGAGTACCTAATCTAACTTCAGAATAGATGGTGCCAGCGACATACGGCGTCGTGGATGAGATCGATCCAGAAGGTATCACACACTTGAAAGAAATAAAACATATGGCCCAACATGTCGTTTTACGTGGACTATAACGAAACCCAGTAATCGATCGAACCCGCAGTATACACGTAAATATTTACGCAAAGGAGATTTCCATTATATTTTAAAATGCACTTACAGATAATCACTGCTTTCATGTTAAAGGATATGTTACAACGTCACCCACGATACCTCTTATATATATATATATATATATATATATATATATATATATATATATATATATATATATATATATATATATATATATATATATATATATATATATATATATATATATATATATATATATATATATATATATTGTTCCTGTACCCTCAGAAACTATTCCTTCAATGGCGCCTCTCCCTTCCCCAGCTCTTTGTACCCCCCTCCCAAAAAAAAAAAAATTAATACACCTGCAGTGATTCGTGACCGGATGGTTGATCTGAAACAATTATTTATTGAGCATGCGCGGAGATTGCTATACATTTAGGCCTAGCTAACCGGAAGAAGGATAAACACTGCTTATTCTAATGGGCCGGCTAAAACAGAGGCCATATTCTCTTTGACGTTAAATCGATCGGAAACGAACTATTATTTCCAGCTTCGACCGGAACGCTGTCAGATAACGTTGTTAGATGTACGCAAATTGTGCATAGCGGAGAGGTTGGGGGTGAAAACGTAATTGTCGACAAGGCATAACGAATGTTAGGTTCGACCAAACGACAGGTTAGACGGGGAGAAAAATGGACGTTTAGAGGCAATCACGTGAGGTCTTTAAATAGAAAAATAAAAAGAGACAAAAGTAAGACGCTAAAGGTCGAGGAAACACTAAGTCATCTTCCCTGTTGTTCGCTTTATATAATCAGGGCCGAATTAGACATTAGGCCGATTAAAGGGCCGAAACACTTGATCGACGAGGGGAACACCTCTGATAATCAGATTGCCTCCTGTTGTATCGCTCTGTATAGAGTTTCCTATCATCATCAACCACATCTACTTCTCTCATGAATGTATGCATTTGGTGGTTTGTCCAAGTTGACGCACTTCGCTCTCATATAACCACATCTATTTCTCTCATAAATGTTTAAATGTGGCTGTCTTCTCTCGTCGCTCTCATATAACCACATCTATTTCTCTCATAAATGTGACAGTTTGTCTCAGTCTTCTCTAGATGCTCTCATATAAACACATCTATTTCTCTCATAAATTTGGAGGTTTGTCCAGGTTTCTCTCGTCGCTCTCATATAATCACATGTATTTCTCTCACAAAGCTGGCTGTCTGTCTCAGGCATCTTTGAACGCCATATAGTTTCTCCCTCAAATGACCTGGTAAAGACCATGCTGCCAATATGTTATTCTTGTGGAGTCTTGGAGGACTTGTTCTACATTAAGAAAGAAAAACCACGTTATGTCTTAAGGACATGAAGAAAAAAATATAAAGCATTACAAACATGTCAAATTGCGTTTTTATGCCAGAAAATGCACAACTGAAAGACCTGGCTGCGCTTATGCATGTGTATTCGGTTTCACTGCTATCGCGTATTTCTTATTCACAATCAGTGTCATCGATTCTGTTGTATTATTTGTGACACTGTTACAGATCACAGTTAACAATTACTGTTAAATTTAGAGAGAGAAAAAAAAAGTTTAAAAAATATGCAACGAGAAACAGTCATCATTCTCAATTATTTTTAAAGGAATAACACTTGACCTTCCGGTTAGTAGAGTGGTTAGATCGCTTGTGTCTCAACGGGAAAGTTCGAAGCCTAGTATCGACAAGCTCCAAAGTACTTAGCTGTAAAATGGTACCTGACTCTGCTCTTGATGAGACAACGGTTAAAGAGCGAGGAAGACAAATGAAAATCCTAATTCATAAAGCTGGAGATAATATAGTGTGATCTCTAGCACTTCACTCCCCTACACCTGCTTTGAAACTAAGGATACAGTTACTTGACTTGACACGTTTTATCAAGACTTGATAGTCCCTTGTTTAATACAGATGTAGTCACTCAGATAAAATGCATGACATTCCATGCGGTAGCATTTTTTTTGTTTGTTTTTTAATTTATTATTTTTTTATTTTATTTTGCTACACAAATGTAGGTCCTCTGAAGCACTAAATAACCGGCGAACTAGAATCGTGTACGACTCTCTGGCATACATAATCGAATATACGCGAGTAACATTCCTGTAACATCTAATAGTTGAAAAAAAAAAAAAACACACACACACCCACACAAATAGTAATTTGTATTACTATTTGTGTGGGTGTGTGTGTGTTTTTTTTTCTGTTTTACCCCGTCTTACGGCAGTTCTCCTCATATACTTATAACATCTAATAGGAGGAACCTACACTGATGATTTTGCAATCACAAACATGTAATCTTCATCACATGTCTATTGCCTGGTAAAAATAGAAACAACACCTGCGTGCGAATGGCGTATTTCGTTTATTTATAGAGCAACTATTTTAATATTCTAACGCCAAATGCGTGAAATATCCGGACTCGCTACATATCTATTTAAAATGTGGATTTCGAAAATTGGGTGGGATACAGGAGTGTTCATCTCGGCCGTCGAAATGATTTCTTTACTGCTGTACAAACTGTTTGCACATCAGTCTTCCTGCGTATTTACATTTCTGGCGCTGAAGCTGAAAGTTCTGTTTGTTTGTACATTTAAAGATTCACATCCATACCGCATTATTTCTTTGTCTCTTATGCTCTTCGTGAAGCCACAACCGCATTTAGACCCCATGCAGTCAGCCTTCGGTAAAATTCTTTTATGTGCTCTTCCAGCGGTGGGTTTTGTAGAACTTTGTTTTAACGGAGTGACACTACCACCTCATGAACAACAGAATGTTAGTAAGTCTCTAACCATACGTCTGACGTAGCAGCAGACGTATTCTTTCTTTGTCACCCCAGAAAGTCCCGGGGACTACATGGGGCAGATACAGACATGTCTAATTCTACACAGGGCAGATACAAACATGTCTAATTCTACACAGGGCAGATACAAACATGTCTAATTCTACACAGGGCAGACACAAACATGTCTAATTCTACACAGGGCAGATATAAACATGTCTAATTCTACACAGGGCAGATACAAAAATGTCTAATTCTACACAGGGCAGACATAAAAATGTCAAATTCTACACAGGGCAGATACAAAAATGTCTAATTCTACTCGGGGCAGATACAAAAATTGTCAAATTCTACACAGGGCAGATATAAAAATGTCTAATTCTACACCGGGCAGATACAAAAATGCCAAATTCTACACAGGGCTAGATACTGTTCCTCACTTCCACTCACATTTTGATTCTTGTATTACAAGTGTATTTCGTTTTTGGAAAGCTCCTGTAGTTTTACTGATGTTCTGTCTTTTCTGTAGGTCTGTCTGCCTACCTGTCTGTCTGTCTCTTTTTCTTTCTTTCTTACTATCTTTCTTTCTGTCTGTCTTTCTTCCTTTCTAATTGACGTGTTAACTGAGTTACTACCCCGCCAAAAATCTCCTCCCCCTGACGCGATTATGCGCCACACCGTCTTCGGCCTTGCACAGCCACCACTAAACGATCAATAAATATTATACATCGATAATGCAGTTATGTATTACACAACCTCTGGCTATGTCGTATAGTTTTTTTTTTAAGTGACTATCTTAAACAAGTCACATGTTGCAGTATATAGACCACTCGTGCTATTTACAGAACAAATAACGGTCTAAGTGTGAACTGTAATTCTGCGGCGCTACGTTGCAATTTGCTATGTTTACTTCCCTTGACATTTACGCAACACCAATAGCATGTAGCAATGACTTTTTTTTTCAATCACACCTATATTTGGACTAACACCAATAATGCCACAGCGAACAAGATTACCCGTCAAAATAATGACGGGAGGAACAACTGAAGAATCTGCAACGGTTTACTCAACGTGGGCTATTTGTTCCCCCGCCCCAGAGAGCCATGCCATATTTCTAAGGGGCCACAGTAAGATAGTAAAGTACCTTTTCTCCAGCTAACAGTGACTTTGGATTGGGGGGGGGGAAACAAAGAGGTAAATGAGGCTCAGATGGGGGCCATGAGCAAAAATAGGTTGAGAACCCCATGTTTAGAAGACTGACGGTCTTGCTTGGAACTTATTTTGTTTATTGTGACCTACTTTACAGATTTTTAGAGTTTAAAATCTTTTTAATGTATACAGTGCAGTCCGGATAAGCGGAAGCCGCTTGGGCCATTTATAATACTTCGGCTTATCCAAAAGAGTTTCTACCAAAGAAGACTTCTGGCAGGGATCTGCAAAACTGCTTCGACTTAACCGCAATTCGGCTTAATTAAGCGAGTTACGCTTAACCAGACTGCACTGTACTCACTTCTTTTCAACGGGTGTAGCTCTGTCGCCCGCACACTTTTTTTAAACTGTCCAGGGGAAACAATCAGCCCGCAATAAAACATAATTAACAATGTGTAATTATTTATATTATTTTGTGTGTGTGTGTGTGTGTACATGTTATGAGAAGAGGAAAGCTGGAATATATCGTTGTCGTGAGTTAGTCTGCTTCACAACACAGCTTCTGTATAATCCTGAGTAACTCTGACGAAAACCGCGCGCCATACATTGTAGAAATTGTATGATACACTAGCCAATGGAAAGACTTCCGTATTCGTGTGTTTACTACAGCCTTAGACAGGCAAAATGGCCAGTGCTCATTTGTGCAACCGAGTGAAGGATGCAAATTAATTACATAAGTAGGAAAGAAGTATCACTTGGAAGAGGTCTCTAATTCTACAACAGGAATGTTACTTTAGAGCAGTGTTTCTCAACCCTGATAGTAGCAACGCCCCCTTTTGACAACTAATATTTTAAAAAGCCCCCACCCTTTTAGCACCCCCTTGCTCTTTATCGTGTATACACAAACACACACACACACACATATTCATACGATATACATACAATATATGATATACATACAATATTCTCGTATATTCCACTATACTTTTAAAAAAGCAATGCAGTTAATGAGTTATCTTTTCTTATAATATAAAAAAAAGAGAGATAGCACATTTATAAAAGTAAATTAAATAGTATAGCACTTATATTACCAACTTGTTTCAGTAACAGGTGGAACCACTGTAACAGTTTAAAAATGGCTGCCAAAGACGTTTGATTAAAACAACGTTATGTCATAGAATTCCTCAATGCTGAAGGCGAGACCCCAATTCGCATCCACGAACGTTTGAAGAATGTTTATGGAGATTCAACAGTGGATGTTAGCACTGTCCGACGTTGGGTACATCATTGTGACGAAGCTGAAGTAGGTCAATCCTCAATGGCTGACGCAAAGCGGACTGGCCGTCCGTCTACCGCAGTGACTCCACACAACATTCATCGAGTTGATGGCATCATTCGTGGTGACCGTCGGGTAACACTAGATGAACTTTCTTCCATGTTGTCTATTAGTAAAGGCAGTGTCCAGAACATCATTACAGACCTGGGTTATTCAAAAGTTTGTGCACGGTGGGTACCCAGAATGTTGACAGACAGACATAAAGAAACAAGGAAAACCATAGCCATCAACCTCCTGCACCGTTACGAAACTGAAGGAGAAGAGTTTTTATCGAATATTGTGACAGGTGATGAGACTTGGGTTCATTTTTTTGAACCAGAATCCAAGAGGCAGTCAATGGAATGGCATCACACAACATCGCCGACAAGAAAGAAGTTCAAAAGTTCACCATCTATAGGGAAAGTTATGGCCTCCGTGTTTTGGGATGAGAAGGGTGTGATTCTTCTCGACTTCTTGGAACAGGGAAACACGGTGAATGCAGACCGTTACATTGAAACTTTGAAGAAGCTTAGAGGTGTCTTCGGCGACTTTACCCATTAAAAGATCAGAGAACTGCACTACTGTTGCACGATAATGCCACGCCACACACCGCTAAACGCACCATTGATGCGATTGCAGAATTTGGCTGGACATTATTACCACATCCCCCTTACAGTCCCGATCTTGCACCTTCTGACTTCCATCTGTTTGGACCACTGAAAGAAGATCTTCACTGACATCACTTTGAGAACACCGAGACCCTTAAACGCGCCGTACCCCAGTGGTTTAGGAAAAAGGACACACATTTTTACCGTGCGGGGATACATGCCCTTGTGAGAAGATGGACAAAAACTGTAACAAATAACGGAGACTACATTGAGAAATAAATTTTTGAAGTTCAGACTTGGGGCTACATTTCAATGTGAATTTTATCTATTTTCTTGCCTATTGAATGAAATAAAAAATTACGAGGCATTACTTTTTTACCGTCCCTCGTATATCTTCAAATCTGAATATTTAAGCCTCTCCTTATGTAACCACTTTAAACATGAAAAAATTAAAAAAATTATTAGTTGATAATAATGATATAATTATATAAAAATTCACTTACTAATGAAACTTAATGAGATCCTTGCGCTTGATGTGACTCAGCCAGTTTTGTAATATTTGGTTCTGAGTTTGTTAAAATCCTGTTACAAATCTGCAGTTGGTTTCGTTGCTTTTGTAGTAGCAACACTACTGCACTGAACCCCTTCTCCACCAAATACGACGTTTGGAATGCTGTAAGTAGCAATTTAGTTTCACACCAAAGAACGGGATATGCAAGCTTCTGCTGGATCCAAAATTTTTCGTAATGTGTGTGACTGAATCGTGCTTTTGCATAGAAGTCATTTTGTAGCTCAATTAATTCTTGTAAATGTTGACTAACTTGTTCTTCTTCTTCTTCCTCTTCTTCCTCGTTCGCCCTGAAAAGGACGGTGGTTGCGTTGTGTCTGTTTACGCCTAAGCTGTGATATCTGCACCTTTCGGTCGACACATCCGACTTCAGCACGGCATTTTTTTTAGGGACCGGGTTTGCCTTCCCATTGCGATCCGCACTCGCTCAGCCAGACTGCACTGCTGCAGACTGTTTCCAGGACCACCACGTGGAGGTGGAGTGTGGTCTTGACCAGCTCTGGTTCGCTGGTCCTGATGCAAGCAGTACAGCTATGGGTCGCTGACTGCATTCACTATTGCTGCATCTTGGGGTCCCTCTAACTTGTTCCACGTCTGATTCAAACGAATTAATCACCCAATCCGGTATTATTAGTTCTTGCAAGTCTTTAAATCTTATGCTCATTTCATTTTTAATAGCGTCCTAATGACTGCAATAAACCTCTAAATCTGAATCTTTAAGCCTGACCCCACCTAACTGCAGTAAACATGGAAAATGAGAAAAAGGTCTCAGCGACTAAGATTACAGTAGAACTCCATTTATCCGAACCCCAATTATCCGAACATCCAATTATCCGAACACTTTTTCGAGAAAAAAAAAAAAAATCAGGCGCCACCAGTCATGTTAGACTTTATTTTTGAATCTTTTGATGCTGCAAGCTTCAAATGTGTGCGAACAATTTGTAGAGGATGGAATGGGCTAATGGTCAGTCGCTTACGTACAGGAAGTCAGTCAGATCATAAAGTCAGTTAATATCTGGTTTACCAATCTAGTGTACGTATGCGTTCTAGGCAGAACACTGGCTAAACAGACAGTTCAACTTAAAATAATTGTGTCTGCTACTACAGCAGAATAATTTTGGTGTGCAAGTATTTCTCTGTGCGATATGGAATCTTCCAGAAGGCCTAAAGCATATAAAAGGAACCGCAATGTTTTGTCAATTGAAACGAAAACAGAAATTATCAAGAGACTAGGAAAAGGTGAAACTGTGTCTTCACTTGCGAGGATTTCCAATGTTGGGAAAGCTACCGTCTCTGACATCAAAAGTAACAAGGATAAAATTATGAGTTTTGCACCGAAATTGGATAGTGAAAATGGGTCGAAGAAACGTAAACCATGAGACATGCGAAAGATTTGAAATTGGAAGAGGCTTTGTATATATGGTTTGTGCAAAGAAGAAGCAAAGGGGAAACTATCTCTGGTTCTCTATTGTGTGAAAAGGCACTTCAGTTCAACAATCAACTTGACTGTCCTCCTGACTTTAAGGCTAGCCAGGGATGGTTAAGAAACTTTAAATCTCGTCATGGCATACGAGAATTGGAGATGCAACTGCCGCTGAAAATTTTAAAGAAACATTCTTGGCTTTTTTGGAAGAAGAAGATTATTCACTCGATGTGTATAATGCCGATGAGACTGGCTTATGCTGGAAATCATTGCCTCAAAAATCACTTGCATCTCAGCGCGAAGCAGCTTCCCCTGTGTTTAAAAAGTGCAAAGAGAGAGAGTAACAATTTTGGTAGCCGCGAATGCCAGTGGAAGTCATCGTTTACCGGTGCTAATGATCGGTAAAGCCAAAAAACCACGTTGTTTAAAGAATGTGACATGTCTCCCATTGTGCTACAAAGCACAGAAGAGTGCTTGGATGAATAGTGAAATATTTCTTGATTGGTATACAAATCAGTTCATCCCAAATGTGAAGAGGTTGAGAGAACAAGAAAAGAAAACTGGAAAAGTAATTCTTCTACTGGACAATGCACCATCTCATCCAGAGACGGATACATTGAATGCAGTTGATGCAAATTTTAAAGTAATTTTTCTGCCTCCCAATGTAACAGCACTGATTCAACCAATGGATCAGGGTGTTATAGCAAAGCTTAAAACGATGTACAAGAAGGAAGTCATGCGTCGTTTATTGTTGGCTGAAGATGAAGAAAGTGTGGTGGCGTTTTCCAAAAAGCTTAATCTCAAAGACTGCTGATATATGTTAGCTGATGCTTGGACCACCCTGTCACAAGATAATCTCAACAAGGCTTGGAATAGATTGCTTGGGAAAAAAGGAGGAAATGAAACTACTGTAGTGGACACAAATGATGATTGTATAAATGAAGTTGTGGAACTGTTTCAAGCAATGCCCGGATTTTCGGCCTGTGACAAAGATGATGCACACATGTGGCTAGAAGATGATAATGATTCTGGTTTTCAGTTTTTGAATGACGAAGAAATTTTGTCTTTTGTGCAAGAAGAAAACCAAATACATGTAGTGACCGATGATGAAGACTCCTCAGAAGTACATGATGTACTTGTAGATTATGAAGAAAAACCCAAAACGTCGACCAAGTCCTGAAGAGGCCTTTATAGCACTAGAAACAGCGATGGCTTGGTACGAGCAAGAAGATGACAGCTGTCCTATACAGCTTCTGCTGTTGAAGAGAATGCGGGACTTAGCAGCCAAAAGGAGACTATCCAGTTTGGTGCAAAAGAGGATTCCTCATTAATTTAAATAGTGGGTTACATCTGTGCAAGTACATGTATACGTAAGTTGCGCCTGGTTTTGAATCGTTTGTAATGTTATTTTGAAAACATTTCTCTTTCTTAACAAAAATAATTAATACAAGAAGTACATGCACTGCAGTGTAATAAAAGATTTTGGTGATACAGTGATCTAATACAGTGTGGGTATTATTATTACAGTACAAGTAAATATGTTTTATAGTGTAATTTCCTTGTGATGGTTAATTATTTTTAGAAATATGTGTACATGTACTCGATACATTATGTAATCCAATTATCCGAACATTTGATTATCCGAACGATGCTCGGTCCCATGGGGTTCGGATAAATGGAGTTCTACTCAGTAGAACTCCATTTATCCGAACCCCAATTATCCGAACATCCAATTATCCGAACACTTTTTCCAGAAAAAAAAAAAAAATCAGATGCCACAGTCACGTTAGACTAAAATTCTGAATCTTTTGATGCGGCAAACTTCAAATGTGTGCGAACAATTTGTAGAGAATGGGATGGCTAATGGTCGGTCGCTTACGTACAGGAAGTCAGTTAGATCATAAAGTCAGTTAATATCTGGTTTAAAAATACAGTGTACGTGTGCGTTCTAGGTAGAACACTGGCTAAACAGACAGTTCAACTTAAAATAATTGTGTCTGCTACTACAGCAGAATAATTTTGGCGTACAAGTATTTCTCTGTGCGATATGGCATCTTCCAGTAGGCCTAAAGCATATAAAAGGAACCGCAATGTTTTGTCAATTGAAACGAAAACAGAATTTATCAAGAGACTAGGACAAGGTGAAACTGTGTCTTCACTTGCGAGGATTTTCAATGTTGGGAAAGCTACCGTCTCTGACATTAAAAGTAACAAGGATAAAATTATGAGTTTTGCATCGAAATTTGATAGTGAAAATGGGTCGAAGAAACGTAAAACCATGAGAAATGCGAAAGATGTGAAATTGGAAGAGGCTTTGTATATATGGTTTGTGCAAAGAAGAAGCAAAGGGGAACCTATCTCTGGTTCTCTGTTGTGTGAAAAGGCACTTCAGTTCAACAATCAACTTGACGGTCCTCCTGACTTTAAGGCTAGCCAGGAATGGTTAAGAAACTTTAAATCTCGTCATGGCATACGAGAATTGGAGATTCAAGGGGAATCTTTATCTAGCGATGCAACTGCCGCTAAAAATTTTATAGAAACATTCTTGGCTTTTTTGGAAGAAGAAGGTTATTCACTCGAGGATGTGTATAATGCCGATGAGACTGGCTTATACTGGAAATCATTGCCTCAAAAATCACTTGCATCTCAGCGCGAAGCAGCTGCCCCTGGGTTTAAAAAGTGCAAAGAGAGAGTAACATTTTTGGTAGCCGCGAATGCCAGTGGAAGTCATCGTTTACCGGTGCTAATGATCGGCAAAGCCAAAAAACCACGTTGTTTAAAGAATGTGACATGTCTCCCATTGTGTTACAAAGCACAGAAGAGTGCTTGGATGAATAGTGAAATATTTCTTGATTGGTATACAAATCAGTTCATCCCAAATGTGAAGAGGTTGGGAGAACAAGAAAAGAAAACTGGAAAAGTAATTCTTCTACTGGACAATGCACCATCTCATCCAGAGACGGATACATTGAATGCAGTTGATGCAAATTTTAAAGTAATTTTTCTGCCTCCCAATGTAACAGCACTGATTCAACCAATGGATCAGGGTGTTATAGCAAAGCTTAAAAAGATGTACAAGAAGGAAGTCCTGCGTCGTTTATTGTTGGCTGAAGATGAAGAAAGTGTGGTGGCGTTTTCCAAAAAGCTTAATCTCAAAGACTGCTGCTATATGTTAGCTGATGCTTGGACCACCCTGTCACAAGATAATCTCAACAAGGCTTGGAGTAGATTGCTTGGGAAAAAAGGAGGAAATGAAACTACTGCAGTGGACACAAATGATGATTGTATAAATGAAGTTGTGGAACTGTTTCAAGCAATGCCCGGATTTTCGGACTGTGACAAAGATGATGCACACATGTGGCTAGAAGATGATAATGATTCTGGTTTTCAGTTTTTGAATGACGAAGAAATTTTGTCTTTTGTGCAAGAAGAATACCAAATACATGTAGTGACCGATGATGAAGACACCTCAGAAGTACATGATGTACTTGTAGATTATGAAGAAAAACCAAAACGTCGACCAAGTCCTGAAGAGGCCTTTATAGCACTAGAAACTGCGATGGCTTGGTACGAGCAAGAAGATGACAGCTGTCCTACACAGCTTCTGCTGTTGAAGAGAATTCGGGACTTAGCAGCCAAAAGGAGACTATCCAGTTTGGTGCAAAAGAGGATTCCTCATTATTTTAAATAGTGGGCTACATCTGTGCAAGTACATATATACGTAAGTTGCGCCTGGTTTTGAATCGTTTGTAATGTTATTTTGAAAACATTTCTCTTTCTTAACAAAAATAATTAATACAAGAAGTACATGCACTGCAGTGTAATAAAAGATTTTGGTGATACAGTGATCTAATACAGTGTGGGTATTATTATTACAGTACAAGTAAATATGTTTTATAGTGTATTTTCCTTGTGATGGTTAATTATTTTTAGAAATATGTGTACATGTACTCGATACATTATGTAATCCAATTATCCGAACATTTGATTATCCGAACGATGCTCGGTCCCATGGGGTTCGGATAAATGGAGTTCTACTGTAATGTCAATTTGTTGATGAACCCCATGATAATTCCATTCACTTTAATCAGACTGAACTCATTTCCTTGTTGCTTAAGAAGAACCTCATTTAACTTTTCAAATATATCTGAAAGATAGGCCACGTCGTCTCGCAATACTTCTCTTTCGATGCTAAATTCTTCTTTGATAGAATCCAAAAACTCTACTGTCTCCTGACAATGGTATCATCCCAGGTACTAAAACTTTGCGTTTGGAATCCTTGAAACACTCCATGGGACGAAGGGCAAATAAAAACTATCGCGTTACAAGCTATGCAAAGAGGAATATCTTTTGTAATTGTTTCATATTGATTCTTGTAAAAATGTACAAACGCCCCCCTGAATGGAAGTAGCGACCCCCAATCGTTGCGACCCATCAGAACGCCCCAGACATCTTGAAAACGCCCCCCAGGGGGCGGTACCGCCCCCGTTGAGAAACACTGCTTTAGAGGTAGGTGTAAAGACTTCCACGAAAAGTAGTTTATTAAGACAGATATATTGAATGGAAAGGCTTCGACACATCGGGTTAGTCCCTAATTTAGGTATTTAAAATATGCATAGAATAAAATGCACTTAGGAGACTAAAAGATTTTTAGCTAGGAAGATAAAGATTAATTCAGCAATAAAATCGCTCCAGAAATAAGAAAGATAAGGGGAAACTAGTTTTTCATAATTGAACAGAGAGACAAAATATGCCTCATTTTGGGATTCGCAATACCTCGTTAGCCCCCTGCTTTCCGATACGCCGGATGTGCTAGTATAAATAGACCTTGCCCTTGTTAAATTGGGGCCATAAGATTTGAAAAACACAGCGAGCAGAAAGAAGCGGTAACTTGTAAATGAAGACTTCCTTTACCAGTTGTACTTGAGAGCAGATCAAGTTTGCCATTAACAGCTCGTCTGTGTGTGCCTGAGGGTAAGAAAGATATATATATATATATATATATATATATATATATATATATATATATATATATATATATATATATATATATATATATATAATTGTATGATTTGCTATTGATTCACTACAGTGTGTTGGTAAGTGTGTAGACGTGTTTCTGCAACCATTGTGTAATTTCTGAAGGACTTACCCGCCTGTGTACATTCAAATTAAATTGAGAATGATAGCAGAATTGTGTCTGTAGGTTTGGAAAAGCTTTTAAAGAAATATTTCTTGAGGAAATGGGACACATGCCTGCAGTATAAGAAAGAAGGACAGAAATTGTTTTAATGTATGGATCAAGGTATTACTTAGTATTTTATACTAGACCAAATCATTGTATGGAGGCGGATCATGGACAGATGGATCTAACTAAGTTTTTAAAAGGAAAGTGTAGTCACGGTGAACTGGATGTGGGTAGTGCTGGTATATATTGTCCTGTGCATTTGCTAGCACATTATCTGACACTGTCTATCGTCCCCATCTTGTGTAATAATGGAACAGTGATGGACCATATAGGGGTTACGTTTATTTTTGTTTCAGGTTCTATCCTGACAACTACAAAACAAAAACTTTATAAAGTCATCCACCTCTGCTGGACTCTGTGGTGCAAGTGCCCTTGTGGTTAACAGGGCCAGATACCCAGCTTCCACCGCCTGGAGAAATTCAAAATACGTGTTTGTCCATGACAGGAGAGTGTCAGATCTCTAAACACAATATAAGTGGCAAAACAAAGCCACTGATCAGCGTATCCAGATTATACCCCTATACTAAAAGACAAGATGCAAATAAACATACAGTGAATGATGAAAAGTGTGGACATAAATTTACCCATTACTAGCTTCACAGTCAAGAAATAGTGACAAAACTCATTAGTATCATAACAATGTTCTTTAAAAGGAGATAATTAATCCAGTTGATAACCTTCAACAAGTGAATGACTTTTGATATTGTTAATTATTTTCAATGTTTATTGATTTATTGTTGTAAATACATTTGATTTCATTTCAAACTTTCCAAACCGAAAAGAGAAACGGTATAGGCTAAATAAATTGTAAATATTTACCAACAGACTTACTTACTTATACATATAATAAAGAGAAGAGCAATGGGAAAATGACAGTGCTTTCACAAAGAATGTACTCGAAATCCCCCTTGTTTTCTGCTTCGTCTGCAAATTGTAACGCTTTCACGTTGATAGTAAAGCTTACTGTATTATTACCCGCCTTCTTCAATGAAACGTGTGCTGTATTTCTTGGAAAAGCATTGAGACGTACTGCGTAATGACCTAAATTAACCCTAACATTAATTATACTGCGTTACCAAAACGAACGAACAGATGGACTAAAGGGATAAAAAGAGAAGGGAGAGGCAGAAAGCCGAACACTAAACCCGCTTCGCGCGATACACAATTACTACCATCACGCGTGTAAGTCTACATGCACTAATTTTTTTTTCAGACGGACAGTGATAAAATACACTACCCTTTCCCAGAGTTAGGTTTATAAATCATAACAGACTCTTATTAGAAAAGACAACATTATATGGGTTTACGTTTGAACACATAACAGTACCCAGACAGCACATCTTCTAAACAGGAGATAGAAGAAATTGCATATTTTGAACGCAGCCACGTAGCTCCTTTAAATTAGTATTTTTGGGTTCCTTAGGGTTTGCTGACAAATAATATGTAAAACGTTACGCAAATAGTCCAGGAATTAATAAATTATACCCAAAATAAAATATTGGGGGTGCCTGACAGCATAAAATCATTTCTGCTCATAAAATTTTTTTTATAACGTGTTTGAAAAAACCTTACGTTACATAAATAGCCTACCATGTAAACTCCAAATTGATTGGAGCGCAACAAATGAAAGCCTAACCACGATTGGTCGGGCTATAAATACTATCTTGGTTGTTGGGGGAGACGGGAAAAGATAACATTTTTTTCAAACACTTGTCGAAACGTGGCTCATTGGCCAGTCTCGCTGATATACACACTGGGAGCGTTAGTTCGAGACCACTAATTCAAATAAGCTTGATAAAGCGACAGTACGTTGAAGCTAGCTCACATTTTTGCTAAAATAAAAGCCTGGAACATAGGCAGAACGGAATTTGTGCCAGTTTGTGCCAGAATTCATTGCTAATCAACGTATCTGTGTTTATTTCCATGAAATTGTGGGACAGTGGTCTTGATGGTAGTGAGCAGCACCTGGTCAGAGATTTGCTGAATCCAGAGTCGGACAGCATACTCCTTGGTCTTTTTAGCTATCAGGGAGGTGTCTCCTGAGCCCAGAGGAGAATTCGAGCAGAGGAGTCCTTTCCTGCCGCCATCACTAAAGATAAGCAGAGTTGGCCAGCTGAGCTCAACATTATGTCCCCTCATCTTGAAATAACTTTTTAAAATTAACATTAAGAGGGGAATTTACTTGTCTTAAAATCAGGAACTGTGAACATCTCCAATAATAGTCCCTAAAGACAAACTATTGAAGTCATGATGACAAATACCAACAGAGCTTGAACAAAACAAAACCAGTATTACCTCATTTTACTACTACACAACTGACGCACATAGAACATTTGTAATAATATATGTCACTACAATATTCATATTAAATACATTCTGTACATAACTTGTAATTTAAATTGATTGTGATTCCTGGTTCCCTTGTAGTTGAATCAGGACACATATTCATTCATGCCAGTAATGAATACATATTGTTATTTGAAACGTTATTAGTGACTTCTTTAAGATATTCTCATAGAGTGTTATATGTATGTGAGTGTCACAGTGTTGTTAAGAGTAGTGGATTAAATTAAATTGTTTATCTGTCTGTTGTTGTGACTTACACTTCACCATACACATACCCTAGACACATAACGTAGCATCACACTATTCCAGAATAATTCTGACTGAGATATATAGATATGTGGTAGCAAGTAAGGTTATATATATATAATATACTACTCTTATTAGATATATATATACCTTCACAGCTGATCTCAGTCAGTACACTAAGTCCCTTATAAATATTTATAACATCCCACTTCACCACATATATTGGGGGCTCGTCCGGGATTTTGAATCTTTAACTATTAAAAATATTGGGGGTAATTCACTTCAGGGAATATAAGAATTAAAAGGTATCCTTGGGTGGAATTAAATAAGGTTGAGCTCACGGTGCCTGTTTTGTCCATTAGAGATTGAATTGTTGGTTAGACATTGTATTAAGTTACCTGATAGACAATGGCGGACCTGGCCAAATTTCGATCTGCTGCGGTTCAGACTGCAAAAGAGTTAGGATTAGATGGGCAAGTTATGGTTGCCTATGTCACAACGGAATGTGACAAATTTATTGAACGCGAAGAAAGAAGATTAGAAAAAGAAGCCGAAAGAAAGTTAGAGGCTGAGACTAAGAGGTTGCAAGCTGAGGCTGAGACTAAGAGGTTGCAGATTGAGGCTGAGGCTAAGAAATTGGAGGCAGAAAGAGAAGACAAAAGATTAGCTGCAGAAAGAGAAGCCGAGGAAAGAAGACAAGCTGCAGAAAGGGAAGCAGAAAAGGAGGAGAAGAGATTACAAAGGGAACATGAGTTACGACTAAGGGAGTTTGAGTTTCAAGGCCATGCTCCTGAAAATGGTGCCAGTCCCTTTGCCTCTGATGCTACGGTTACTCAAGGAGCCTCAATCTCAGCTATGAATTTTCATTTAGATCATTTTGTTGAGAAAGACGATGATATTGAGAGCTATATAAATAGGTACGAACTATTAGCTACCACGTATGGGTTGGAGAGAGAAAGGTGGAGCTTAAAGTTATCTCAGGGACTTCGTGGGGCAGCTTATGAAGTTTTTGCAAAAATGAGCAGAGGTGATCAGGAAAATTATGACATGCTAAAGCAGGCTCTTTTGTTAAGGTATGAAAAGAATGCAGAGTTTTACAGGAAAAAATTTAGGAATGCTAAACTACTGTCAGGTGAAACCTATCACCAGTTCTCTGCACGAATAGAGACATACTTGGAGAAATGGACTTCTCTGGGGAAAACCCAAGATCTTAAGGAAATGGTCCTTATAGAGCAACTAAGAGAGTCCATGGCTCCAGACCTGAGAAAGTTTCTCATGGAACAAGGTGCAGAGAGGCGGGATGAGTTGCTAAATGTTGCTGAAAGGTATCAAGCAGCTCAAGCAGAGGTAACAGGTAATAAAAAGAAACAGGTGGACAACTTTAGGGCACCACAGAACTTTAATAAATTTGATCCTAGGGATCAAAATAAAGGTAAGCACCAATTTGATAGGCCACGGTATGAAAATAAAAATAAATTCCCACAATTCGATGAAAGGAAATATGATGAAAGAAAATCTTTCAACCAAGGAAAAAGGTGGTGTAAGAATTGTCAGATGGACAATCATGACACTGACCGTTGCAGAAGGAAACCTGTGTATATGGCAACCCTTCAGGTCAGGTCGACCTCAAGACAGGAGGAGGATATTATGTTAGATACCACTCCAGAAGAGATGAGGAAGGCACAGGCTGGGGATAAAACACTCAAGCCTTGTTTCAGAAAATTGTCAACTTGTCATACAACGCCAGGCAAGGGAGATTTTTACATGAAAAACAAGTTGATGTATAGGAAGACTGGAACTAGATCCAATGGTCACGGACAGCTGGTTCTTCCAAAAAGATACAGGACAGAATTAATAAGGAGCCTACATGTGAAACCAGATGGGGACCATGAGAAGATAGGTACCATCATTCAAAAGGTGGCTCACAATTATTATTGGCCCAAAGCAAGATGGGACATTGAGAATTTTGTAGAAAGGTGTAGCATAGCACATGAGGGAACACCCACAAGTGGGAACATGGATCAGGACCTGGACACGCCCCGGAGCAAAATTAGGCCTGATAATAAAAGGAAAAATAGATTTGATAAAGTGGACCAAATGGAATGGGAAGCCCCTTTTCACGGACAAGCTTCACTTAACTGTTTTACAATGGCCACTATGCGGAGAGTGCAAAAAGATGTCTTACCCCAGGATAAGCCGAAAATCCCTCAATCGGACTTAAACAAACTGGAGGAAGAAGATGTAGAGAGGAAATCTCTCATCAAGAATTTTAAGTGGGGAGGAAACCCCAGGAAAAGAAAAATTGGTAGCGGTCGTTTTGTGAATGATAATTCTGGGGGAAAAATCATCACTATAAAGCTTCAAGTGGAAGAGACCATACCGGTGCATGGACAAATAGGTCCACACAATTAAAGGTCCATATGTAGCTTTGTTAAGAACGTGGACTGATGAAAAGGCAGAGGAAAACATTACATCTTCATACCAGTATGTGAATGAGCTGACCACTCGGTTAAAAACTGGCTGGAAACTTGCCAATGAAAATTTGAAACAAGCCAGGAAGAAACATGCTGCCTATTATAACAGGAAGGCGAAAGACAGAAATTTGGCTGTGGGAGAGAAGGTACTGCTTCTTTTGCCCGGGAGTCAGAATAAGTTACAAATTGGATGGCAGGGTCCATATACAGTTCTAGAGAAGGTGTCTAGAACAAATTATAAGATAGATAAGAAGGGGAAAGTAAAAATCTATCATGTGAATCTCCTGAAGAAATATTTGGAAAGAGAACATCAGGAAGAGACACACTTGTTGACCTTGTCCATCGCCATGGAGATGAAAAAGGAACCACTTTCATCATTTGAATATCCATTACACCCCTGTGAGACAGCAGCACAGGTGAAAATCAGTACACATTTAACGAAAACTCAGAAAGAGAGAGTGCAACAGGTTCTAAATAATCATGCAGAGGTGTTAACAGACCGACCAGGACATACAAACCTATTGGAATATGATATGAAACTCATAGACTCCACACCTGTCTGTATGAAACCATATTCGATTCCGTTTGCTAAGGAAAAAGCTTTGAAGGAAGAGATAGACTATCTATTGAAGGAAGGAATTATTTCGCACAGTGAGTCTTCGTATAGTTCCGGTGTTGTACTTTTAAGGAAGCCCTCTGGAGAACATAGACTCTGTATAGATTACAGGAGACTGAATGCTATTACAGAAGGACAGGTGGATCCATTGCCGGATACAAATCAGCTGTTTGCCAGACTATATAAAGCTAAATATTTCTCAAAAGTGGATCTGAGTAAAGGATACTATCAGATTCCAGTAAAGCCTGAGGTTAGACCATACCTAGCTTTTAGTACCTCAGAAGGACACTATGAGTTTAATAGATTGCCATTTGGATTGAAGAATGCGCCTAGTGTCTTCTCTAGAATGATGAGAAAAATTATTGGATCCTCTGAATAATCCCTGTATAACAAATTTTATGGATGATATCCTTATAGCAACAGAAACATTTGAGGAACACATTGACTCTCTGAACATGCTGTTTGATCGACTTAGGGAGGCAAATTTAACAGCCCGACCAACCAAATGTTGCGTTGGATGTAAAGAATTGGAATTTTTGGGACACACAGTTTATCAGGGAAACATGACCCCTGACCCAAAGAATTTAGAGAAACTACAGAAAGCCCCGAGACCACAAACCAAGAAGGACGTGAGATCCTTTGTCTCATTATGTGGTTTCTACCAGAAGTATATCAAAAACTTTAATTCCATATGTGCACCTTTAACGGAATTGACACGTAAAGGACTTCCAGATCGCATTACATGGACACCACAATGTGAAATGACTTACCAAGAATTGAAGGAAAAGCTCACAAGTAAACCCATTTTGAAATTACCTGACTTAAGTCAAGAATTCATAGTAAGGACGGATGCAAGTAATATTGGGCTAGGTGCAACTTTACTACAGAAATCAGATGCATTGGATGGGGAATTAAGCCCAGTGGCATATGCTAGCAGAAAGTTGAATAAAGCTGAAATCAACTACTCAACTAGCGAAAAAGAATGTCTTGCAGTAATATGGGCAATAAAGAAATTCAATATTTATCTATATGGGAAGGCATTTAAGTTGCAAACTGACCACAAACCTTTATCGTTTTTAGCACAGGCTAAGCATGAGAACTCTAGGTTACTCCGATGGTCTTTGCTTCTGGCTCCATATAATTTTAGCATTGAATATATATCTGGAAAAACAAATCTGGGAGCGGATTTTTTAAGCCGCCATCCGTGTGATGAGAATCACCGTAAACCCCAGAAATAATAATAAATTTCTCTATGTGTATATAGAATAAAGGACTGACATATAATGTCTGTTTTAAGAGGGGAAGTGTCATGAAATATTCTAATCCACATATATAAATTATTAAGTAAATATAAAGCCTAACAAATAAAATTAATAAAGAGAAGAGCAATGGTAAAATGACAGTGCTGTCACAAAGAATGTACTCGAAATCCCCCTTGTTTTCTGCTTCGTCTGCAAATTGTAACGCTTTCACGTTGATAGTAAAGCTTACTGTATTATTACCCGCCTTCTTCAATGAAACGTGTGCTGTATTTCTTGGAAAAGCATTGAGACGTACTGCGTAATGACCTAAATTAACCCTAACATTAATTATACTGCGTTACCAAAACGAACGAACAGATGGACTAAAGGGATAAAAAGAGAAGGGAGAGGCAGAAAGCCGAACACTAAACCCGCTTCGCGCGATACACAATTACTACCATCACGCGTGTAAGTCTACATGCACTAATTTTTTTTCAGACGGACAGTGATAAAATACACTACCCTTTCCCAGAGTTAGGTTTATAAATCATAACAGACTCTTATTAGAAAAGACAACATTATATGGGTTTACGTTTGAACACATAACAGTACCCAGACAGCACATCTTCTAAACAGGAGATAGAAGAAATTGCATATTTTGAACGCAGCCACGTAGCTCCTTTAAATTAGTATTTTTGGGTTCCTTAGGGTTTGCTGACAAATAATATGTAAAACGTTACGCAAATAGTCCAGGAATTAATAAATTATACCCAAAATAAAATATTGGGGGTGCCTGACAGCATAAAATCATTTCTGCTCATAAATTTTTTTTTATAACGTGTTTGAAAAAAACCTTACGTTACATAAATAGCCTACCATGTAAACTCCAAATTGATTGGAGCGCAACAAATGAAAGCCTAACCACGATTGGTCGGGCTATAAATACTATCTTGGTTGTTGGGGGAGACGGGAAAAGATAACATTTTTTTCAAACACTTGTCGAAACGTGGCTCATTGGCCAGTCTCGCTGATATACACACTTGGGAGCGTTAGTTCGAGACCACTAATTCAAATAAGCTTGATAAAGCGACAGTACGTTGAAGCTAGCTCACATTTTTGCTAAAATAAAAGCCTGGAACATAGGCAGAACGGAATTTGTGCCAGTTTGTGCCAGAATTCATTGCTAATCAACGTATCTGTGTTTATTTCCATGAAATTGTGGGACAGTGGTCTTGATGGTAGTGAGCAGCACCTGGTCAGAGATTTGCTGAATCCAGAGTCGGACAGCATACTCCTTGGTCTTTTTAGCTATCAGGAGGTGTCTCCTGAGCCCAGAGGAGAATTCGAGCAGAGGAGTCCTTTCCTGCCGCCATCACTAAAGATAAGCAGAGTTGGCCAGCTGAGCTCAACATTATGTCCCCTCATCTTGAACTGATTTTTTAAAATTAACATTAAGAGGGGAATTTACTTGTCTTAAAATCAGGAACTGTGAACATCTCCAATAATAGTCCCTAAAGACAAACTATTGAAGTCATGATGACAAATACCAACAGAGCTTGAACAAAACAAAACCAGTATTACCTCATTTTACTACTACACAACTGACACACATAGAACATTTGTAATAATATATGTCACTACAATATTCATATTAAATACATTCTGTACATAACTTGTAATTTAAATTGATTGTGATTCCTGGTTCCCTTGTAGTTGAATCAGGACACATATTCATTCATGCCAGTAATGAATACATATTGTTATTAGAAACGTTACGAGTGACTTCTTAAGATATTCTCATAGAGTGTTATATGTATGTGAGTGTCACAGTGTTGTTAAGAGTAGTGGATTAAATTAAATTGTTTATCTGGCTGTTGTTGTGACTTACACTTCATCATACACATACCCTAGACACTAAACGTAGTCACCACACTATTCCAGAATAATTCTGACTGAGATATATAGATATGTGGCAGCAAGTAAGGTTATATATATAATATACTACTCTTATTATATACAGCTTGACCCTACCTTTGATATTCATACACCCTTACTCTTTTCAGAGAAGGGGGTATTACTTATAAGACCAGACTCTTATCTGGCACTATCCTGGTATCACCTGATACAACTTCTTGTCCAGGATATCTTATATTTTAATAACATCTCAACCCTCTCGCGACAATCGTAACAACAGGTAAGCTAGAATATACCGTAACAACAGGTAAGACTGGAGGAAAAAGAGATAAAGGAAGACAAAGAGAGCAAATACTGGACAGTTTGACATCGTGGCATGGAAAGAAGTCAACAGCAGAATTAATAAACTGTACTGGAGACATGAAGTTGCGGAAAGACATGGTCTTCTACACCCCTAGGCATGGTACCTGAAGAAGAAGAAGAAGTATTTAGCACTTACCATTTATTATTTTAAAATTTAATACAAATACATTATCAATTTTAAAGTGTAATTTTAAAAACATAATGCAAATAATTCTACCTTCATACACCTGTGAGTTATGTTGTATTAAAAATAAGACTGTTTCAAGCAAGACCGCGACTGAATTCTATATTTACCACGTGTTTCTTTAAGTTTTCACTGCTTCACAAAAAAAAAAAAAACAACAACATAATCAATGCGCCCTAGAGCGCAAAGTATTTTTATGTTTGGACGTGCGCCCTAATATAAGCGACGGACCTTGTGCCTAGGTTAAACAAGACTCGCCTCGCCAAAACCTGGCAAAACTCGTATTTTAAAAATAAATAAATACATAAAACTATAAACTCTTTCAGTTCCAACTTTCGCTATTTGTGTCATCACTTTTTCAGCCAACTTCCGCTCTTTCTTATATCTGTTTGGAGCATGCGCCGCATCTGACAATATTTACCAGGAACCAAGTAACCCGTCAAAATTGATGACGGGAATAAATTATAGTGCGCTCTTTTTGGCTGTGTGCTCTGGAGACGGCATAATTTCTCCTGTGGTCACTTTATTTCACTCCTTTCTCTTCCATATCGATTTCGTTGCATCTTTGCAGTCTTATCATGGCTTGTGGTCAATGCTCATTGCACCATGAACAAATTTAAAGGTCTGCGTGCTCTTTTAGTGGGTGTTCAACAAATCTCTCAAGGTGCAATGCATTTCCGTATTGTCACAAAAAGCTGGTGGGATTGTTTCATTATATGTTACAAACGCTTCAGTTAGACAATTAGCAATATTGGGATTTAGATGCATCTTGCACGGGGCAGCGAAGGTCTTTATCGCTTCTCTCTTTTTTGGTTCTTCTTCGAGTAACTCTAAACCAATCCTCTCCTCTGTCTCCACAGGGTCTGCTAAGGATAATTGCTTCTATAACTATTAACACATGCCCCACTCATCCCAATTTTTTTCCCTCGTAGTCTCGCTTGAAACAACCCCATGTGGACACGTGACAAACTGACATCTCAGGAAACACTGCAGATGTCTTCCTCGTACTCATTCACTATATCGTTACTCCTCTTCTTTACCCAAGTGATTATCTTCCCATTCAGGTATGGGTCAGAAATAGAGTTCTGTTTGACGACAGCGGCAAGTGACGTTGACTTTCAAGATTTTGCAGACATTTGCAGAGGTTGGATTGGTTACTTAGACTTTGAAGGCTGTTGATCTGCCCGGGACATATCTGTTTGTTGCCTGTATACCTGACCGGGACAGATCTGTTTGTATACCTTGACGGGACAGAGCTGTTTATAGACCTGTGTTCGTGGAAACAGTGTCTCGGTTTCAACTGATGCAGCCATATTTTCGTGTAACGTTTCAGTTTTTGTCCTTACAAGTTGGTGAAATCATCCTTAATAAAATTCAGCCATTTTTATATTGTCAAGATGAGTTTCAATGCACGAAACGACATATCGGGACTTCCTCATGCTAAAAATATCCAATGGAGGGGACAATAAGTATTTAAATCTAGAGAACTATTTGAGGAGAAAAACTCATTTTAGCTTTTGGCAGTCAGCCATGTTGACTGCCTGGTCTTTTAATTATCTGGTCTGTGAGCTGTTTTTCCAGTATCTGTACACAGATGGGTTTTTTTCGATTAACACAAACAGTCAACGCAATCAAGCCCACGCTTAGACTAAGTTATAATGTTTGAATTGTGGGAGTCTTTGTTGAAAATGAATTGGCTGTATAATTTTCATAAAAGGGTGCTTGAGGAGAACAGAAAGACTGAAATTGTATGACAACATCACCAAATGTGGAACTGATGACAAGAATCAGACGAGTGCCAGTGGAAACAGCAGACGTAGGCGATGAGCAAGATATATATAAAAAAAAAAAGGAAAGTCTAATCTAATAACATAGTGGATTCAACGTGGGTCATATGACCCCCCCTCTTCCCCCCCCCCCCCACCACCACCACGAGGGGATCATGCTATATTTCTAGGGGGCCACAGTAAGATGGTAAAGTACTTTTTTCCAGCTAACAGCGACTAGGGTGGGGGGGGCACAAATGTAAATAAGGCTCAGAAGGGGACCATTTGCAAAAAAAAAAAGGTTGAGAACATGGCAGATACTGCCGTGGTGGAGACAACTAATAGAAAACCGTAAGACAGTTACAAGAGAAATGAGTTAAGGTCAAGCAAAGCATGAGACAAATATATAAATGTATTTTGTACCTTCAAAACAGGCCCAAACATGACAACAGTTGTGAATGATCACGCTGCAGGGAAGCGACATTAATAAGAAGAAAATGCGAAGAATATAACAATGTATCACTTATCCATAACTAAGCCATTCCGCAGGCAAAATACAAATATTTATCCAACAAGTCCTTATGAATCTATCCCCCGACTCATAAACACTGGAAAGGGGTGTAGGAGGGAAGAATCTCACCACACACATGTGAAATAGAAGCATATAGTTCGAGACATCGGCTTTAGAAATCCGTAATGAAAATCATTCACGTCTAACTTGCGAAACTGGACAGAATTACAACCAGGTAATTAAAGACACGAAATTTCCTGGGAAAAAATATCAGTCTTAACAGATCAATCCTGACAGGAGAGGACCTGATGACCCATATATTACGCGCCAAGGTCCATTCTTATTTTTTTCTTTAAAAAAAAATTTTTGTTCTCGCGTTTCTTCCTTCATTAACGCGAGGAACTGGCTCTTAATTGAAGATCTCAGCAGTCGGGGGAATCAATTCTATTGGGGCTCAGACTTCCCAATCTGCATCTGCTAATTCGCTAATGATTCCGATTTCAAATAAATCAATATATGAAAGGGTTATTTTTTTTTTTTGTCAGTTTTACAATGATGTGACCTCACACATGGGTTAAATAATGGTTAGATTCTTCTTGGGCGCCAATACAGAAATGTGTAATGAAGGTCCCAGACTCTAGGTCCCTGATAGCTGAGTTAACTCAGATAACCTAAGACCTGGTGACAGATTATTACTAAAGTCAATAGTTTGTTTGTTTGTCGGTAGTGGCAAATGTTCTTTCTTCATTTTCGCTGCTGGTTGCTCTTATAAAAAATAGTACAGGTAGGCCAATATCGTGAACTGCCGCAAAGGAGTAAAGTGTTAGAGACTTCACAATCCTATGTACACATTTTGTTTGAGGTTGGGTGACCTGTTTCCTTCCTTCCTGCCTTTGCCTTCCCTAATTCAAATGCAGAGTTAGGTATCCATTTACAGCTGGGTAGTTTTGAATGTGACGCTACTTAGTTTCAATACCGAAACTCGGTAACTGTGCGGTGAGAGGAAAGCACTCTTACCGCTTAGCCAATTGGAACCTTGGCTCACATATACACTCATCCATTTCTCTTACACAGCTGGCAGTCTGTCTCAGGCTTCTCTCATTGCCATACAGTTTCTCCTTCAAAGGATCCAGCTATCAAACTAAAATTTGAATATTACTTTTTTCTAGACAGGTAAATTATGATCGCTATCTTCTTCTTTGTTCTTTTTTTTAAAATAACTTAACTCCAGGTGAGCTTTCTCTCTGATCTAATCCTCCACGCTTATTCTATGTCTAAGCGTGACGGTAATAAAAAAAAAATAAAAAAAGAAAAATCGTCCACCGCTTCTATCCGCGAAAGCAAGTTGTAAAGTTTCCGTTACTTACACCTGAAGAGGACGCTCTAGCGTCACCCGATGGTGTCGGCACAGCGCGGGAAGTAGAATGGCGATGCTCTCTACGGCGCCACTTCAAATTGGATGAAAATAAGCTCTCACGACAAAAAGAAGAGAAAAGAAAACGTCGAAAGGGCCAACAGGAAAAAAAAAGCAGCTGAGGCTTATATAACACCTTAGAGGGGCATTTCTTAGTCAGTAATGACTGAAGGCGCTATTACACCTGGACAACAGCACTATATTTTACCAAAGTTTTCATTTACCCAGAGTTGGCAAAGGCCATGTCATTCTGAATTTGTCCCTTACAAATAATGGCCATTTTCATACCATCAAATTCTTGCAAAAATCAACCTTCGTTAAAAACATTAAGTCGTATCAAGTTCCCCATTATCCAATCATTGGCCAAAACCAGACCATTTTATCAAATTCTTCAATAGCCACACATGGCCAAAACCGTAGCATTTTCTAAAATTCTCAATTTTCAGTACTTTGTCCAAATCATATCATGTCATCACAGAACCCTTATCCACATGCGGCGAAAATTATACCGTTTTATTAAATTCTCCAATACCCGCGATTCGCCAAAGTCATACCAATTTGATCAAATTCTCCTAAACCCATACTTGACCTCACACATGGCACTCTCTGAAATTCTGGCTACTACTGTCTTCTAACGCAGTCGTTCTCAACGTGGGCCATATGACCCCCCTAGGGGCCTTGCCATATTTCTAAGGGGGCACAGTAAGATGGTAAAATACCTTTGTTCCATCTAACAGTGATTATCGGGGGGGGGGGGGGGGAAAAAGAGGTAAATGACGCTCAGAACGGGGGCTGTGAGCAAAAAAGTTGAGAACCCCTGTTCTAACGTATCTCCATCATTCATCATCATCATCATCATCATCATCATCATCATCATTTTCCCATTCTCTACTTATGGATCATGAAGCCACCACTGCAGCTAGCTTGACTGCAAGAATTCTGCATTAAAGTACTTGCTCTAGCAGCAGTGGCTTCCATAGCTATTTGTTTTACATGATGAGGTAGCTAATCTCATGCACACCCACATATCAGTAGCCTTGTACGACACACACACCTGAGGAAGCAGTCAGCGTATTCTTTCTTTGTCGCTTTAGAAACCCCCAGGAATGACCCCGAACGTATTTCCATAAATCCACTTTGCACCTTCCCCGTTTTCGACTCGCTTTCTTTCTCTCTCTGTCTCTCTCTGTCTCTCTATTATCTCTTATCATCCGTAAACCACCCCACATTTTCTTGTCAGTACGACCTCGCACCCCGGATTAATTATAGTCCTTTCCCCAGACTGTCGCGAAGGTAATATCAGAAAGTGTGGTGCCAGCAAATCCGCAGTGGAAATCTGCCTAGAATTTGCTATCAATATTTGAGAACGTCAGTGAGAATCTCTTTGCCACTGTTTTCTAGCAAGTGTTTGAGATCTGGACGCCAACTGGCTAAGCTCCGATGTGCGCTGGGCCAAAGTCTACGTTAAGGAGATGACAAAATGTGCCCCTCGTCAACTTTTGAGCCTGATCTGTGAACGAGTGTGAGGGGAGAGAAAGATGACAGAGACAGAACAGGAAAAATAAAAATGTGTACACAAAAAAATTTTGGAAGAAGAAAAAAAAATACACAAACACAGAACTTGCTAGACAGTTAACGTGGAAAATGAAAACAAATAACACATAAGAAAATCTGAAAAAATAAAATAGGGAGATGGAGAATATAAGAAAATAAAACATATTGTTAACAAAGACCGTTAACATAAAAGGCAATTTACATTTTCTTGAATATGCACATTCAAAATGCAAAGGGCCAGAGATATTATCAAATTGAATTTCTCCATCTAAATATACAGAATTGAGAGATAATACAATCGCTCAGTTCTTAGCGTGCATTGCACTAAATTGGAGGCGACAACCCTGATTTGATGGCGGGATATTTGCAAAACTGAACTCGCAGACAAAATGAGATACACGTTTGAGTGTTGGACATTGATGTCAACTGGGTGCGAATAACCTGGTGGCGCTACAAGACGTGTTAATGTACTCAAAGTCGGAATTCACAAACGGGTCACTTTCGAGCGACTGGAACGAGTAGGTTGAGAAAAGAATATTTTGTCTAAGGGCGCGTATATTCTCAAAAGTGTTGGATGAGTGTAGAACTGCGTATACACAACACTTATCTGCCATGGTACGTTCGGAGTCAAACATTACATTTTCAGTTTTCATTTAACGATTCACAAAATTTAGCATAAACAAAGGTTTCTTATGCAGCAGTCCACGGACAACATGGACGCCCGTGAACGGAATTCTAGGGGTTCCGAGCACATATCCTAAAATGTAAAAATGTTTATGACGCTTTTATGTCATTTTTTTCCGCACAAAGGGGCCATAACCTTCATCGAACAATCAAAGGGTATATGGCAGGCGCGCGCGCACGCGCGCGCACACACACACACACACACACACAAACAAACAGGTTAACAAACCCTGACATAAGCATTACAAACGGATTTCGAACCTTTTTCGTGCAAATCAGTGAAGTTTAAATACATTAAACGGCACTAGCTTTCTTTAAAGATAATGCATCTGTAAAGCGACCTAAAAAATTAGTGATGGAAGCCATGGTCCCTGGGAAAATGGGAAGGGGTCGACTTAGACGACGGTGGACCCAGGACATCACAGAGAGTCTGAACTTGTCTTTGATTGATGCAGGTCGACTTGCCCAGAATCGTGATGCGTTCAGAGCAGCTGTAATGGAGATGACGTTCTGGAGAGAATACGTCACATGATGAAAGCGACCTACCGTGCAGTTCCCGGGAGCATCTGAGGAGAAAGAATATCACTAATGCTCCCCCAATATGTCGTATAAGGCCAATAATGTGAGGTTTTTTTTGCCTGGGGCTTTCAGCTTCATCATAAACAATGAATCGCTACATAGACAACCGCTGCATGAGCATCGTAAATGTGACCTGTATTGGAAGACCTTGAAAAGCGATAGATAGAAAGAAAGAAGAAAGACAAAAGCAGACCACACAGTCACAGACTAACCAGACAAAGCAACAGTCTGCCTGATAGACAAGCAGACACAGAAAACAAATATAAAAGAAAGAAGAGCAAATTAGGGATAGACGGACAGATAGAAACAAATAGAGAAGCAGCTAGACAGACAGATAATGAGGGACCGTCAGAGTGAAGGAATATACATACTGAAGAATGTACCAAAGAAATAAAAATGCTTGCTATTCACAGTTTCAAAAAGCAGTGCACTGTACTGTATGTTTATTCTTAAGATCTTCCCAGGTCTAGAAGATGCCCCTTCTCCCCACGTCCAAACTATACAAGAGCGGGGACGGCGATGACCCTTGTATTTACTGCTCCCGAATGTACTAGGCTTAGTCTAATGTCTCTCTGTTTGCTACCTCGTAGATTTATTGGCTCGGCCACTAGACGTGCTGCTTGATGCCCTAATAAGAGCCCGAAATGTAGAAAAACAACATACCTTAGCAACCTTTGCAGAAACTAAGAAGAAAATAGTTAGCTCAATATTACATAAGTGAGTTTTCGAGGTAGAAAGAAAATGTTAGGCGTAACGCCAAGAACTTGAGTTTAAGAGATAGCTAGAAAATGTTAAGCATAACGCCACGAAAGTGAGTTTACGAGCAAAACGGAAAATGTTGAGCACAAGACCCACGACAGTGAGTTTAAATGGAATGGAGAAAACGATAAACGCAACGGTAAGAAAGTGAGTTTACTAGACAGAGATAAAACGTTATGCACATCCACATAAAAACGTGTTCCAGCTAGGAAGACAATGCTAAGTAAAACGTTACAAAAGGAGCTTACAGGTTGTTTATAGTACAATTATTTTGATACATAGTTTTCTTAATGAACCGTTTATAACAAATGATGAAACAATTCCACTAGAGTTTCGGGGAAATAAGGAAAATGCATGCATTGCACCGTGGACACCAAACTTAACACCATTTAACGAACACGCCTTGGAAACTTATCATGGTGCAATTTCGGAAAAAATATGGAAACGGCACGCATTGGACTATACAAGCTAAATTAAACACTCATTAAAATAACACGCAAGGAGACTAGCTACTGTGGTGACTCCATACTCCATTACGACGAAAATGGAAATATGATTACAACAACAACTACTACTACTACTATTAAAATTACGGCTAGTACTAATGCTTTTATTACTTCATTTTACGTGATATCTTAACTAGATTTCCAACCTCATTCTGCCAGAAAACTCTTACAGAACTGGTTGAGTCGATGTGAAAGAATTTAACGAGAAAGTTAAACAAGCTATCCAGATTGTTTGATCAGAGAATAAATATTTCTCATGCCTCGCTTCTTAAGCTGCATTCGAAAGAGCATTTAATTATTCTGAAACCATCAACTTTCAGGCAAGACAGCGACATTTTAAACCAGGGGAAATCAAACTGAACTCCAGGGGTAAACCTGACGACCAGGAACTTTGAAATGCTTCTCAGCTGAGGGCATCTTTTAAATGTAGGGCATCGTTAATCAATAAATAATTACACAGGAGCAAATCGGACAGGCACGAGGCTAGGAGCTGTAACTAAATACCCGGCTTTGTTCTCACATTTCTCCATTAAGAAATGCCCTCCTCTCTGGTTTAAATCTTAATTTTAAACGCATTTATTATTTCACTGCTTTCCCTGTGTATTCATTGCGTTGTATTAATAATATTTGGGTCATAGAATGTTTATACACCGTGCGTTCGCGAGAGGCTGAAGCTGGTTTCCAAAAAAGATCTTATGCAATGATTCTGTGGTAAGTTCTCTGCTTGCAGAGGTATCTCGCGAGATAACATCAAATATACCTTGTAGTGTGTAACTCCGACATAGTTCAAATGTATAAATTAAAAAAAAAAGTGCATATTAATGTTACCAGACCTAAAGATCTTTAATATTTGGACATGCGCCCTGATATAACCGACTAGGTTGAACGGGACGTGCCTCGCCAAAACGAGGCAAATTCTTTTTTTAAGTTCAAATGTGTCGTCACCTTTACACCGTCATTTTGGTGTCCTACTTATTTCGAACAATAAAGTCTATCTAATCCAGGGCGGTGTACAACACGTCAATCGCTATCTATAAATAAATCCCGGGGGGAAGAGGGGGGGGGGGGGGGAATTTGGTAGATCTCTAGGTGACGGAGGGAAGGGGGAAAGAATTTTAAAGCTAGGGAAATTTCGGACTAGTCCTCTCAAGCCGGCATGTCACATCGCCCTATTCTCACGATTAAAATTACTTTTTTCTGCGTTCCCTTTGAAAACTCACAGCCTAGCTTATTAAAATTCATTTTATTCGTAAACTGTACAAGGTATAAGATAGGAAGTTGATATTTTCTTTGAAGTGAATTGAACATTCGGTCGAATATAATTTAGTTTATGTTTTCCACATCTATCTACGGAATTGCAGGAAGAACATCGCTCAGCAGAGATAAAAGTTACGAATAGGCTGCGCTTATTAACAGTTCCAATAACATACGCATGATTTTTTAACGGTAAATCTGTAAAGAGTTCGGTGCGTTTAAAGTAGATTCTCACAGTTTCTGTGTTGCCTGCCACTGATCTAATCAGTAATTTTATCACCCCGTGTTGTTACCGAGGATCTCTCAGGAGGCAAAGAAAGAACAGAATCACCCCCCCCCCCCTTTTCAGGTATGCTGCTCAAGACGACTAATGTGAGGCATTGCATAAGACTGGCAACTTCAAAATGTAAAACAACCACAGCCAGACATAAAAAGTGTACTGTAGCAGTGCCGTCTTAAGGTATGGGCACACTGTGCAGTGCCCAGGGGCCCCACGATTCTAGGGGCCCCATACTGGGACGCTGCCATATTGTTCATAAGACATCGTTTTTATTCCCGTGGGTGGGTAGGGCTGGTAGGGACCCAGTGCACTGCTTTGCCCTGGGCCTACAATGCTGTTAAGACGGCCCTGTACTGCAGAAGGTTTCCTGCAAGGAGACCAACTGCAGAGATGACCATATGCTCTTTATGTAGGATAAAAGGTGCATGAGTCAGTGAATCAGTGTGAATGTGTGTTTGTCCTATTATCAAAATTCGACCGTATATATCACATAAAGATAAAGGTGGCATCACAGCAGATACTGCTGTTGCGGACTGATGTGTTACAGACTAAACTATATACTAGGCCCAGATTTATGACCAGTTCCCTTCCTCGCTGCCGCTGCCTTCTCAAACTCACAACAGTGTCAGGTACCCCATTTATAGCTAGATGGACTGGAGCGCCACGCTACCCAATTTTGGAACAAGCAACTTTGCGGAGAGAGGCAAGCGATAAAACCATTCACCTAGTAGATATATCTGACATATCATATAGTGAAAATTGAATATTCTTATTAACACACTTAACTGAGAGGTGCGTATAATTTAGATGTTATCTGAATAGGAGCTCCGAACAATGTCACATCGACAGAAACTGTTGCTGAGCAAAAACTGATGAGAGGAAAGATGGCGTAAGGAAGACAATTTTGTAAATGAGGACACAGGTTTTGAGAAAGCCGCAGTGCAGATCTTGACTGGGTCTGGGTTGCCTGGCCAATTCGGTAATGCTGGTACAGCATTGTGACATAAACCAGTGTTATCTGCCGTTCAGAGTAAATCGCGTAGTACTCAAGTGACCTCAATCTCCGGTCTGGTACTCTGTATTTTTCCGTTTTCGAAGACGCCTGCGACAAGACGGAAGGAGGAATCATAGACTGATCCGATGTGCACATTTAACTGCAGAAGTCGGAGATAATGCATCTGTTTTGGGATTTCGCTCACACTGGGACACTGCCTGGACAAAGTAGTAGTAATTAATGATGGTACACAACGATTCTATCTGTCCTCGAAGCGGAAATCCAGTCCGCATTTCAAAGAAACAGGACTCGTTTACAGATACACACATATACGTGCATTCAACGCGCGCACAGAAACACACGCACACATGAACTGACACGTTAATGTTGGCTCGGGCCATCACATCCTTTGAGAGCTTAGAAATAATTCCAATAAACTGCTCAACCTCCTTCCCTATATGAAATGTCGCAGTGGCCCATGATGACTCTGTTGCTATAAATCCCTTTTATCCTGCTGCCGAGTTTACGGTGCGATTTCCTTCATAACAACCGACGCAACCTTCCATCAGTATCTTCAACATCAGAGATTCTCAACCTTGTTGAATACCAGCGTTGTAACCTACCAGCACTCAATAACATTTAGCTCCCCACGGAGCATAGGCCTTCAACAAATACATGCCAAGTCTTCCTGTCACGTGACATCAGCTAAAGTTCTTTCCACGTCTTCCTCGTCATTTTCACTTCCGGTTCCCGTTCTCTTCTCCGTGTGTGTGTGTGTGTGTGTGTGTGTGTGTGTGTGTGTGTGTGAGTGTGTGTGTGTGTGTGTGTGTGTGTGTGTGTGTGTGTGTGTGTGTGTGTGTGTGTGTGTGTGTGTGTGTGTGTGTGTGTGTGTGTGTGTGTGTGTGTGTGTGTGTGTTGTTTTTTTTTTACCTACCTCGTCCTCTCTCTAAAACTGCAGATTCCAGAACAAGGACTGCCTTGTAATGCTATCATCAGGTTTCCTCAATGTGTGTCATATCACTCGCCAGTGTCTTCTTCTCAACTCTTGTTCCACTGGCACTTGTCTGGTTCTTGTCATCAGTTCCACATTGGGGACCTTGCCATACCATTTCAATCCTTCTAGTCTACGGAAGCACCCATTTATGAATGTCTGTAGCTTTTTGGGTGTTGTTTTTTTGTTGTAACCTACCATGCTTGTTGTAACCTACCATGCTTGTTGTAACCTACCATACTTGTTGTAACCTACCATGCTTGTTGTAACCTACCATGCTTGTTGTAATAGGCGACTAAGAAGAGCTGGGCATGGGGCAGGTTATCCTATCATGTAGAAATTTTAAGCCACACAAAACTTTCAACAAAACTTTCAACAAAACTTATGGAGTAAGCGTGCTCACCGGGAGCACGAGAAGCTTGTAAATGGGGTACGAGGGATATTTGGTAAATAACTAAATGACCATACGGAACTGATGACAAGAACCAGGCACGTGACAGTGGAACAAGAGATGAGAAGAAAACGATGGCGACGAGTAGGACATACATTAAGTAATCATGTTACCAGCATTACAACGCAGTCCTTGTTCTGAAATCCCATGGCAACAGAGGTAAGGAAGAAGGGGGGGGGGGTGCCAAAGAACACACACAGAAGATAAATGGAGACCGCCATGGGAAGAAGAAACCATAGAGAGACCTTGAGCTGATGGCAAGTGACAGGAAGACTTGACATAAGTTTGTCCAAGTCCTATGCTCCTCAGGGACCTGAAGGATGATGATGATATTATTTTGAAATATACTAAAAGTAGAAACGTTAGTGACAAAAGTCATGGGTTGGACAGGGAACAGCGACTCATGTTCTCAATCAAACCCAAAACTAGATACAAGCTGCAGGCTGAAATCATATACTGGGTATCTCTTTCACAAACTGTACCAAGATTAAAACTTTTGCTGACAAGAAACAGAATCGAAGCTTCACTAATTTATTCAACAGTGTTTTGATAAACATTTAATAACTATATAGTACTACAATATGTTGTGCATTGAATAACGTTCTTTATTTAACATATATTAATAAATGTTTATTTATTTTCTTACGTGTACATACATACACAGTAAACTGTATAATTTATTTCCTCTTATACTGAACACGGTGAGGGATTGCTGAAAACCAAGGATGTGCGCGGCCTAACAAGATGGGAACACGTGATCTAAGCCATGCATGTTCTATTCCACAATGTGAAGAGATTTTCAGCCACCAATGACTAATGGTAATATATATTTTTTTTTCCTACAGATTTGTATTTTCTATTTTAATTCCTCCACCAATCGGAACCTCTCATATTTTAGGGTCCATTAACAAGGGATCCCTTGTGAGTTTATGACTCCACGAAGATGCACTTGCTTTGGAAAGATATAATAAATTCAACAGCCTGTTGCTATGAACGTGACTCACAACGTGTTGAACTCGCTGGCCTGGAAAGCATTGAACCTGTTGCTTGGCATTGATCGTGACCTCCTGTTAAGCTGCTGACCCCATAAGAATAAACCTAACATCCGTTAACATTCGTGACAGCGAATCTGCATTTGCATATAGAAAAAAACTTAAGACCACTCGTTATGTACAAGAAAATGAATACCACTCATTATATACAACAAACTTAAAACCACTCGTGATACACAAATTGAAGACCATTCGTTATATCCAACAAACTGAAGTCCACTCGTCATATACAATAAACTGGGGAGGGGTGGGGGTGGGGGGGGGGGGAGAGAAGAACACTCGTTGTACACAAAATAAAGATCACTTGTTATATACAACAAACTGAGACATATATGAGAAGATGACAGCACAGTTAGCTTCAACCAGTTATTTGGGGTGCAAGGTATATTATTTTCCTCAGCATCGCCGCCTACCTGAACTATATATTTACATATGCAAGTTACGGGACAACAGCGGTTTCACAATAACAGGGATTTATTTCATTTAGGCTTTTCTATCACAAGTTAAAACATAAAATCTCACACTTTAACTTGTGTCTTGCGACTCACATACAAATAAAACAACAGCTCCGTAACTCACTGATCTCACACGTTTAGGATTAAGGAAACAGATAAACTTCTCCAAAGTGAGTAAAACCACACTCCGAGTTATATACTAGACTGCTTTGTCAAATTTACAAGGGGGTGCGGAGAGGGAGGAGCCTAGAATGCATCATCCTCTACTTATCATTCCTCATACAAAACAATGAAAAGGGAGGGGTAGGGCTCACGATGTGAAATGACCCGGTCCTTACCTGAGCTCTCGAAGTGCCTGCATTTTCAAACACACATACATGCAGTTGAGCAGCTAGCACACCTGTAGTGCTCGTCACATTTTAAATCAAGACGAATAACTCTCACCAAATATTAATTCCCTTTCCATCAGGGGCGGAACTGGAAGTGACATGGGCCCCCGGACAAAAAGGGTTATTCGTCCCCGGGCAATAAGGGGCATTCACCATCAGGCAATAAGAGTAATTTGCCCCCTAAACACTAATCCAGTGTTGATTAAGCTAGGTGGAGGCTAGGTGAGAGTGTGTCCCCTACTGCTGAGGACCCTCGGGCACTGCCCGACCGTTCAGTCCGCCCCTGCTTTCCATGCTTATAAAACATCCGTCTGTTATCATTCTAGATGTCCTACTATCGCTTTCTATATTCCATTCTGGAAGTCTGTCTCGAACAGCCATATTGTCTCTTTCTATAGGTATGTGCCTGTCTCGTATTGAAATATCTTTTTCGGTCTTTCAGGTTGTCTCCCTATATAGCCATATCTCTTTCTGTCTCCCTATATAGCCATATCTCTTTCTGTCTCCCTATATAGTCATATCTCTTTCTGTCTCCCTATATAGCCATATCTCTTTCTGTCTCTCTATATAGCCATATCTCTTTCTGTCTCTCTATATAGCCATATCTCTTTCTGTCTCCCTATATAGCCATATCTCTTTCTGTCTCCCTATATAGCCATATCTCTTTCTGTCTCCCTATATAGCCATATCTCTTTCTGTCTCTCTATATAGCCATATCTCTTTCTGTCTCTCTATATAGCCATATCTCTTTCTGTCTCCCTATATAGCCATATCTCTTTCTGTCTCCCTATATAGCCATATCTCTTTCTGTCTCCCTATATAGCCATCTCTTTCTGTTTCCCTATATAGCCATCTCTTTCTGTCTCTCTATATAGCCATATCTCTTTCTGTCTCTCTATATAGCCATATCTCTTTCTGTCTCCCTATATAGCCATATCTCTTTCTGTCTCCCTATATAGCCATATCTCTTTCTGTCTCCCTATATAGCCATCTCTTTCTGTTTCCCTATATAGCCATCTCTTTCTGTCTCTCTATATAGCCATATCTCTTTCTGTCTCTCTATATAGCCATATCTCTTTCTGTCTCCCTATATAGCCATATCTCTTTCTGTCTCCCTATATAGCCATATCTCTTTCTGTCTCCCTATATAGCCATCTCTTTCTGTCTCCCTATATAGCCATATCTCTTTCTGTCTCTCTATATAGCCATATCTCTTTCTGTCTCTCTATATAGCCATCTCTTTCTGTCTCTCTATATAGCCATATCTCTTTCTGTCTCCCTATATAGCCATATCTCTTTCTGTCTCTCTATATAGCCATATCTCTTTCTGTCTCCCTATATAGCCATATCTCTTTCTGTCTCCCTATATAGCCATATCTCTTTCTGTCTCCCTATATAGCCATCTCTTTCTGTCTCCCTATATAGACATATCTCATTCTGTCTCACTTTCTGCAGTTCTTTCTCATACGTCTTCTTCTTCCTTGTTCGCCCGGAAAAGGACGTTGGTTGCGTTGTGTCGCCGTTTACAGCAAAGCTGCGATATTTGCGCCTTTCTGCCCGCCGACACATCCGACTTCTGCACGGCATTTTTGGGGATCAGGTTTCCCTTCCCTCTTCGATCTCTACTCTCTCACCCAGACTGCAGTGATGCAGCCTGTTTCTAGGACCACCACTTGGAGGTGGAGCAGGGTCTTGGTCAGCTCTGGTTCGCTGACCCTGACGCAAGCAGTCAAGCTATGAGTTGCTGACTGCATTCATCTCTTTTGCTGCATCTTCGGTCCCTCTTTCTCATACAGTTAGGTCTATCTATTTTTGCTTTTCTTTCAGCCTATCTCTGGATTCTTTTGGTCATGTACAGTAGTAGTTTTAACTCATTGAGTTTGAACCAGCTAAGCTGTCTTTCTACTTTTCTAGTGGAGCCAGCACTCCCGTAGACAGCGGCAGGCAATCCAGGAATTGTGGAGATCTACTTTAGAAATACTGAGCTCTCTAAAGATCTATCTCCAGAAAATCAAATCTGTTTTCAGGTTTCAGAGTATCTAGCCGCTGCCCTAGCAAAATTTAAAAAAATTAGGAAACCTACCCACCACAAAAAATATTTACAGAATGTGCGATTCCTGTATGTACTCATTGGGATGCTCACCGGTGCTACGGAGCAGATTCTCCTTGTGTGATCTAAGGGAGGATATCGTAGCACTGATGGAGTTGTTCGTGTGCAATGAAGATGGTCCCTAAACCAAACTTAACCAGACTAAACCAAACTAAACCAGAGTATTTGGAATAAGTCTAGTCTAATGTAACTTTTATCTCTGCCGAACGAGCTTCGTGTATTACCGTTAACAGAGTAGAGGACAATTCAAACTAAATGATATTTTGTTTGCTAGCTCATGGGTTGTCACTGGGAATGAGAGTACCTTTAATCTTGGGGATACGACGCTTTTAAAGGTCGGCGGGAGAGGGCTAGTCTGATATTCCTCTAGTTTAAAATTATTTCTCGTTTCCGACCTCGTCACATTGAGATCTACCAAAGTCAGTCTCTGTGACCTACCGCTAGATCGGGGTCTATTTTATGCCGACCATATCCGTATTATGTTCCAGTGCTTGATTACTTTTTCCTCGTAAGTCTCACGCTTGTAAGTCCAGTTTTTAACATGTTAGTCCAGATTTTAACTTGTTAGTTCAGTTTTTAAATTGTTAGTCCAGTTTTTAACTTCTTAGTCGAGTTTTTTAACCTGCTGGAAGGATGCTACTTCTGTCAAACTCCAGCTAGTTCCGATGCTAAAAATTATCACGTGACCTTTTCCCGGTCATGAGTTACACATGAGAAAATGAAGTAATCACTTTTAAAGATTAAATGAGCTCTTGTAAATCGCCTAAAATATTAAAACCACTCGCCCGTATCTAGTCCATTAGTTACAGAACTAGCTCCCTGCTCTCCTGGTTTCATATATTTGCTGATACATCGTGCATAAAGACGACTTAACCAAAACTAGTTCTGAAATAAGGCCACGGAATGTGATTTTTTTGGCTTGTGCGTGCTCAGAATGGCAATACGGTAAGCTATTGAGCCCCTGCCATAGTGTCCACCACTGGTTTATTCAGCACTTATTTGACAGACATAAGGTTTGTCTGCCAAACTGTGAAATCAAATTCCATTAGATTCAGATAAAAATCTCGTATGCGAGACCACGAGCAGGTCGCTGTGGGGACGTATAATGTGGGCAGAATTGATGAAACCTGTCATGAAATATTCTAATCCACATATATAAATTATTAGGTAAATATGAAGCCTAACAAATAAAATTAATAAAGAGAAGAGCAATGGAAAAATAACAGTGCTGTCACAAAGAATGTACTCGAAATCCCCCTTGTTTTCTGCTTCGTCTGCAAATTGTAACGCTTTCACGTTGATAGTAAAGCTTACTGTATTATTACCCGCCTTCTTCAATGAAACGTGTGCTGTATTTCTTGGAAAAGCATTGAGACGTACTGCGTAATGACCTAAATTAACCCTAACATTAATTATACTGCGTTACCAAAACGAACGAACAGATGGACTAAAGGGATAAAAAGAGAAGGGAGAGGCAGAAAGCCGAACACTAAACCCGCTTCGCGCGATACACAATTACTACCATCACGCGTGTAAGTCTACATGCACTAATTTTTTTTCAGACGGACAGTGATAAAATACACTACCCTTTCCCAGAGTTAGGTTTATAAATCATAACAGACTCTTATTAGAAAAGACAACATTATATGGGTTTACGTTTGAACACATAACAGTACCCAGACAGCACATCTTCTAAACAGGAGATAGAAGAAATTGCATATTTTGAACGCAGCCACGTAGCTCCTTTAAATTAGTATTTTTGGGTTCCTTAGGGTTTGCTGACAAATAATATGTAAAACGTTACGCAAATAGTCCAGGAATTAATAAATTATACCCAAAATAAAATATTGGGGGTGCCTGACAGCATAAAATCATTTCTGCTCATAAAATTTTTTTTTTATAACGTGTTTGAAAAAACCTTACGTTACATAAATAGCCTACCATGTAAACTCCAAATTGATTGGAGCGCAACAAATGAAAGCCTAACCACGATTGGTCGGGCTATAAATACTATCTTGGTTGTTGGGGGAGACGGGAAAAGATAACATTTTTTTCAAACACTTGTCGAAACGTGGCTCATTGGCCAGTCTCGCTGATATACACACTTGGGAGCGTTAGTTCGAGACCACTAATTCAAATAAGCTTGATAAAGCGACAGTACGTTGAAGCTAGCTCACATTTTTGCTAAAATAAAAGCCTGGAACATAGGCAGAACGGAATTTGTGCCAGTTTGTGCCAGAATTCATTGCTAATCAACGTATCTGTGTTTATTTCCATGAAATTGTGGTAAGCTTGAACCATTCAGTATCTTTTAATGAAAAATTGAATGTGAATTGTTGATTTATGCCTGTATATATATGTGTAGTTCAGTGGCAAACGTGAGGTAAAGCCTATAATGCTCCAGCCTGAACAGAGGGTGTCGGAGAGAAGTAAAACGGCATGGAATGGCCAAATAGTACACTGACACCTGGATGATGGACTAGAAAGAAATAATGCTGGAAGTGCAGAGGCGTAGTAACCATTAAGAAGGGTAATACTGGAATAAAGTATTTCAAATGAAGCTGACTGTTGGCCTAACGCTCTGAACGCAATGTTTGTGCTGTATTGTGATCAGTGTAAAAGAGAATATAAATTAGTTATGAAGTAGAAGGTACATCCTTCTTGATTTCAGGGACAGTGGTCTTGATGGTAGTGAGCAGCACCTGGTCAGAGATTTGCTGAATCCAGAGTCGGACAGCATACTCCTTGGTCTTTTTAGCTATCAGGGAGGTGTCTCCTGAGCCCAGAGGAGAATTCGAGCAGAGGAGTCCTTTCCTGCCGCCATCACGCCAGATAAGCGAATTAGCCAGCTGAGCTCAACATTATGTCCCCTCATCTTGAAATAACTTTATAAAAATACTATTCAGAGGGGAATTTACTTGTCTTAAAATCAGGAACTGTGAACATCTACAATAATGGTCCCTAAAGACAAACTATTGAAGTCATGATGACAAATACCAACAGAGCTTGAACAAAACAAAACCAGTATTACCTCATTTTACCACTACACAAATGACACACATAGAACATTGGTAATAATATATGTCACTACAATATTCATATTAAATACATTCTGTACATAACTTGTAATTTAAATTGATTGTGATTCCTGGTTCCCTTGTAGTTGAATCAGGACACATATTCATTCATGCCAGTAATGAATACATATTGTTATTTGAAACGTTACTAGTGACTTCTTTAAGATATTCTCATAGAGTGTTATATGTATGTGAGTGTCACAGTGTTGTTAAGAGTAGTGGATTAAATTAAATTGTTTATCTGTCTGTTGTTGTGACTTACACTTCACCATACACATACCCTAGACACATAACGTAGCATCACACTATTCCAGAATAATTCTGACTGAGATATATAGATATGTGGTAGCAAGTAAGTTTATATATATAATATACTACTCTTATTAGATATATATATACCTTCACAGCTGATCTCAGTCAGTACACTAAGTCCCTTATAAATATTTATAACATCCCACTTCACCACATATATTGGGGTCTCGCTCTCGGGATTTTGAATCTTTAACTATTAAAAATATTGGGGGTAATTCACTTCAGGGAATATAAGAATTAAAAGGTATCCTTGGGTGGAATTAAATAAGGTTGAGCTCACGGTGCCTGTTTTGTCCATTAGAGATTGAATTGTTGGTTAGACATTGTATTAAGTTACCTGATAGACAATGGCGGACCTGGCCAAATTTCGATCTGCTGCGGTTCAGACTGCAAAAGAGTTAGGATTAGATGGGCAAGTTATGGTTGCCTATGTCACAACGGAATGTGACAAATTTATTGAACGCGAAGAAAGAAGATTAGAAAAAGAAGCCGAAAGAAAGTTAGAGGCTGAGACTAAGAGGTTGCAAGCTGAGGCTGAGACTAAGAGGTTGCAGATTGAGGCTGAGGCTAAGAAATTGGAAGCAGAAAGAGAAGACAAAAGATTAGCAGCAGAAGAGAAGAAATTAGCTGCAGAAAGGGAAGCCGAGGAAAGAAGACAAGCTGCAGAAGAAAGAAGATTGACTGCAGAGAGGGAAGCAGAAAAGGAGGAGAAAAGATTACAAAGGGAACATGAATTACGACTAAGGGAGTTTGAGTTTCAAGGCCATGCTCCTGAAAATGGTGCCAGTCCCTTTGCCTCTGATGCTACGGTTACTCAAGGAGCCTCAATCTCAGCTATGAATTTTCATTTAGATCATTTTGTTGAGAAAGACGATGATATTGAGAGCTATATAAATAGGTACGAACTATTAGCTTATAGAGCAACTAAGAGAGTCCATGGCTCCAGACCTGAGAAAGTTTCTCATGGAACAAGGTGCAGAGAGGCTGGGTGAGTTGCTAAATGTTGCTGAAAGGTATCAAGCAGCTCAAGCAGAGGTAACAGGTAATAAAAAGAAACAGGTGGACAACTTCAGGGCACCACAGAACTTTAATAAATTTGATCCTAAGGATCAAAATAAAGGTAAGCACCAATTTGATAGGCCACGGTATGAAAATAAAAATAAATTCCCACAATTCGATGAAAGGAAATATGATGAAAGAAAATCTTTCAACCAAGGAAAAAGGTGGTGTAAGAATTGTCAGATGGACAATCATGACACTGACCGTTGCAGAAGGAAACCTGTGTATATGGCAACCCTTCAGGTCAGGTCGACCTCAAGACAGGAGGAGGATATTATGTTAGATACCACTCCAGAAGAGATGAGGAAGGCACAGGCTGAGGACAAAACACTCAAGCCTTGTTTCAGAAAATTGTCAACTTGTCATACAACTCCAGGCAAGGGAGATTTTTACATGAAAAACAAGTTGATGTATAGGAAGACTGGAGCTAGATCCAATGGTCACGGACAGCTGGTTCTTCCAAAAAGATATAGGACAGAATTAATAAGGAGCCTACATGTGAAACCAGATGGGACCATGAGAAGATAGGTACCATCATTCAAAAGGTGGCTCACAATTATTATTGGCCCAAAGCAAGATGGGACATTGAAAATTTTGTAGAAAGGTGTAGCATAGCACATGAGGGAACACCCACAAGTGGGAACATGGATCAGGACCTGGACACGCCCCGAGGCAAAATCAGGCCTGACAATAAAAGGAAAAATAGATTTGATAAAGTGGACCAAATGGAATGGGAAGCCCCTTTTCACGGACAAGCTTCACTTAACTGTTTTACAATGGCCACTATGCGGAGAGTGCAAAAGGATGTCTTACCCCAGGATAAGCCGAAAATCCCTCAATCGGACTTAAACAAACTGGAGGAAGAGGATGTAGAGAGGAAATCTCTCATCAAGAATTTTAAGTGGGGAGGAAGCCCCAAAAGAAAAATTGGTAGCGGTCGTTTTGTGAATGATAATTCTGGGAGGAAAAATCATCACTATAAAGCTTCAAGTGGAAGAGACCATACCGGTGCATGGACAAATAGGTCCACACAATTAAAGGTCCATATGTAGCTATGTTAAGAACGTGGACTGATGAAAAGGCAGAGGAAAACATTACATCTTCATACCAGTATGTGAATGAGCTGACCACTCGGTTAAAAACTGGCTGGAAACTTGCCAATGAAAATTTGAAACAAGCCAGGAAGAAACATGCTGCCTATTATAACAGGAAGGCGAAAGACAGAAATTTGGCTGTGGGAGAGAAGGTACTGCTTCTTTTGCCCGGGAGTCAGAATAAGTTACAAATTGGATGGCAGGGTCCATATACAGTTCTAGAGAAGGTGTCTAGAACAAATTATAAGATAGATAAGAAGGGGAAAGAAAAAATCTATCATGTGAATCTCCTGAAGAAATATTTGGAAAGAGAACATCAGGAAGAGACACACTTGTTGACCTTGTCCATCGCCATGGAGATGAAAAAGGAACCACTTTCATCATTTGAATATCCATTACACCCCTGTGAGACAGCAGCACAGGTGAAAATCAGTACACATTTAACGAAAACTCAGAAAGAGAGAGTGCAACAGGTTCTAAATAATCATGCAGAGGTGTTAACAGACCGACCAGGGCATACAAACCTATTGGAATATGATATGAAATTAATAGACTCCACACCTGTCTGTATGAAACCATATTCGATTCCGTTTGCTAAGGAAAAAGCTTTGAAGGAAGAGATAGACTATCTGTTGAAGGAAGGAATTATTTCGCACAGTGAGTCTTCGTATAGTTCCGGTGTTGTACTTTTAAGGAAGCCCTCTGGAGAACATAGACTCTGTATAGATTACAGGAGACTGAATGCTATTACAGAAGGACAGGTGGATCCATTGCCGGATACAAATCAGCTGTTTGCCAGACTAAATAAAGCTAAATATTTCTCAAAAGTGGATCTGAGTAAAGGATACTATCAGATTCCAGTAAAGCCTGAGGTTAGACCATACCTAGCTTTTAGTACCTCAGAAGGACACTATGAGTTTAATAGATTGCCATTTGGATTGAAGAATGCGCCTAGTGTCTTCTCTAGAATGATGAGAAAATTATTGGATCCTCTGAATAATCCCTGTATAACAAATTTTATGGATGATATCCTTATAGCAACAGAAACATTTGAGGAACACATTGACTCTCTGAACATGCTGTTTGATCGACTTAGGGAGGCAAATTTAACAGCCCGACCAACCAAATGTTGCGTTGGATGTAAAGAATTGGAATTTTTTGGGACACACAGTTTATCAGGGAAACATGACCCCTGACCCAAAGAATTTAGAGAAACTACAGAAAGCCCCGAGACCACAAACCAAGAAGGACGTGAGATCCTTTGTCTCATTATGTGGTTTCTACCAGAAGTATATCAAAAACTTTAATTCCATATGTGCACCTTTAACGGAATTGACACGTAAAGGACTTCCAGATCGCATTACATGGACACCACAATGTGAAATGACTTACCAAGAATTGAAGGAAAAGCTCACAAGTAAACCCATTTTGAAATTACCTGACTTAAGTCAAGAATTCATAGTAAGGACGGATGCAAGTAATATTGGGCTAGGTGCAACTTTACTACAGAAATCAGATGCATTGGATGGGGAATTAAGCCCAGTGGCATATGCTAGCAGAAAGTTGAATAAAGCTGAAATCAACTACTCAACTAGCGAAAAAGAATGTCTTGCAGTAATATGGGCAATAAAGAAATTCAATATTTATCTATATGGGAAGGCATTTAAGTTGCAAACTGACCACAAACCTTTATCGTTTTTAGCACAGGCTAAGCATGAGAACTCTAGGTTACTCCGATGGTCTTTGCTTCTGGCTCCATATAATTTTAGCATTGAATATATATCTGGAAAAAACAAATCTGGGAGCGGATTTTTTAAGCCGCCATCCGTGTGATGAGAATCACCGTAAACCCCAGAAATAATAATAAATTTCTCTATGTGTATATAGAATAAAGGACTGACATATAATGTCTGTTTTAAGAGGGGAAGTGTCATGAAATATTCTAATCCACATATATAAATTATTAGGTAAATATGAAGCCTAACAAATAAAATTAATAAAGAGAAGAGCAATGGAAAAATAACAGTGCTGTCACAAAGAATGTACTCGAAATCCCCCTTGTTTTCTGCTTCGTCTGCAAATTGTAACGCTTTCACGTTGATAGTAAAGCTTACTGTATTATTACCCGCCTTCTTCAATGAAACGTGTGCTGTATTTCTTGGAAAAGCATTGAGACGTACTGCGTAATGACCTAAATTAACCCTAACATTAATTATACTGCGTTACCAAAACGAACGAACAGATGGACTAAAGGGATAAAAAGAGAAGGGAGAGGCAGAAAGCCGAACACTAAACCCGCTTCGCGCGATACACAATTACTACCATCACGCGTGTAAGTCTACATGCACTAATTTTTTTTCAGACGGACAGTGATAAAATACACTACCCTTTCCCAGAGTTAGGTTTATAAATCATAACAGACTCTTATTAGAAAAGACAACATTATATGGGTTTACGTTTGAACACATAACAGTACCCAGACAGCACATCTTCTAAACAGGAGATAGAAGAAATTGCATATTTTGAACGCAGCCACGTAGCTCCTTTAAATTAGTATTTTTGGGTTCCTTAGGGTTTGCTGACAAATAATATGTAAAACGTTACGCAAATAGTCCAGGAATTAATAAATTATACCCAAAATAAAATATTGGGGGTGCCTGACAGCATAAAATCATTTCTGCTCATAAAATTTTTTTTTATAACGTGTTTGAAAAAACCTTACGTTACATAAATAGCCTACCATGTAAACTCCAAATTGATTGGAGCGCAACAAATGAAAGCCTAACCACGATTGGTCGGGCTATAAATACTATCTTGGTTGTTGGGGGAGACGGGAAAAGATAACATTTTTTTCAAACACTTGTCGAAACGTGGCTCATTGGCCAGTCTCGCTGATATACACACTTGGGAGCGTTAGTTCGAGACCACTAATTCAAATAAGCTTGATAAAGCGACAGTACGTTGAAGCTAGCTCACATTTTTGCTAAAATAAAAGCCTGGAACATAGGCAGAACGGAATTTGTGCCAGTTTGTGCCAGAATTCATTGCTAATCAACGTATCTGTGTTTATTTCCATGAAATTGTGGTAAGCTTGAACCATTCAGTATCTTTTAATGAAAAAATTGAATGTGAATTGTTGATTTATGCCTGTATATATATGTGTAGTTCAGTGGCAAACGTGAGGTAAAGCCTATAATGCTCCAGCCTGAACAGAGGGTGTCGGAGAGAAGTAAAACGGCATGGAATGGCCAAATAGTACACTGACACCTGGATGATGGACTAGAAAGAAATAATGCTGGAAGTGCAGAGGCGTAGTAACCATTAAGAAGGGTAATACTGGAATAAAGTATTTCAAATGAAGCTGACTGTTGGCCTAACGCTCTGAACGCAATGTTTGTGCTGTATTGTGATCAGTGTAAAAGAGAATATAAATTAGTTATGAAGTAGAAGGTACATCCTTCTTGATTTCAGGGGACAGTGGTCTTGATGGTAGTGAGCAGCACCTGGTCAGAGATTTGCTGAATCCAGAGTCGGACAGCATACTCCTTGGTCTTTTTAGCTATCAGGGAGGTGTCTCCTGAGCCCAGAGGAGAATTCGAGCAGAGGAGTCCTTTCCTGCCGCCATCACGCCAGATAAGCGAATTGGCCAGCTGAGCTCAACATTATGTCCCCTCATCTTGAAATAACTTTATAAAAATACTATTCAGAGGGGAATTTACTTGTCTTAAAATCAGGAACTGTGAACATCTACAATAATGGTCCCTAAAGACAAACTATTGAAGTCATGATGACAAATACCAACAGAGCTTGAACAAAACAAAACCAGTATTACCTCATTTTACCACTACACAAATGACACACATAGAACATTGGTAATAATATATGTCACTACAATATTCATATTAAATACATTCTGTACATAACTTGTAATTTAAATTGATTGTGATTCCTGGTTCCCTTGTAGTTGAATCAGGACACATATTCATTCATGCCAGTAATGAATACATATTGTTATTTGAAACGTTACTAGTGACTTCTTTAAGATATTCTCATAGAGTGTTATATGTATGTGAGTGTCACAGTGTTGTTAAGAGTAGTGGATTAAATTAAATTGTTTATCTGTCTGTTGTTGTGACTTACACTTCACCATACACATACCCTAGACACATAACGTAGCATCACACTATTCCAGAATAATTCTGACTGAGATATATAGATATGTGGTAGCACGTAAGGTTATATATATAATATACTACTCTTATTAGATATATATATACCTTCACAGCTGATCTCAGTCAGTACACTAAGTCCCTTATAAATATTTATAACATCCCACTTCACCACAAAACCTCGACCCGTTTTGATCCATCAATGTTCGATCAAGAATGTGGAAATTTACAAAATGAAATTCCGGTCGCCGTGTGGCTGACGGCCTGCTACAGGTCTTGTTAATCAAAGCGGGAAAAGGTTAGTCCACTGCAGCTGTCTTATTGTGGACAAAGTAAACTGTGTCATCAGCATTATCATATTTTTTTCGCTCTTATGTAGGAATGAGCCACCACTGCAAAATCAGTCGCTTTTTATGACGATATCATATAAGGCAATAGCAATAGCCACTATTTTTTTCATGAGAGACTAACAAAGTCAAACGTCACATTTATCTTGTGTTTAACTGTGACTAACCCGATAAACGGAGGATAAACCAGGCACTGAAAAGTACACATTAAAATAATATAATTTGTCACAAAAATTAATGGGGAAAAAAATGTTTCATAGAATCAGATGAAGAACAATATTATATTGTTCGCAAGCAATGCTTTCAAGGCAAATAAATAAAAACACAAAAAAATTATTCCAGTTTATGGATAGATCACGTTCTTCTAAAGTATTTCAGCTTTGATTGTTGTTCATCAATTTATTTCAAGTTCATCCTCGGAGCCATATAAAGACAGGCACGACAACAAAAGTTAGAGAAAGATAGAGAGAGAGAAAGAGAGAGAACGAACGAACGACATAAGAAAAACACAGAGAGAGGGAGAGAAAGAAAGAGAGAGAAATAATCAATCACTGTGCTTCAAGAATATAACCTTAGTTGCGAGTCAGTCTTCTCACTACATGTTTTTAAAAAAGTAAATTTTGTTTCATTTTGAACCTAGATACTGAGTGCGTCGGTTATATTAGGGCACGTGTTCAAATATTAAATACCATACGGTCAGGAATAAGTTCTTTCTCATAACTCTACCCGTTCATATTATACGTAATATTTCATTAAGTTATGCGAAAGAAACTCTGAAGGCTATAAAAGTTAAGAACACTAGTAGATAGATATACAGTATATGTCCAGGTGCATGCGTGCGTGCGTAAAACAGCTACCAAGCCTGGAACGTTTAAAAGAAAAATAATCCAGGTTTAATTCCAAACAGCTTTGTAATCGTGAAATCTGAGCACGGAGTTTAAAGGTGAAAGTGATTATTTGCGCGTCTGGATTAGGGATGACACTTTATTGTTATTGTTGTCTGGCACCTTCCTACATCTGTCACGCGACTTGCAGGGGCGAATGTACAAAGTTGAAGTAAGAGAAAAATCTATCCGCTAATGAAAGGTTAGTTTGCATTTTCTGAATTGTATTTCTTGTTACATTAAAACTGAATCAGCTCAGTCGCAGATATTTTTAGCTGTTACCATGGATGTTAAACACCATTATCTGATCCCTGTGGAGTACAGCCCTTGAACAAATGCATATTAAACCATAACTATGAAAGGTAAAGGTGTACTGGGTTATCAGAGAGAATAGTAAACTGGCGACCAATAACAAGGGTAGTCAAGTCGGACAACAAAAATTGTCCGACCTGAAATTTTAGAAAACCGACTCCGACTACAGATTTTTTTACTTGTGATATGATATAAAATTCGTAGTCGCAATCCGGACATTTTTTTTTTACTGACTTCAGTAAAATAAAAGACCGACTCCACAACTCCGAGTTCCTGCCAATAACTAGTCGCAAATATCTTAAAAATGATGATCTCTCCCTTCGCCCCCCCCCCCCTTTTTTTTTGGAGTGATGGTAGCGGATGGAAAGGAGGTCAAGATCCAGTGAAATGTAAGAGCCACGCACATTATGACAGTCAAGTCGTAGCTCGTGAAAAAGACCCTGAAAGTCTTAAAATATACAAATAAGCAATAGGGATGATGAGCGTCATCTGAAGGAAATAAAACGTATTACACACATAACGACCAGAAATTGTGACATGGTATGAAGTATATTTAAGAACTTCGACCTTTCAGGTGGGTAGCCTCAAGCACATTAATTCATTTATTATCACTTTAATGTCCCCTACTGACGGAGCATGACGTCATCACTGTAGCTAGTCCACTTACAGAAGTCTGCAGCGAGCATTCACTTGCTCCAGCAGTGGGGGGGGGGGGGGGGGGGGGGGGGGGGGGTGTGTGTTTCTGTGGTAATTTGTTGTACATGACGAGGTTGCCACAACTTCATGTTAGTCACCTTGTAACAAATGCCTAAGGGTGCAGTAGTGCTATTATTCCTGTGTCTCTTCATAGACCCCCGAGAACTACACGGGGCAATTAAACTAAATGTCCGCTTCTAATTTCCACACAGTTTACGATTCCCGACTTCACGAAGAACCAACAAATACAAGTACCTCTCCGCCATTACTCTGATAGTATCACTAAACGAGCGGACCACGAGTGCCTCCTGAGACCAGCATGCTGTAAAACCCCCCGCCGTAAACGTGAGATGATTGCTCACTGATATCATAACAGCAGGTCGCGGAGTCAGCACATGGCCTGTCAACACGAGCGGCACCTGAGTAAGATGAGCGCGGATGGAAGGCGGAGACATTCACGAATGTTTGACAACTGCGTAAATATTTATCAAGGATAAATAACGCTTTGAGGCATGGAGTAAAATAAAACAGGTAGTTATGTAGCAGATACTGCAGTAGGGGAATGAAGTGTTAGAGCCTTCCCTATACTAGATCCATCTTGGAAAGGGGGGATGACGTTCCCTTCCTCGCTGCTTGTTTCTTCCCTAACTCACGAGCAGAGTCGGTTATCCATTTACAGCTGGGTAGACTGGAGCGTGACACCACCGTTTTTTGAACCCCGTATCTTCGCCACAAGAGACCGTCGCTCTAACCACTCTGTCAATCAGCCATATTGTACAACACTAAAACAAAAAAAACAGGAAGAAGAAATTCCGGGCTTCCATAGATGGGTGCCTGTGTAGTATAGAAGAATTGTAATGAATCTTCAGGATTAAGAAAATAAGAGGGACGGGCGCAAAAAGCACAGACACACATACACGCGAACACACATGGAAAAAAAGAACAACTAATAGAGATAAAAGGCGCCTAATTGGCAGAGTAGTCAGAAAGCCTGCCTCTCGCGGCCAAGTTATCGGGTTCCGGGATCGAAACCCGATAGCGTGGCTCCAATGTACCCAGCTGTAAATGGTTGAGTTATGGAAGGCAATGGCAGTGATGAAGGCATCTGCTCACCCTACCTCATAAAGCTGGACCTAGTAGCGAGGTCTCTAACACTTCACTCCCCTACGGTAGATTCAAAATGGGACTGCCTATACCTTTAATAGAGAACAGAAGGATAAAGGAACGTTAACAGGTGGCAAGAAGACAAGAGGATTAATGGCTTATAAGCCACACTATGCTGAAAGCCGAAGGAAGAGGAAACTGAAGACGAATCATTGTTAAAATTTGTGACTTAAGAAAAAAGTTTTACTTAGGCACTGACTGTAGACAGTACGAGGTCTCAAGAACATTGAAACACTGCCCTAAATTTCATACATGAAGGAAGCGATGCTACTCAACCCACCGGGGTATGAACCCCATAACGACGAAATGCACGAGCCGGCGTGAATCCCAGGCTTAGAAGAGCTATAAAGAACTGAGGGTTAACGCAGCAGCAGACATAATAGAGTTTACAAAGTCAGTGAACTTGAGATAGGGTCAATACTTAGGGTAGCTCTTTGGCGCTGTTAACATGCAACAACGGGTTTGCTTCTTTCAGACTGATGAACGCTTTCATTGCGGCGCAAGGGAAGGGGGCGAGGGCGCCAGGGAATGAGGGTAAAAAAGCTCATTTTTCTTAATTTGGCTTTATTTGACAAGCATGCTGGAAAATTCTTGCTAGGGGAAGGTTTTATTTAACGACCTTTTATGGACTGTTTTGCTGGTGTGATAATTCCAAAGTGTTAAAACGTCTCGGAAAGAAATGGTGTGGTCATGCATTAATAATGCATTAGACGCCGTCATGAACGGGACGAAATGGACACAGATGGTGACAGAAACATGGGAAATAGAACCATACAGAGATGGTGACAGAAACATGGGAAATAGAACCATACAGAGTTGGTGACAGAAACATGGGAAATAGAACCATACAGAGATGGTGACAGAAACATGGGAAATAGAGCCATACAGAGATGGTGACAGAAACATGGGAAATAGAGCCATACAGAGATGGTCACAGAAACATGGGAAATAGAGCCATACAGAGATGGTGACAGAAACATGGGAAATAGAGCCATACAGAGATGGTGACAGAAACATGGGAAATAGAACCATACAGAGATGGTGACAGAAACATGGGAAATAAGAGCCATACAGAGATGGTGACAGAAACATGGGAAATAAGAGCCATACAGAGATGGTGACAGAAACATGGGAAATAGAGCCATACAGAGATGGTGACAGAAACATGGGAAATAGAACCATACAGAGATGGTGACAGAAACATGGGAAATAGAGCCATACAGAGATGGTGACAGAAACATGGGAAATAGAACCATACAGAGATGGTGACAGAAACGTGGGAAATAGAGCCATACAGAGATGGTGACAGAAACATGGGAAATAGAACCATACAGAGATGGTGACAGAAACATGGGAAATAGAACCATACAGAGATGGTGACAGAAACATGGGAAATAGAACCATACAGAGTGAACAAAAGCTGAAAAGATCAAGAATAAAACTGCGCGCCTTCTACAACAGGTGCTCACATTTAAAAAGAACTGCCAGCCCTTACGTTTTTTACAAAGGTAAAGGTAGTTTTACAGCAGATACTGCCGTAGGTGAGTGAAGAGTTAGAGACTTCACTATACTAGGTCTAGCATCGAGGGGTGGGATGACCAGCTACCTTCCTTTCTGTCATTTCCTTCCCTAACTCAAGAGCAAAACCAGGTACCCATTTACAGCTACCTAAGAAGCACGGGCCTTCAACAACAAAGTCATGCTAAATTTTCCAGTCCTGCCCCAACAGCTCGCAGCCTCGCCACGTCCTCGTCATTCATTTAATTTGTGTTAATGTGTGTTCTTATGGCTTCCTCTACCCCTCTTACCCTGGGGATTCCATAACAAGGCCTGCCTTGTAATGCTATCAGCAGGTTTCTCATTATGTGTCAAGCATCGCCCTAAAAAAAGCAATATGATCAATGTAACGTATTAATGAAAGAAGAATATTGTCTTTTCAAATGATGGCTTACGTCCCTGACGACCATGTCCTTCAAGTGCAATGTCTTTCTCTTCCTTCTTCTTCGTCGTTAGCTCTGAAATAACCACATCTATCTCTCTTAAAAATCTGGCAGTTTATCTCAGGCTTCTCTAGGCAACATACCGTTTCTCCCTCAACGGGGGTTCGAAAAGGCCACGCTGCCACCCTGATCCTAATGTTTGTCCTTCCCCCACATTGACACTTTTTAGTCTGTCCGATCTTCCTCCTTTTAAGCTCTAGTCACTCAACGGAACAAGAAATATGCTCTGAGCTGGCTTACAGGACTCAGCTAGTACAAATATGACACCCATAACTAATGAACTGCTAATGAAGAACGAATTTGCTTCAACTTAATCAAGAGAGAAAGATACGCCAGAATGCGCATGACTTAACCCGTGATCATGCCAGATTTCCCGCAGCGACATGTCAGTAAGAAATTATTCTGCAACGAGAATTTAAGGAAAGTTCTGAGTAAAGTCTTTGTTGAAGTCTTCAAAATATAAATAAGAAATTGCTACACAAATTATCGCTACAAGAGCGCATGGCTGCGTTGATACATGCTTCCTACAAAGGGTCCAGCCGAAGTGGTGGCTACGTGCGCCGAAAGGTGATAAATAAAGAAATGATAACAAGGATGCATGTCGTAGCAGAAAACAAGGAGTATACCAAATATTTTGTAAGACAACAATGTCACCTCTCTTTCCAACCGCAAACATCCGGATGTTCGGTAACATATTTAACAACTCCGCCTTCTGCCTCAATACCAAATTCAGCAATTCTAATTACGAGAAAACCCGCCTGAAAAACGAAGGCAGACACAACTGGTGTCACTTTTCCAAATGAGAAAACAATAAGGGCTGGTGAGTCAGGGGTGCCGACAATTTGGGCCCCTTGAATTACTTCCCGTTCCAGCACTCTTCTCATTTACACTTGCCTCCCTTGGGGACATCCAGCCGATCTAGCCAATCAAAACTGAGTTGTAAGAACATCCGTTGGAAGACTACTCTGGGATCGGGCTGTTTCAGTAATCGCCAGGAATTATTCTTTGCGTCTGCTGTCTCACCAAAATGTGACTTTGCCCAAATAAACGACCTGCGTCTTGTAATATGTATCTACTTTTATGGGAGCCGCACTGGTGTAATGGCTTCGGCGTTGTACTGGCGACCAGGTGTTCATGGTTCAAACCCGGGCGTCGGCGTTTGAAGAAATGTTTACGGCCGGAAATTTGACTGAATAGCCTGCCTCCTGTGACAAAAAAGAGCGAAGCTCCGGGTTGGAAGGAAAGCAGAAGCCTAATGACATTCATTCATAGGGCTGAAAGCCCAATGCCGCTGTTTACTTTTATATGACGCCTCTGACAAAAAAGTCTCCGGAGCAGAAATAATATTATTCATACAAGTATCTGTTTACTGTGCGGTCTCTGAAGAAACAAAGATAGAATAGGACTGGTGAACCTTCTGGCATGTCGTACCAGGCCACTAAACGGAGGTTGTGCACTGGACTGGCAACCTCATCATGTCCAACAAATTGCCACAGAAACCACTGCTGTAAGAAGATGTGAATGCTTGGTGCAGGCTTCCTACGTGGCATCAGCGGCAGTTCTGGTTCTATGTTCCGTAAAGCGCACACAAAGAAAATCATAAAAATCATGTGAAAGAGATTCACCTCACGACTACAGAAAATGTCTCCCACAAGACACAATGCAGATGGTTAAAGAAAAATTTCCCTATATAACACAATGCACACGGCTAAAGACAAATCTCCCCACACAACACAATGCAGACGACTTAAAAAATAATGTCCCCACACAACACAATGCAGACGGCCAAAGAAAAATCTCCCTATATAGCACAATGCATACGGCTAAAGAAATATCTCCCCACACACAACACAATGCAGACGGCTTAAACAAATTTTCCCCACACAACACAATGCAGACGGCTAAACAATAATTTCTCCACACAACACAATGCAGACGGCCAAAGAATAAAACTGATTAAAAAAAACTGATAAAAACTGATAAAACTAATTACAGCCATTTGCTGGTTCATTAATATGCATGGGGTCCAGCTGAGACACTTTGGTGTCAATAAAGGCAAAGAAATGCATAAAATGAAATGAGCAGTTTTTTGTTTTATTTCAGATTATGTTTCGTTATTCGTTCTGATTATTGTATGTCTTGTATGGGTTACTGCCAAGTATCGACATATTTTCTTTCCCTTCAGAATGTTTTCAAAGTTTGTTTTCTTCTTTTTTTTTTAAACCTCAGACGTCTTGTCCTATTAATTGGGTTCTTCTATAACAAAACTGACGTGCATATTACAGCGAGTCTTAACGCTCCCGACAAATTTTTGTTCTGTTTTGCTGCGTTCTTTCCACTGGTCTATTCTCTATATGCGGTGAAAACATCGCGACCTCCGTCAATCAATGATGAACAGTGAACTTGTTAAAGAATATGGTGAAACTTTTGCTACAATTAATAACTGATACTGTAGGTTTTATGGTTGTCGTGTCGTTACTAGATAGTGAAGGGGTAATGAATGGTGTGTGTTTTTAGGTTACACTGACCATTCTTTACAATAAATAAATAATGAACACATTCATGGCAGTTATGACAGATATGTAACACTTTTAAATTTAATGATAACATTAAACGAAGTTGGTAAAAGAAAAATGACCATTTCAAATGTAGCTGGTTTAAGATATGAATTTCATGGAGGGTTTTTTTTTTTTTTTTGTGGTTTTTTTTTTTTTTTTTTTGAGATACCAGTATTCTCGATGTTTATGAATTCTTTCATCCTCTCCAACGTTGCTAAAAAAATTAATGGAATTATTAAAGCAATATAAAAAGCAGAAACTAACGAAACAGAATTCCATGAAATATGATGGATCAGTGTATCTCAAACCAGGGATTCAAGCAGGACCACTTTTAATAATGATACGTTCTGACTGAATTTGCCACTATTTATTTGTTGACTTCTTGACAAGTGTAGTTTAGTTATGTTGTATTTTCTTAGCTGGCAACACTGAGCAAAGCATCATGGTACAAAGAGACAATGACAGACAAGAAAGAGTTATAGAAAGAAAAAATCATCAAAGAGAGAAATAAAGCATGGATGAAAAACGGAAAAGACAGAATGGATGAATAAAAGATTAAACGAAGGAATGAATGATCAAGAACCAGCAACAATATTTGCGCAGCATAATTACACTCTAACATGGCTTTGTCGGTTTAGATTCACTAAATAGAGATTCAAATTCAGGCCAAATAGAAATTTTTCAAATCGATGTTCTTGAATCTCTGCCTCACAATTATAAAGAATTGTTGACTGTTTTAAAAACCTGTGTGCGCTTTAAAAACCTGTGTGCGCATTTACAGAAATTTAAATAAAATGCCATTTCCAATCACGCGTTGAGTCTTAAGATTTTCTGCTAATGTATGTTCTGGTCTTCGGCTCGGTGCTCGTTTGGCTTCTAGCCAAGCTTCATCGTAAATTAAAACCAGAGATTTCAGGTAATTATAAATAAAAGATGGCGTCGCTTGTACATCAAATGTCCGTTTGAGGTGGTTCTTTTATTTATTTATATTGTTATTTATTCGTTTATTTCTCATAAAGATAGTTGGTTTCATCTTTTTAAACGTTTCCCTTAATTTGTAACCTAACTTTTGGGGTTGGGGTGGGGAGGTGGGAATAGGAGGGCAACACAACACGTGGAATTGTAAGATATTTTTTTAAGGCGGGAGGGGATGAGTTTTCCTATAACAAAAGACAAAGAGTATTGCCTACGTTGCGACCACAAGACCTTCGTCAGAGACAGAAAGAAATCGAGAGCTAAGTAAAAGACATGTGGAAATAATTTTTTTTTTAAAAGTACCACCCCGCCGAAGCAGGCCGCCATGCGTTGAATACGCAAAATTGCTTCCGTTTTTTGTGTATAATTGAGTAACTACTAATTCTTCTTCTTCCTCGTTCGCCCTGAAAAGGACGGTGGTTGCGTTGTGTCTGTTTGCGCCGGAGCTGCGATATCTGCGCCTTTCGGCCGACACATCCGACTTCAGCACGGCATTTTTTTAGACCGGGTTTGCCTTCCCCCTTCGATCCCTACTCTCTCAGCCAGACTGCAGTGATGCAGCCTGTTTCCAGGACCACCACTTGGAGGTGGAGTAGGGTCTTGGTCAGCTCTGGTTCGCTGACCCTGACGCAAGCAGTCAAGCTATGAGTCGCTGACTGCATTCTCTATTGCTGTGTCTTTGGGTCCCAGTAACTACTAATTAATGAGCTTACACTTTCCGTCCCTTTACAATAACATGAAAAATAACATAATAACACCCATCTTAAACGAAAAATGTATTCTTCTTTATTTTCTTATAATTACTTAATCGATCCTCCACCCTTCCACTGCTTAAAAGCTCAGCCAACAGTAGATGCTCTCATCACTTCAATAATTAACAGAAAACCTGTCACTGTAACCCCACTACAGCAAGTCTCAACGTCAAACATCCGAACAAAAAAGTGTTCCTGGCAGCAGGCAATACTCCCACACGACGACCATGTCAAAACTTGTGCAAGAAACTTGTGCGGTGCGCAGTGTTGGTGGGCAGAAATTCGTGCGTTCAAGACGTGACAGAAATCCAGTTAAGCTGCCAAAGAGATGGAAGTTGGCGGTGGACTTTTTTTTTTTTTTAAGATCTGCGATATCTATACCGAGACGCTGATGGAAATGCAACGACAGAAAATCAAGGCGGTTTTGCAACGATGATGGCAGACGTGAACCTTGACCTGCAAGATTTGGAATGTGGTAGGAAGGATATATTAACACAGTAGAGTAAAGAAAGTATGTGTTTAAACTGAAGATTTCGAGGAGGCAAAGAGTTTTATCAGAATCAGATACAGAAACAAATGGAATGTAGAATATCCAGGTCACACACAGAATGATGCTTACTACCAGCTCAACAGAAGAGAACAAGTGGTAATCTTCAGACTCCGCACTGGCCACAAAAGATTGAGATACCATCTATTCAACAAAGTAAAGATAGGAACTACCGATCAGTGTAACTGTGGCACTAATAAAATGACTGCTGAACATCTGTTTCAAAGTTGCCCCTTATATGCAGTACAGAGAAAGCGCATATGGCCGACGCCAGTTCCTTTCGTGGAAAAGCTTTACGGGGATTCAAATAGACTCAAACTGACTACTGCTTTCTTTGAGAACATTTAAGTGGACGTCTGAGAGTGTACGAAGAAGAAACCGAAGATTCTCGGGTTTTTTTGTTTGCTCGGAATCGTGAATGAGAAGATGCTGTTTGACCCATCATCATCATCATTTCATGTTTTAACTCTCCTGGGCATGCACCCACCACGTGGGACTGTCCTCTAACAGGAAGCCTGTCACATGATATGACAGTCGTATGCTCGCGCAGAGGCGGTTTCCGTAGCAGTTTGTTTTACATGATGAGTGACGCCACTGCTCCCATGCAGTGGCGTCACTAGGGCTGGTGTCACCCAGTGCGGTAACTCATGTTGTCACCCCCATGGACCTCCTCCCGTACCAGACCATACAGAATCCTTAGTAATGTTTTTTGTACTAATGTTACTCGTAAATCGTAATTCCCGTATATCACTGAATGTAATGGCAATAGTAGTGACATAAACAATTAGCAAAATTAAAATTACACCTTTACATTACAATATCATACGCACAGTCTAAATGTATTTACATTTACATAGTTTCATGTGGTTAAAGTGAAAACTCGGTAAGAAAACAATAGAATTCGAAGTAAAAACGTAGGTATATTGATACAGTACATGTAAGCTGTGCATACGAAAAATGTATTTATGGTTATAAGTAACTACAGGGATATTTTTATTTAAAAAAAAAAATTCTGCTGAAACACTGCACACAAACTTTATAGACAGTCATTTTGGTGTCACCCCCTCTGATGGTGTCACCTGGTGCGGTCCGTACCTCCCGTGACGCCACTGCCCCCATGCACATAATATTAGTCGCCTCCTACGACGTGCCAGAAGAAACAGTAGTTTTAATCTGTCATTGTTTTCTTAGACACTACTCGGCGTATACTACACAGGGTCCGTTATAACAATAGTCACATTTAAAACACAAAAAAACAACAACAATAAATACACTGAAAGAAAGTCTTTCTATAATTAACCTTAACGTGGAAAACATATTCCTTGACACGGGTGAGAACAATGTAGCACACAAGCACTGCTATGCTCTTTCGTATACAGTCTATTTTACTCAACATTCAAAAACATCTACGCGCAACAGGGGACATAGATACCAAAGACTTGGACTTCACAGAAAACAGCAAAAGAAAGTAATGATGTTAATTTTTTAACATTAGTTTTGATTCGTTTGTGCTAGGCGCGCTCTGTTCAAACTAGATCTAAGCGCGCTCTATTCAAACTAGATATAAGGTCTGTTGGTTATATTTGGGTGCATGTCCAAATATAAAAGCTATATTGGTCTAGTATCTCTGCGGTTGATTACTTCTATATGTCAGTTTTACAACGAAGATGTAAGAGTGATAAATATATATATATATATATATATATATATATATATATATATATATATATATATATATATATATATATATATATATATATATATATATATATATGTAAATGTATGGAGAGAGAGAGAGAGAGAGAGACACACACAGAGAGAGAATACGGGACGTCCAGGCATCACGAAGATACTGGCTAAACAATCTCGGTAGCTAAAACTGGCCAGACTGTAGTCAGCACATAACCCCTGACCTTTTTGCAGAAACATTTCACCGTGAATTACGTTGAATCACTGTTACAGCGCTTCACACGTTGCTTCCACGCGCGTGATGTCAAATCAAGACATCTTGTTACGAGTAACATTTTATTTCTCTCCCCCCCCCCCCCCAATCCCACCCCCTCCCTCTCCACACAAAACTCTTAATCCTGTTTTATGTTCTTGTGCGTGAGCTTCCGAACTCACGGTTTTTATTGCTGCATGTGTTCCATTTCTCAGTGGACACAGTACTGTGTATAGCTGGGGGTCGGCAACCAGTCGACTTTGATTTACCGGTAAATCACAAGACATCATTTGGTAGACCCCTAGGTCATGGAGGGGACTAACAAATAATTTTTAACCAAGATAAAATTCGGACTAGTACTCTCCCACCAGCCAGACTTAAACGTACTAACATCGCATTCTCTGTGCAAACTCGTAAATAAGCTTACCAAAATAAACTTTTTCCGTGAACTGTTTAACTGGGGATAGAACCATGTACCACCGAGCTAGGAAGCCAGTGCACTAACCACTGCGCTCAAACGGCTCCGGTGTCGACCCAGCCTCATGAATTGGGTACCAGAGCAACTCTGGGAAGGTTAAAGGTGGCCGGCGTGACTACATCACCCCCAGTGTACCGATGAAAATATGGGCCTAAAACAATATTCCCAATCTGCCTCAATAAACTTGTAACGGGATCCTCCCCTTTCCGTGAACTGTATAAGATAGACAGCTATCTTTTCTTTAGGGTAAAATTAAAGTTCGGTAAAATATTTATTTTTAACTTTTCCACTGCTCTGTCGTTGGGTTTGCAGGTAGCAGATTGTGCAACAGCTACAAGAATTACAAACATGCTGTACTTACTCCAGATCCTCCTAAACCTGAAAAGAGACATGTTTTTTTTTCACCGTAGATCTTTAGAGAGCTCAGTATTTCAAAAGTAGATTCCCACAGCTCCTTGGTTGCCTACCGCTGGTGTATAGTAACTTGTGATTTGGAATAAACGTTAAAAAAAAAAGGCTGGCTGTTAACACAGTGGTACAACGGAATAGTGCATCATATAATACAAGAGGCTGGCAATCGGAAAGTGCCTTCTGTTGGTAGATCATAGGGGGTGAGTTAGTAGATCTCTAGGTGACGGGAAAAAGGAAAAGAAAAATAAACATTAAAGCTTGAGCAATGCCGGACTAGTCCACTCCTCCTGGCATTTATTAGCGGGGTATCCTCAGGAGGCGGTCAGAGTGGCTAAAAGGTATGGCGTCCGCCTCGAATTCTAGAGGTACCGGGTTTCCCAGTTGAGGGTATATAATTTATGGAAAAATTTTTTCAGAACCAGTGGTCGTAATGATGTCATACTCCCACTTGTCTCCTGGGTAGTGAGATCGGATGTCTAGCCTTCTTGGATAAGGGCGAAAAAACAGGAGGTTCCGTGTGCAAGTTGCGCACCTTAAAAATCCCACGGCAGCTGGAAATCGTAAAGAGTAGGCCATAAGGCCACTGCCATGGCAAATTTAAAAATTAGAAACCTACCAACCTTAAAAATCTCTATAGAATGTGTGATTCCTATATACACACATTGGGATTCTCGCCGGTGCTATGGAGCTTGTGCACTGTGCTGAGATCCCCCGTGTGAGATCTAAGTGAGGAGATGGGAGCACTGATGGAGTTGTCCGTGTGCTATGGTACCTAATTCAACATATGTGGAACAGAGAAAACGGATATGGCTGACACCAGTACCAGTCGTGGAAAAGCTCTACGGAGATTCAAATAGCCTCAAGCTGACTACTGCTTTCTTTGAAAGCATCCACGTAGACGTCTGATAGTTTACGAAGAAGAAGAAGGAATTCCAGATTCTACATACTTTGAAACCTGACAACAAGTATGATTTTGCGAAAATAGATCTTTAGATAGCTCAGTGTTGCTGAAGTAGATCCCAGCATCTCCTGAGTTGCCTACCACTGATATTGTGTATAACATTTTTGTTCTTATGTGTTTTCACTGGAGCATTTCCATGGACTTCTATTTACATGTCGGATGTGTTTTCATTGGAGCGTTTTCATTGGAGCATTTCCAGGGACTTTGGTTTACAGGTCGTATCATTGTTATTTGTGTTTTATGTATTTAACTTAGTTCTCGCTTCCTTCCTTTTCTGTCTTCGCTCGTTTGACCTTCGGGATATCACGAGAAGAAAGAAGACATCAGATTAAGCTGCGAGAACAGGTCCTGGAGCAGGTCGTCCACTTTAAATATCTCGGAGCTATTATAGACCGAAAGGGAGGCATCAAAGAAGAGTTGACCACTCGAAAAGCAGCAGCTGGGAGACTTTTTCAGGCCATAAATCGAGGATTCCTCAGCAAGAGAGAGGTTGGTAAGAAAGCGAAGATGGCTGTATACCGCTCCACCTATGTCCCAGTCTTGACATATGGATGCGAGTCATGGGCAATGACTACAACCCATAAAAGCCAGATCCAAACCTCAGAAATGAGGTATCTGAGGAAGGTGGTCGAAGTAAGAAGAATAGACCAGACGATACGCCAAGGCCTAAAATCCCACCCCCTGCAGACCCAACTAGAACAGTCCAAACTAAGATGGTTTGGCCATGTCTGCAGAATGGGAGAAGATCGGCTGCCACGACAAGCATGGGAAACAAACAGCCAGGGATCCAGACCCCCACGACGACCCAGAGTCCGATGGGAGGAAAACATTAGACAATCTTTGAAGGACCGAGGACTAGAATAGAACCAGGCTAGGGGGAAGACAGCCGATAGGATAGTCTGGCGCTCTCTCTTCCAAACCTCTACACCTCACGGTAGAAGCGGAACGACTAAGTAAGTAAGACCTTCGGGAACGCTTTGTTGCCGTTGCGCAGGTAATTCTGTGTCATTTGTTCCAATAAAACTCCTTACCTATATTTTTAAAAAAAACAATATGGGCGCACCAAATAAAATAATTCAATTTATTCAACCAAGACAGAAGAAAGTCATCTAGTAAGGATGCTTATGACACTTAAGCCAAAAGGAGTCTGATTCGCTGACTTACATTTGTCTTTTATCTTCGAAGACATATATGAAGATGACGTGGAAAGAATTTAAGCTGATGGCACAGGACAGGAAGACTTAGCATAAGTCTGTTCTTGTGAAGTTGAAGGGTAATGATGATGATGATGAGAATTTAGTGTACTTAAATTATATTTCGAAAGAAGCCAGCCACTAAATATTACATACTCAAACGGGATATCACGGCACAATTAACATCTACCCCATATTGACTGCGTTAACATTGCAAAACACTATCTCTTAAGCCATCTGAAAAAAGCAGATACCGTAAATGAAGCTTAAGTGGAAAGGGGGACAATCAAACCGCAGTTGCACAGCATGAACCTTCATGCACTTAAAGACCTGGCCTCTGGTTGATGAGTTCTTACAGGTTATCGCGCTTGAGTTATGTTCATAATTAAGTGATGATTGTGAAGGTATGCCCGGTGCGTTTAATGTAATGAACACGTGAATAGTAACAGATATTTGCAGTAAACAGCGCGGAAGATCGGAATATGTGGTGGTAATAATATTTGCAGGCATTAAACTTTGTCCAGCGTGAAAAACGGAACATGTGAAGCTAATAATATTTGCAGGCAGTAAACTTTGTCTACTGGGACTAAAGACAAGATAGATTTGCCAATCCATGTTTGTATTTGATCACCGACAAATACTTAGGAAGGGGTACTTCTGTAAGCTACGGAATGCTGGAAAGTAACAGAACAGGAAATATGGACAGTAACGGAAAAGGAAGTGTCCAAATTGCTCTCTGTCCACACAACCTGCCTAAGGATAATTCTCCGAATTTTGAGGCCGAATACTGTCGTGGAATATTCCAATCCACATATATAAATTAAAAGGTAAATGCAAAGCCTAACAAATAAATTTAATAAAAGGAAGAAGAATGGTAAAGAACAGTGCTGTCACAATGACAGTACTCGAAATCCCCTTTGTTTTATGCTTCGTCTGCAAATTGTAACGTTTCCACGTTAAATATAAGCCACTGCATAAATACAAGCGTTTCCACAACACATTAAAACGGGTATTGCATTTCTAAGAAAAACATTGAGAGGCACACTGCGTAATGACCTAAATAAATCCTAACATTAATTATACTACGTTACCAAAACGAACGAACAGATGGACTCAAATAGAAAGAGAGAGGGGCGAATGAAAGCAAGGACACATGCAACACTAAACTCGCGTCGCGCGATACACAATTACTACTATCACGCGTGTAAGGCCACATGCACTAACTTTTTTTTCAGACGGACAGTGATAAAAACACTAACCTTCCCAGAGTTAGGTTTTAAAAACCTGGAAAACGCTTATTAGAAAAGATGACATTAGATGGGTTTACGTTTGAAAACATTACAGTACCCAGACAGCACATCTTCGAAACAGGAGGTAGAAGAAATTGCATATTTTGAACGCAGCCACTTAGCTCTTTTAAATTTGTATATTTGGGTTCCTTAGGGCTTGCTGACAAAGAATATGTAAAACGTTACGCAAATAGTCTAGGAATTACCAAATTATAACCAAAATAAAATAGTGGGGGTGCCTGACAGCCTGAAATCATTTCTGCTCATAAAATTTTTTTATAACGTGTTTGAAAAAACATTACGTTACGGAAATAGCCTACCATGTTAACTCCAAATTGATTGGAGCGCAACAAATATAAGACTAAACACGATTGGTCGGGCTATAAATACTATCTTGTGTTGTTATGGGAAACGAATAGAAGGGGTACTTTTTTGAAAAGATGTGTGGACGTGGTTTCATTGGGTAGAGCTGCGAATATACTTGATTCAGAGCGTCTGTTCATTGCCACATCTTGTAATAAACCTACTAAGAAGCAGTACGTTGAGCACCAGTGTATATTTGTTATAAAATAAAGCCTGGGACATCGGCAGATCGGAGTTGTGCTATATTCATTGCCAGTCAACGAAACTGTTTATTATTCTATGAATTGTGGGACAGTGGTCTTAAAGTTATTGAGCAGCACCTGGTCAGAGCTTTGCTGAAGCCAGAGGTGGACAGCATACTCCTTGGTCCATATAGCAACCAGTGGGGTGGCTCCAGAACTCATCGAGCAGAGGAGCCTTTTTCTGCAGTCATCACGCAAGATAAGAGAGTGTGGCCATGGAGCTCAACATTATGTACCCCCATCTTAAAATGACAGTGTAAAATACAATTAAGAGGGGAATTTAATTGTTTTAATATCAGGAACTGAGAACATCTCCAATACTAGTTCCAATAAAGACAAACTATTGAAGTCATGATGACAAATACCAACAGAGCTTGAACAAAACAAAACCAGTATTACCTCATATTACTACTACACCACTGACACACATAGGATACTATTAAAAAATACATGTCACTACAAGATTCATATTGAGAAATTCTGTACATATAACTTGTAATTAAAATTGATTGTGATTCCTGGTTCCATTTGTATTTGAATCAGGACACATATTCATTCATGACAGCACTGAATACATATTGTTATTTGAAAAGTTATCAGTGACTCCTTTAAGATATCCTCGTAGAGTGTTTTATGTATGTGAGTGTCACAGTGTTGTCAAGTGTGGTGGAATAAATTAAATTGTTTATCTGTCTGTTGTTGTTATGACTTACACTTCATCATACACATACCCTAGACATATAACGTAGTCATCACACTATTCCAGAATAATTCTGACTGAGGTATACATATGTGGAAGCAAGTAAGGTTATCTATAATACACTACTCTTATTAAATATAGATACCTTCACAGCTGATCTCAGTCAGTACACTAAGTCCCCTATAAATATTTATAACATCCCACTTTACCACAAATACCAACATCAAGAACTGCTTGCTCGGAGCAATCAAGAAGATATGCACACCAACATAACGGGCAGATGCTGGAACTTGGTTGATAATATCTTCAGAAGAAACCCTGACGCCATCACTGGAATTGCCATGCTATGGACCCCACAAGGAAGGCGAAATAGAGGCCGACCAAAAAACCGCTTGGCGGAGAACAGTGGAGAAAACCATTAACCCTAGCTAGGGCACTGCAAGAAGGATGGATATCGTCTGAGCAAACTGGAGAGTGTTTGTGTTTGCCCTACAACATAGCACTAGGCGTGATGGTCACTGGTTGCTTTGCAGTCAGAGACTAACGATCCAAGAAAAAGAAGACTTAGGAAAGTGATACAGTGAAATATTTTTTTGAACTACAAATCTGACAGCTAATTGCAGTGAGGTTCCTGGGAGCAACAGGTGTCCTTTCGTAAATGAACCTATTACTTTCATTATTCACATAAACGAGACGAGAAACCTGCTTTACACGATAGAGTAGTGAGTTCTTTAAAATAAAAGAACTGACAACACAGATGTTCCACGGAGCAAATGATGCCATTTCCAACAACAGCTGATTGGCTGTGAATAGAGTTGAACACGCACTGGAAGACACCGCCTTGCCTCAACGGGACAACATTAACAAGGAAAGGACAACACTCAGGAGAGAAAATAACACTGGAGGAAAGTAACTAGAGTGATGAGGAGAGGACATTCATAAATAACGCAAACGAAATTGGCAATTAAAGAGGGCGCATTTTTTAACACAAGCGCGTGACTCACGCAGTCGTAAAACAAGGCACTCTTGCGCAGGCGGAACCAGTAGTGCCTGTTTTACTTCTCACTTCATGACATCATATTGGCATGGATTGCATTCGTCGATTGTAATCTTCCGTTGGCGATGTCTTTCATGGGTAGCCGCGCCCCCGGAAAATGCGCCTACAAACAGTATTACTGTACCCATTGCCGCAATGAAATCGCTGTTGCGGACGGCTTGATATAAAGCTGGCATAAATTTGCACTGTCATCGGCTTCAATTAGTTTTTATTTTAATTCTTTCACTCCCCCTTCCCTTTTTTCCCCCCTTTTCAGGAACAGCCTCAGTGAGTCATATATGATCTTGATTTCTTCTTAGAGGTGAAGTGTGGGTTCTCACTATCAAAAAGCCATGATCTGCTCAAAATAAAAAAAAAAAATATATATTTATATATACATTAAAAGATCTTTATTAGTCACATTCTCTGACGAGACAAAGATAAAATAAGACTACTGAACCCTCATGCATGTCGTACAAGGCGACTGATATGATGTTGTGCATGAGGCTAGTGACATAGAACAAACTGCCAAGAATCCACGGCTGCAAGAGTACATGAAAGCTTTGGGCAGGGTTCCTGGAAGAGGACCGGCTACAGTGATGCTTCCATGCTCCGTAAGGAGTGAAAAGGAAATGGTGATGATGATGATGATGATTAGTCAGAAAGAAAGTTATTTTAAAAAATCAACAACATCAAAACAAGGGAACGGAAAAGTTCAGCCTGGAAAACAAATGGTCTGATATAGAACAGAGATCACTAACACACACAGTCTTTAAGAAAAACAAAAAGAAAGAAAGAAAGAAAATACGATTGTTATTGTAACTATGTGCTGTGTGGCGCACACGCCGAGCAAACAAAAAATAGTTAGACATGTTGCCAAATCTAAAAGAAACCTACCATAATAATTAGCCATATACAGAGCATAATGCGAAATGAAATCATTAGGAAGACCGAAAAAAAAAAGATGGATTGAGTGAGTTGACGAGTAAAATCCGTAGCTAATATACCGTACTGCAAGCGATACCAAAACTTGAAAAATGTCATTATTGTATCGTCCACAAAATCACCGGCACCAGGGGAAAAACACATACACACACGGACAAACACAAGCGCGCACGCACTCACACGGGGTAAAGTGGCGCAGAAAGTATCTGAAATATCTGTGTTAACAAAAACAGTCTTGGGTTTGTTACCATAGTTTTAGCTCTCAGTAAAAGTTAACCGCTCTCTATCTAACGCCATTGAGAGACGATTTAAAATACAATAACGTTCCAGGGATGACTTAACGACATCATGTGTGCTGAATACACTTTAAACATTAATAATATAAATGCACTGTTCCGGGTGAGCCCTAGTTCGCCAAAATTTATTTATGAAGTATCGCATTCACTATAGAATTATTTCACTTGCTTTAATCGAACGGAAAGTGAATCCGAACACTCTCCGTATTTTTGAATAAAGTTTTTTTTTTTTTTTTCACGGTATTGTCGAGAACTATTTTGTGTGTGTGGTGTTGTCCCGTTTTCAAATCTGCCATTTGCGTGTGTTGCTTAAGCCGAAGAGGTGTTTTATTGAAATGTCCACTGTATGTTCCAGTGACTCTAAAACCAGGGTTCTTTTAGAAGTCCTACTGCGACTCCCGACTCCGACGACTACAGTTTTTTTTTTACTAGTCACATGGCATAACATTCAGAGTTGGATTCTTAACACTTTTTTACTATCTCCGACTCCACAGCCCTGTGTAAAACTGACAGACGTATACTTCTTCTTCTTCTTCCTCGTTCGTCCTGAAAAGGACGTTGGTTGCGTTGTGTCCGTTTACATATAAGCTGCGATTTCTGCACCTTTCGGCCGACACATCCGACTTCAGCACGGCATTTTTGGGACCGGGTTTGCCTTCCCACTTTGATCCCTACTCTCTCAGCCAGACTGCAGTGATGCAGCCTGTTTCCAGGACCACCACTTGGAGGTGGAGTAGGGTCTTGGTCAGCTCTGGTTCGCTGACCCTGACGCAAGTAGTCAAGCTATGGGTCGCTGACTGCATTCTCTATTGCTGCATCTTTGGGTCCCAGACGTATACAATACTTGACGATAGCTTCATCCTACATTCTCACTTACAGCAGCAGCAAATTAGTGAAACGCACTATTAAACAAACACATCAAAAAAAAAAAACGTCAAGAAATAAAAAGAATACGCTGGCGATGGATAGGGTACACACTGAGGCAGCCGACTAATAGCACTACAAGGAAGTCAATATTCTGTATCACCAGGGTAAAAGAGCCACAGGGTGACCCAATAACATTTGGAACAGAGCTGGAGAAAGAAATTAAACGAGTGAAGTAGACATGGCAAAACCTTGAGTTGATGGCACGGGACATAAGGAACTGACACGAGTTAACTGGGACATGAGGAACTGACAAGGGTTAACTGGGACATGAGGAAGTGACAAGGGTTAACTGGGACATGAGGAAGTGACAAGGGTTAACTGGGACATGAGGAACTGACAAGGGTTAACTGGGACATGAGGAACTGACAAGGGTTAACTGGGACATGAGGAAGTGACAAGGGTTAACTGGGACATGAGGAACTGACAAGGGTTAACTGGGACATGAGGAACTGACAAGGGTTAACTGGGACATGAGGAAGTGACAAGGGTTAACTGGGACATGAGGAACTGACAAGGGTTAACTGGGACATGAGGAACTGACAAGGGTTAACTGGGACATGAGGAACTGACAAGGGTTAACTGGGACATGAGGAAGTGACAAGGGTTAACTGGGACATGAGGAACTGACAAGGGTTAACTGGGACATGAGGAACTGACAAGGGTTAACTGGGACATGAGGAAGTGACAACGGTTAACTGGGACATGAGGAACTGACAAGGGTTAACTGGGACATGAGGAACTGACAAGGGTTAACTGGGACATGAGGAACTGACAAGGGTTAACTGGGACATGAGGAACTGACAAGGGTTAACTGGGACATGAGGAACTGACAAGGGTTAACTGGGACATGAGGAACTGACAAGGGTTAACTGGGACATGAGGAACTGACAAAGGTTAACTGGGACATGAGGAACTGACAAGGGTTAACTGGGACATGAGGAACTGACAAGGGTTAACTGACGACCTTTGCTCCCTGGTGAGATGATGAACAGTGAATGAATAAATTAGCTTTATTATGTGGGATGACCCGTTCCTTTCTTCGTTGCCTTTTCCTTACCAAACTCAACAACAGAACCAGGTACTCTTTTACAGCTGGGTAGACATGAGCGTGACGCTACCGGATTTTGAATCCGGTAACTTTGTCTCGAGAAGAAGCAGTCTAATCACTCTACCAACTGACGCTCCTATGCTTCGTGGGGAGCAACATAAGGCAAATAAATACACGATTTCTATTTTAAATAAAAGAGTTAAAAATACAAATGCGACATTAGCTGGGAATAATACAAAAACTTAAGAAGGAAAATAAAAACAACCATGAGCTATTGATCTAAATGTCTTGGTTCATTTCCTTTGCCTTGTCATATTTCCTGTAGTCTTCATCTGTCTTGTCATGCGCTGTAACTTCTGATCCTCGCTGTCTTCATTCCCCAGCCCACGGCAACATCTCTCAGCGGCCGCTCTGACAAGCAATCTCCATGCCCCCCTTCAGTTTGTTCTCATCTTTACTGATTACATTTGTGCAGGGCCGCTGGGTGAGAACTGATATGGAGACCAGAGTGATGTAATTCCGTTGCTTGTTTGAGTATGCACGAGACAGATGGCCAGGCTCGGAGTTGTGGAGCAGGTCGTAATTTTTGTTGTTGTAGTTGTCGTCGATGGTGGTGAGTTGTTCTTGGCCTTGTTACTTGTCAAACCTCATTTTAGCTATGTGTAAATAGCAGCGAAGAAGAAAGCTGGGCACTTCCACCTCACAAAGCTAAGACCTAGTGTGGTGAAATCTCTACCACTTCCACCTCACAAAGCTAAGACCTAGTGTGGTGAAATCTCTACCACTTCCACCTCACAAAGCTAAGACCTAGTGTGGTGAAATCTCTACCACTTCCACCTCACAAAGCTAAGACCTAGTGTGGTGAAACCTCTACCACTTCCACTTCACAAAGCTAAGACCAAGTGTGATGAAACCTCTACCACTTCCACTTCACAAAGCTAAGACCTAGTGTGATGAAATCTCTACCACTTCCACCTCACAAAGCTAAGACCTAGTGTGATGAAACCTCTACCACTTCCAGTTCACAAAGCTAAGACCTAGTGTGGTGAAATCTCTACCACTTCCACCTCACAAAGCTAAGACCTAGTGTGGTGAAACCTCTACCACTTCCACTTCACAAAGCTAAGACCTAGTGTGGTGAAACCTCTACCACTTCCACCTAACAAAGCTAAGACCTAGTGTGGTGAAACCTCTACCACTTCCACCTCACAAAGCTAAGACCTAGTGTGGTGAAACTTCTACCACTTCCACCTCACAAAGCTAAGACCTAGTGTGGTGAAATCTCTACCACTTCCACCTCACAAAGCTAAGACCTAGTGTGGTGAAACCTCTACCACTTCACTCTCCTACGGCAGTATCTTCTAAGGGACTACCTTTTTAACTATCATCCACGGTGTGCGCTTGTTCAATTAGTTTTTCCCCCTTTCTCTTTTATAACTTAGTAGTTACGGCAAAGATAAATGAAATAAACTTCTCCATATGATCAACTGTAAGCGAAAAGTCATGAAAGGAACAATGAAAAAAAATCCCGCCATCCTTTCGGGAAAATATGGAAAAAGTGCACACTGCACAGTGAATTATAAATTGAACACCCATTAAAACAGCGCGCAGACCTTTCAAATGCTTTTCTTCATGGCGTATGGACCAATGAGCATAACTCGTGATAAATGTGACTAACAACAAAGATCCAATGAAATGACGTGGAAAGGTTGTTGTTGTTGTCATTGTTGTTGTTTAACTAGGGGTGCTGAGCTCCTCGCTCTCTTGCAGCCAATACCACACTGAAGAACGTCCGACTGACAGAGTGGTTAGTGCGCTGTTTTCTCGCGGCAAAGGCGCCAGGTTCGGATTCACGGTATCGTCAAGCTTCAGTTTACCCAGCTGTAAACGGGTACCTGACTTCTCACTTGAGTTGGGGAAGGAAAAGGCAGCGAGGAAGGGAACTGGTCATCCCAACTCTCGAAGCTGGACCTAGTATAGTCAAGTCTCTAACACTTCACTCCTCTGAGGCAGTATCTGCCATGGGACTACCTTGACCTTTTTGTCACATTGAAAACTCCTTAGTTTTATCTGCACTAGTGGTTCTCACCGTGGGACATACGGCCACCTGGGGGGGGGGGGGGGATGCCATATTTCAAGGATGCTATGCCATATTTCAAGGGGGCCACAGTGAGATGGTAAAGTATCTTTTTTCCAGCAAACAGCAACTATCGGGGAAGAGGGGGGGGGGCACAGTGAGATGGTAAAGTATCTTTTTTCCAACAAACAGCAACTATCGGGGAGGGGGGCCCCACAGAGGTAAATGAGGCTTGGAAAGGGGGGGGGGGGGGATAAGGAAAAAAAGTTGAGAGCCCTGATCTACACTGCAGATCTAGACTTTTCCTGCGGCTATTCTGCCATTTGCAAACATACTGAGTTGAAGTCATGAGGTGACCACAGAAGAAGATTTTGTGCCTTCATCGGGACACGCAGCACAATGAGCAGAACATAATTATTACCACCGTCTTCTTCTTTTGACGGGTTATTTGCTCGCTGTTGTTAATGACAACTATAGCTCATCGCATGATGATGTGAGTTCCGTGTTAATAATACACAAACATGCACACTGTCATACATAACTGATGAGCTTCATGGCAAGGGTAAGCCTGAGACGTAGATATATAAACAGTGTTACAACAATCTTGAACTATCAAGCAATGTCGCTTGGCAATGCAGACAACATCGCAAGAGAACGAAAACTGCCCCTCCCCAACCTTTTATCCCCACCCTCCCGCTTAAAGACCTAATGCTGAAAGAAACAATAAGGTAAGCAATGGAGGGTGACAAGCGGCGATGATTAACAGCATAGATAAGCGAATAAAAATTGAGTAAGTACACATTCAGGTCCTGTTGCAAAGGTGGTTTTTAGCAACAATTTGTTTGACATGATACAGCTGCTAGCCTCATGCACAACTTCAAACTGGTCAACGCTTACCAGCTGCCAGAAGAAACAGCAGTTATATTATTTCTTTCCACCCTCAGAAGATCACGGAACCACACGTTGAGAAACAATAGATATAAAATCCCAGCTTTTTCTGTCAGTAACGCTAAGGGAAGCAACTTTGGTTGAAAGTTAGACATTAATTGTATTGTTTCCCTTATATGGACTCTCCCGAGAATAGTAACACTCGACAAAGAAAAGTGCGCAAATGACGGTGTGCACTAATATATTTATAGAATGTGTGATCCAGTATACACACATTGGAATCCTCGCTGCTGCTACATAGGTCGTGTACTGTCGTGATGCACAGTGGGTTTTAAAAAATACTTTTGAATAAGTAAAATTGCCGTTAGGTATTGGTGCTTTTGAATTTAATTCCTGTCTTATGACGAGCATAAGTAGAGTTATATTTTTATAACTGTGTTACTGCAGTCCAGCAATGTAAAATAGGCAACAGTGTCAACTTCTTTACCTTGATGAAATAATGGTTGCGTTCTTTCGTTCCAGCAGTAGAGAAGTGTATCATTACTATCTCTTGTTAGGACCAACGAGGTCTACAGTACATCTCCACCATTTGACAACCAGGATTACTGTCTGAGATATGCCAAGATAGCCTGCCTGGAGACAGTGGGACAGAATAGTGAGTCTGTGTCAGGTTGGATGCCTTTGTGGAGCTATGTGAGGGAAAGGTCGTAAAGATGATCTATGTGACTATTTCACAAAAACAAAGACAATATAAATAAGCAAACAGGCTGTTGGGAAAAAAGGGGAGGGGGTTACCCCTGAGGGGCAGAATTGCGAGTCTGTATCCTACTTGATGTATTTATGAGACAACGGAGAGGGAAAGGTCGTAAAAATGATCAATGTATCTCTTCACTAAAACAAAGACAATCACATGATCAATGTATCTATTCACTAAAACAAACAGAATCACATAAGTAGGCACATGGCTGTGGCAAAGTAGATGAGTGTTTATAAAGATATACTTCTGAGCTGACGTTAACAGATTTGAGGGAAAATCGTCTGGCATACGTTATAAAACTCTTCCTAGACAAATGAAAAAAGTCAGCAAGATTGGACGTCTGGACCAAGTGAGATCTGTAATTGCAAGGAATCTACGCTGGGAATGTGACGACGGGAAGATCAGGAACCAAATGACAGGGTGATACAAACTGACTTTTTGCCATGGGGTAAGTGGGGGGAAGGGGGGGGGGGGAGTGTAGGTGAAAGCGGTCCTTGTTGAACGCAAGATATTGTATATAAGTGTTTTCTAACCTGTAAGTACTACACGAGCGTTCGGCTGGCTGAGTGGTTAGAGCACTGACCTTTCGCGACAAAGATGCCGGATTCGAAACACAGCAGCACCACACTCCAGTCTACCCAGCTGTAAATAAGTACCTGACTCTGTTCTTGACTTAGGGTAGGAAAAGGCAGCAAGGAAGGGAATTGGTCATCCACACCTCTCGATACTGGACAACGTACAGTGAAGTCTCTAACACTTCACTCCCCTTACGGCAGTATCTGCTATGGGGCCACCTTGACCTTGTTATTTAACCTTTGCACTTTGGAGAACTGAAGAGTGATGAATGAATGACTGCGCTTCCCGATAAAATGTAGACAACATTCTATTTTTAGGGTGTAGGAAATCCTCGTCTGTTTTACGACACGTTTCATCAAACAACTTTATGTTCGATAAAACAATAACTACACACAAACTGGCAAGGCATGCTACTAAACAACTATATGTGTAAACACAACTACACGGTTTCGTTTTCCGCCCTCCATAAAAAAAAGCGAATCTCGTGGGCGCGAGTGCACGAGAATCTCGTTTTAAAGTCTCAGAATGATCAGATGGGATGCGATAGTTTTTCAGCAGAACTGACAATGTCTGTTGTTAGCCTAACCAAGATCATAAAATGTCATGGTGTTGCAGATATACAGTAAGTGTACAGCAAATGTTTTTGTGTCGTTTGGTTTTGTTTGTTCAACCATTTGGGCCGTTTTAATTTTTTTCTCTTTTATTTTTCTCTTTTATTTTATTGGGGGGAGGAAGCGATGAACTTTGGTTTTGCAAAAACTAGACCATGATTTGTGGTTCTAGCTCACAGCTCACATACAGACAGACCTAGCCCACATACAGACCTAACTCACGGCTTACACACAAACCTAGCTCACAGCCCACACACATACCTTGATCACATACAGACCTAGCTCAAACACAAAACCTAGCTTACACACAAACCTAGCCAACACACAAACTTAGCTCATACATAAACGTAGCTCACACACAGACCTAGCTCAAGCACAGACTTTACAGCTCACACACAGACTTGGCTAACACACAGCCCTAGCTAATACATAAACGTAGCTCATACACATACCTAACCCACGCACAAAGCTAGCCCACAACTCACACACATACTTAACCCACATACAGACCTAGCTCAAACACAAAACCTAGCTCACACACAGACCTAGCTCATACACAAACTTAGCTCACGCACAGACCTATCTCAAAAATGGCACAAAGACCTAACTCACAAACTGAAACAGACCTTCCTCACACACAGACCTAACTCACAGCTGTAACACTGGCTTAGCTCACAAACGACATACAAACTACCTCACAACTGACACTGCTCGCGACTCACACACATACCTCAACTGACAAACCCAGCTGATAAAATCTTCCAAGTGTCTTTTTACGTTTTTATCTCCCCTTGCCAGCTCGCACATACAAGCTAGAAGGAATCCGATAATCTCCCCTGTCCAACATATGCCTACTGTCTGTAATGAAACGGACTTTCCTACAAAAATAAGACCACAAGGGAGTCTACAGCGGGCATTACGTGATAGATGGATCGTGGGTTTGGGGATATTTTATTTCATGAATTATGTACATGCCACATTCTCTTGGAAGTGAGAGATGTCTCTAGTCCAATGAAAAAGCTATTTTTTTTCATGTCTTCTAACTCTCTCTTCTTTTCTTCTCTCTCTCTCTCTCGCAATCAGATGGTTGTTCTTATTGTAACTTCATTCCTCTAGTTTCGACTCAAGCACAGTGTGGTACCATCTCAAAATACTAGCCTCTCTTTTCTGTTCCACTAAACCCTATGATTCACAAACATCCTCTAGCCAAACACGTATCATCATCTATCTCTCATTCAAAGGAAACGCTTAGCTTTAAATCTCTCATCTTCTCTCTCTTCGCTTCTCTCTCTCACTTACTCCTCTCCTCTCTATCTCTCTCTCTCTCTCTCTCTCTCTCTCTGCTCTCTCTATCTCTCTCTCTTAAACATTGGACTCTCTCGCCTCTCGTCCCGAGCGTCCGAGGTGGTTCTGATTCCTGGGAGAGCTCTGAACACAAAAACCCTCTCTCTCTTGTAATTTAGGACTCTACTCCTCTCTCGACTCCTTTAAATTTCTATCAATGCTCAAAAGACCTCTCACAAATCTCTGGGTTGCGTGCAGTATCTCGGTCGGCCCTACTCTAAAGCGTTGTCCTTCTAAACGCCAACCCTCAATGTGGATTAAAATCTAGTCTCTATGCACGCCTGCCAATCATCACTAAGGAAAGGGCTTTGCTCTGCACGTTTCTTCCTTGATTTAAACTCTACTCCTCTCTATTTCCAGTGTTTATATTTATGGAAAATATGAAAGACTCACCTGACACAAAACTGTCCTCTTCTAGGAACCAAGTCCTGGGCTCTCTCTACCAAAAAAAGTTGGGTTATTATCGTCTGGATCCCCCCATCGTCTGCATCTCCTCCCTCAAACCCTCCCAAAATCTCTTCCTCTGACAGAATCTCTGCTCCACTCTCACAATACTATTGTAAAATTACTTGGCTTCTGAATCGCCTCTATTACTCCCTCATCTGGTCCAACCGAGACGTTGAAAGCGTCAAACATCTCCTACTCTGTTATGTAAACAGTCTGCGAAATTGGTTCGGATTCTGATTGATGAAGACGATGTTCTCTTTTAAGGAATTTTAAAATGCAGACTTACTCCTTCCCTCTAGAAATGTCGGCTATCTCCTCGCTATCACGCTTCCTTCTCATGTTCATCCCAAAGCTATATAAAGTGCTTCCTTTTGTCTCACTGCAATACTGTGCTCACTGCAGTGGACTGTCTAGCCGCATTGGGCTGCAGTTTGTCACCTGTTTGTGGTGCTCGTGTCCTGAAGGTTTGTCGGCGCCGCTTTCAGTTATGAGTATGGCTGTATCTCTTTAGCGTAACTCTGTGGTTCGAGATGCCTGACCAGTGCGTCGTTTATCCTAGTTAACCTGTTCTGTTTACTATGCCTAAAACAGTAAACTTGTTTGCCTATTTATTTCTCTAGCTCCACTTAGGACGTCATTCTCCGTCCTGACGCCTCTCTTCTTCAGCTTCTGTTATCCCTTAAAGTGGCTTCCTCACTTTTCCATGATTTGATGCCCCTCTCTGGCATTCAGGACTCTGTGTATCTCTGGGCTTCCCGATAAAAGATGTCTCAAAATACTCTGAAAGACGCTCTCCGCTCGCTCTTCGCTCTCGGATTCCTCGTTCTCTCTTTCTCTCTCTCTCTGCACTGCCAGAGCTGTGACTTTGAATACTTCACAAAGCTAAATGCGTTCGCCGTTCTTTCCAAATTGTTCTGTCACAGAAATGACTCCATTCACTCCAACGTAGTTGTCTGTGGCGGTCCCTACTATTTTCTGACTTATTTCAGTGTATTCTTATTGTAGATCTCTATAACAAAAGATAATCTTCTGGCCAAAATACTTTAGAATAAAGATTGTGCGCATTTCGTGGAAGGTCTTCAACGCTGCAAGCTTAATTAATAAATCCTGTCTTGGCATAATTGCGCTCCAACGTGTCAGTGGCCAATGTCTTTCCTTTACATGATACAGTGAAATTTCCTTAACTTTTTCTCTTGACTTCTACCTCCTTTTGGAAGCGAGTTCGGGGGGAGCTCCCTTATAACAATGTGTTGTTATACTTCAAGTGTGCCCAAGCTTATAACTTCAAGCTGCTCATCTCTGACTGGAACTATCTTCCACATTATCTGAAAATATAACAACCTCATTAGAGTGGGTCCCTATTCATATGCAGAGTTGCCTGGAAACTACCGCGGGTGTTCTGGTGTAAACTTTTCGAATACTTTATGAGTTCTGATTATCTGCCTCCCTAATGTGATTATTTTTCCGAACAAATGATATAAATATCGAATGTAGGTTTAATGATGATGTTAGTGCTTTTCAACATATTTTGTTTCATGGTAATACTTAGTTTGTACTTTTCAACGTATTTTATTTCATGTTTATAATTAGATACTGTGAATGTGAGTATGCTATTATTTTACCTTTACAACGTTGAATTCCTTGAATTGATGGGTAAAATGTATGTGAGAATAAATGAAATCAATATAAAAGACGAGAGAAAGGAAGGGCAGAATGTCAGACGGCCCTGCGTGCCCAATTCTCAACCCTTTGAAAATAAAGTTCGTTTGTTCGTTCGTTCTCACACACACACACTCAAATAATGACACATCGACAGACACACGATGACATTATCGCAGGTGTTAATGAATTCCAAGTTTTTTTTCCCCATTCTTTATTTCCACGGCAATAGAGATGATATGGCCAAGCACTTGTTTTTAAATTCATCATCACCATCATCATCATTTTTCCTTGTCGCTCCTCGTGAAGCTTGGAGACACCACTGTAGCTGAACCCCTTACAGTGGCGGATTCTGTAGCTGTTTGTTTTGCATCATGAGGTTGCCAGCCCCATGTACAACCTCACATCAGTCGCCTCTTAAGGCATGTCTGAGGTAGCAATAGGCCTAGTCTTGTCTTTAAACTTGCTAGGGGATCAATTCTCGAGAAAACATTTCTGCCCCGTGTAGTTCTCGCGAGGGCGGGGGGGGGGGGGGGGGGGGGGGGGGGGGGTAAATTTCGGGACCCCGGGAGTATTGGTAGGTTAGTTGGTTACTTACGGGGGGGGGTGGGGGGGGGGGGGGGGGGGGGGTCTCTGAATAGACACACAATGAATAAGCCTATTGCACCATCAGGCATGTCGTACGAGGCGACTAATGTGAGGTTGTGTGCATTGGGCTGGCAATCTCGTCATGTAAAAGAAACTGCCATAGAAACCACAGGTACAAGAACGCACGAATGCTTGGCGGCAGGTAATGGGGCCAGCGTCAGTGGTGACTCCATGCTCGGTTGGGTGCAAATGAAAATCCTATATACAATTTCCCAGCTTTTTCTGTCAGTGCGTAACGCTAAGGGATGGAACTTTGGTTGAAAGTTAGACATTAATTGTATTGTTTCCCTTACATGTACTCTCCCGAAAATAATAAAACTTACCAAAGAAGAATGCGCAAATGACGGTGTGCACAGAAATATTTATAGAATGTGTGATCCCGTATACACACGTTCGGATCCTCGCTGCTGCTACGTAGTTCGTGTACTTTTGTGATGCACTGTGGGTTTTTTTAATACTTTTGAATAAGTAAAATTGCTGTTAGGTATAGGTGCTTTTGAATTTAATTCCCGTCTTATGACGGGCTTTTACACTGGTAATAATGATGATGCTGGTGCAATACCCGAGATTTTTTAAAGAGACAATGAAAGAATAAAGTGACTGATCTCTCAAGCATGTCGCAACAGACGACTAATATGAGGTCATGCATGTGACTGACAACCTCGTCATGTGAAAACATGTGCTACAGGAACGACAGCTGCAAGAGAATGCTTCGGCGCAGGTTGAAAACATATGGACCAAGCAACAGTGGTGATCCCATGTACTATTTGAAGCGAAAATGAAAATTACTGAACAAATATACACATATAGACTTAACTATCTTTGCATGCATTTGAATACTAGGGAACGTTTCACCGTTTTTTTTTTGTCCCTTTGTCTCTTTCTTTAGCTATCAGCTTGATGATGATGATGATGATGACAATGATTATATGTCTAAATAATACACTACATTATTTACGCAATAAACCATTAAAATAGCCTAACTGCACACTGTGAGTGATGTGAACAGGTTTCTACAGCAACCACAGTGTGTTTATCCCTTTTCCCTATTTTCACTCCTACTTTGACAAGACAAAAGGATGGGCCAGAAGTGTATTCAACATCCAAAACCATCAAAGTTCTTTGCTCTTTGTAAACACAACGGATCTCCTTGCCTTAGTTGCCTGCTCTTAGCGATCTCTATTAATTTTTTTTTTTTTTTAAAGTTTCTTTAGCATGAATTCAGTGGTGTTCGTTTACTTCTTTTCAAAAGGATTTGTGTGGAACTGCCAACCGGAATGGCCTCTTCCGGTTATCCAGTAATTCATAACCATTATTTTTTTTTATTGTCTATTATTTCCGTTTTATTCTCAAGCATTTAGATTAATTCATAATCGTCAACTCAAATGTCAAGTCAGTCCTACTGTGTGGCTCTGAAACCTGGAGAACACGTAAAACAAAAACCAAGAAGAGAGATATAGAAAAAGGTGAGGAGGGGTAGAAGAAACAGGCTTTCATAAATGGGTGCTTGCGTAGAAGGACTGAAATGTTATGAAAATATTACCAGTGTAGAACTAATAACATGAAGTTGCCAGTGGAACATGAGATAAGAAGAAGAAGCCGACGATGGATAGAACATACATTGAGCAAGCTTAATGGTAGCATTACAAGACAGTCCTTGTTCTGAAATCCCCTTGGTAAAGAAAGGTACAGGAAGACCGAAAAACAACTAGTGAAGAGAACTGGAAACATAAATAACAGAGACGAAGAAGACAAAGCTTGGAGACTTTGAGAGATGGCACATGACAGGACCCTCGCGTCAATTTGTTGAAGGTGCAGGTTCCACGGTAATGACGATTTTTTTGTTTTGTTTTTTGCGTTCGCCCGCTAATACTCGAGGCGAAATCTCAGGTTATTATTTTATGTCTAACCTGACATTGATTTTACGTGAGTATCCCTTTATTTCTTGTACAGAGACAGGTGTCCCTCGCCATTCAGGCAAATACTCGCCGACTTCGGAGGTACCCATTGCAGCTGGGTCGGCTCAGGAGCCGCCAGTCCCTGGTCGACGACACTCCTTCAAATGTCCTCGCCAGGTCTCGAGTTAATCCAGTCCAAATCCCGGTCGACGAAAAATCCTCAAATGCCGTCGCCCGGGTTTGATCCTGTATCACCCGGTCGCCAGAGCGGTGTTGTAACCACTACGCTAGCGCGGCTCCCGGTAATGATGATGATACTTTAATTTAGTTAAGACACTCTTTTCTGTACTGTTTTTGTAGGTCTCTTCCACTAACAGCACAGATGTATCCTTCTGAAACGCCAGACCACCAAAACATCCACATGTATACTCAGATAATCCTGGATATTTAAAAATAAAACAGAACATGACCATAAGAACTTGTCCTTCCCTAGATGCGACTGACAGATGATTCACCAAAGGTTTTACATACGCTGCGCTCAAATGGCCATCTATTGGCACACAAACACTAAACACAAAGAATTTAAGACCATCAGCCTGAACAGGGCACACAAAGGAAACGTCTAGCTTGTCAAGGAGTGAGTTCCATATGAATGAAAGACTAACTGCTTCAACGGCAAGAAAGGACGCCAAATCACGAAAACACTCGTGAAGCTGGAGCACCACTTTCCAACCACGTTCTTGGTACACTGGGCATGGGGACTTTTCAGAAATTTATGAGGGGTATGAAGTGAGTGAAGAAAAACTCGACTATGGAGTCCAACTGTCCGGGAATGGAGTGGCCATTACAGCCTTAAGAAGCTGGGGAGATGAGACTTCATACTAATGAAGACTAAAAGTCCATCATTATGGTGCTCTCGCTTCCCGTCTCGCGGTGCATTTGATCATAATGGCTGTCTAAGTTTTAATATTGTTGATGTATCTTCCTTCTACATGTTTGTTTGTATTCTGTATATAAATATATACCCCGGCATGCAATACCCGAGAGTTTCGAAGGAGACAAAGGAAGAATACGCAGACTGATCTCTCAAGCATGTCGCAACAGGCGACTAAAATGAGGTCGTGCATGTGACTGACAACCTCGTCATGTTAAAATATTTGCTACAGGAACGACCGTTGCAAGAGAATGTTTTGCTACAGGTTTACAACATGTGGACCAGCTGCAATGGTGATCTCATGCACTCACCATATGATGCGAAAAGGAAAATTACTGAACAAATATACACATATAGGCTTAACTATGTTTGCATGCATTTGAATACTAGGGAACTTTACATCATTTGTTCCGCCTTTGTCTCCTTCTTTAGCTTTCAGTTTGAAGTCGTAACCAACCTGAGACAAAATGCCACAAATTAGTACTTCTAATTTTAGAATCGGCTGGCTTTCTGTTCCACTTGTCTTTGTTTGCTCGGGCCTTAATACCAGACACCAAAATGTCTCATCCTACCTTCGTTTGCTCCCCATGGTACAAATAACCGACACAAGTGCAGTGAGACCAGTCAAACAGATTTAAAAGTACGGTGAGTAAGGCTCCAGCACTGCAACATTCTTAAGGTCAATGAAGTTTTAAGAATGGCCGAATTTAGCCGACATTTGGAGAAGTCTCGACAGTTTTCACAATGGTTTCTCGGAGGGTAACACGATAGTGTACAATGAATGCAGTCGACTGAGTGCTCTGGATTATTCCAGGCTTCAAGCCAACAGTTAGGCTCTCTAATCTTTCAGGCTACACACTCACTGGTCACCGAATGACCTTGTCTGGTTTGAAGTGCTTAAGACTGTCCTTTATTTGTTGAGGACAACTGGGGCCACTGAAAGTAAAAAGTAAACTTAAGTGAGTCAGGACTGGTGGGCAAAATGGCTTACTTGCAGTCATTAAACAATTTTTCTTGGCTCCTGTTCTGTAAAATTGCCACATCGTCTACCTAATACAGTGTTCTCGTCATAATGTTTGCTGTGCACCGATAACCGATCATATTGTGTTCCTTCCACAGTACGTGATGTTAAATTATTATTAATAAATCAGAAAAGCAAAAATATTTTTTTAAGATACGTACGGTATCCTTACATATTTAACATCTATGGAGACAAAACTTTAAAACAGGTAGAAGTAACTGCCAGGACTATACATCCGTGGAAGATCAATAAACAACTGTAGATGTGTAGACGACACAGCTTTATTAGCTCTGAGCCAAAAAGAATTGCAAGATCTAGTGAAGCAAGAAAATAGCAAAAGTCATGAATATGGATTTGACATTAAGACTGAGAAAGAATAACTGAGACAATTAGTAAATCGTTAGAAGCCAACTTTAGAATAATAAATGGACAGATATAGAACAAGTCAAAACGTTCTCATATCTTTGGCACATCATAACTACGGATAGCAGATGTGAAACATAATCAAAAAGAGAGTAGCGATAACTAAAGCTACAGTCAACATGGGACAGACAATAAAATCCTAATACAGAACTTCTATATGGCAGCGAGACATGGACAACCTATACTAAGCAAGAAAAAGGCTCCATACCTTCCATCTACGATGTTTACGCCACATCCTTAGTATTTCACTGAAGGACAAATTGACAAGTGTGGAGGTGCTGTCACGTGCTGGCCTTCAAAGCACGTATGAACTGCTTCGAAAGCGCTGACTACGCTGGCTTGGCCATGTCCGCCGCATGGAAGATGGTCGCATGCCTAAAGATATCTTCTACGGACAACTGGCAGATGGGGAAAGAACAGCCGGGCGACTGCAGCTGAGGATCAAAGGTGTGTGCAAGAGAGATATGAGGGCACTAGACATAAATCCAGTAACATGGGAGGATGATGCTGCCGATCGCACCAAGTGGCGATGCTCCCTGAGGCGCCACTTCAGATTGGGCGAAAAGAAACTCTCACAAAAACACGCCGAAAGGAACACGACGTAAAAAAGCAGCTAAAGGCTATCACCTGAGGGGCGCGTTCCTAAAGTCATTCATGACTGAAGGGGCTGATGCTGCTGCTGCTACTACAACTACTACTACTACTACTACTACTACTACTATTACTACTACTACTACTACTACTACTACTATTACTACAGAACTCGAAATTTAAAAATGGCATTCACCAAGTGTTAAATACGCTCCGTATTACTGTATAGCACAGAGACATGGCCAATGAACAAGCATTCTGAAGAAAAATTGAGGTCGCTGAAAGCGGATAGGGCGTACATAGCAGATGGGGCCACACTCACTGAAAGAACTCCAGAAACGCTATAAATGAAAACAAAAATAAAACATGACATAAAAAATTAGATATAACAAATCTTTTGAACATACAATGAGACATAAAATCTTATTGACAACTATAACATAAGGAAACACTGAAGAGACCAGGCGTGAAGACAACATCTAGTGATGTACACGAAAAAGCCTATCAGAGTGTACCATTACAAGCCCCCAGAAGACGTTGGAGATTGCATTGTGCCTCCCTTTGATGCAGAGAAGGTAGCTGATGTGATCGTCGGAGTTGCGGCTCTTTAGACTGGAGTGAACTTACAAAGAAATAAAACAGAAGCAACAAAAAGTCACTGCCAGTGTTTGTCTCTTTTCTGTTGCCGGATGTGTCTGATCAATGGCTAGGACGGATTAACTGCTGTGAAGGGTTTGGTACATTGCGACCAGGACATGCACACTGAACAGTGAAAAAGTCACTTCTTTGTTGGAGGTCGACTCCTGTCCACTTGGTCAGAAAATTGATGACCTTACCCCCTGCACTTTGTTTACCCAGCCACCAGGAGAGAAAAATGTTTGACTTTGACTTGTGCTAGATTTCTGAAGTGAAGGAAGGAGATAGTAGGTACAAAATGTACTGACACACAAACAGAAATGTAGCGGTAGTAGGGAGATTCGAGGATTGTGAAATGAAAGTAATTACTGAAATAAAACGTCAAGGTAGTCAGTCTCAAAGTAGATACTGCTGGACAGAAGTGAAGTGATAGAGACTTCACCATGCTAGGTCCAGCTTTATGAGGTGGGGGTGACAAATCACCTTCCTTGCTGCCTTTGCCTTCCGTAACTCAGGTTACCGGGTTCGGTGATCGAAACCTAGTAGCGTCACACTCCAGTCTACCCAGGTGTAAATTGGCATCTGGCTCTGCTTTTGAATAAGAGAAGGCAGAAGTAGCGAGGAATGGAGCAAGCCACCCCACCCCATACAAAAAGCTGAAGCTAGTGTAGTGAGATGTCTAACAAAATATTCCTCTACAGCAGTATCATCTATGGGCCTACCTTTATCTCTACTTTAATGATAATGCTGATGAGAACGTTATTGATGATGACGATGCTGATGATGATACTAGCCATCATCATGATAATACTGATGATAATAAAGCTGCTGATGACGGTGCTGGTGATAATAATGCACTTGTTGCTAATTATGATAACACTTATGATGATGACGCTGATGATGCTGACGATAATGCTAATGACGATAATTCTGATGACGATACTACTGAAGATGCTGATGATAACAGTGGTAACAATGACGTTACTATTTAACTACCACACATAGAACTTTGTTGAGTCATAACGTACGGTGACAGTGTTAAGAACCACGCTGGAGTATGCTGTAAACTACCAGAGATCGAATCCTCATTAAACACTCACCGCGTCCCGTAAAACTACGATTATATTCAAACTATGACAGCTTCCATGTGCACTTGAAAAGGTCACCATTGATTACAGAACACTGTTCAAACGTCCAGGTAGTGTGTTATTAAAACATGACTATTTGAACAGGTCGACCTATTGTTGGTGTAATATGCTGAGCAGTGTTATGTTTCAAACCGGTCAATAAATGGTTGTTATTATAAAATGGGTGCCCATGTGTGGTTCCCGGGGGAGGGGTCGATGAGTGTCGTAAAATTAACAGTGATACAACGTAAAATTATCTCCAAAGGATAAAATGTAGGGATAAAAAGAATGCGTAAGTTACTAGAAGGCATGATCGCCCACGCCGCGGGTCATCACCCTCCATAAAAATTGACTTGCTAGACGGGAAGTCAAAACGGTTACCATTTGAACGGGATGAGAACGGCGGATCAAAAGGAAAAAAATATGACTGAAAAATTGCGTGAGACTAGCAAGGCTAAGGAGACGCAATTGGGGGGAAAAGGAAAAATTCACGTCCCCAAATTGACACGAGGTACGGAAAGGGACGCTTATGCGATACCAAGCCTTTTATTTGAATTCAGCGGCAAAAGCATTACAACGCAGATGCTTGAAATATTACAAAATTTAAAAAGTAACTTTTTCTTAATACTAATGTTAGGAATATAAAAATTAGCTGGCCGGATGGCCCATTCTGAGCAGTGAAATAATATGCTTTTATTTATACAGACGGATAGATAATAATGAAGACATTGACAAAAGACTGTGTTGTTCACATCAGCAACAGACTGCATTGAATCAAACATGTCACTAATTTGCACAAAAATCGCGACCTTGAAGACTCAAGTGTCCAAATCTAGTTAGAATGAAAGAGAAGGGGAATTGGTGGAAGCTGTGGCTAAAAATAACTTTACAGACAAAATTTGTAGAGGGGACGGATAGGTTGGTTCAAAAACCAAGTACGTTTTTTGTGAAAACGCAAGTAGAGACGGACGGACTAACAGATAAAAATCCATACTTGACTGAAGCATGACTGAAATGACTTTAGTGTAGGAAATTTGAATTGAAAAACACAAGGCATTGATTGGCCACAGACAATCATATTATCAGCGCTCAGACGCGCTTTTGCCATTCCTCAATAGTTGTCCAGTGATAGACACAGTAAATTTCAAGTGTGGTGTTTTCCAATGAAGTAAATTGAAATAAGTTCAGGGACGCCATACTATAGCCAGCAGCTCAGCTGAGTTTTGCTAGCATTTCTGTGTTCTTTATTCATAATCTGAGCTGTGAGTTTTTTTATGTTGACACCAAAAGGTGGTGTTAAATGCTGGGTAAATAATTGACAGTGAGGACCCGTGCAGTGTCGCATCTCGGCAGAACAGCCTTGTATTGCCCCCAAGCCCGGAGAGGTGGGGCCACCCGATATATTACCCCCAAGCACGGAGAGGTGGGGGTCACCAGATTCCAGCACCAGAACTACTCTTTCAAAGTTACGTAAGCAGGCTGGTCTGCTGGATTTTCACCAACTTCATAGACATAGCACCCAAAGTGAATTACTACTAAAACATCCCATTTCCTTCCATCATTAATGGACAATGTTTGGTAGGCTTAGACAGGGAGGGATGAAGCCACCCCAACAGCACATCTATTCATCGTTCTCCCAGGGAAAATAAAATTATGAACTGTAGAAAAAGTAACTAATCGTGAAAATTGTATACGTACACACCTTTTATTTAACATGCCATTTATTCATGCCATTCACTCATAAATTCCAAAATCTTTCATATGTTCTGGCCAAAACAAAACCTTGGTTCAGAACAAATAAATTTAAAAAAGATTTACTTTTCTAAAATTTCACCAGCTGGATTTAGTTCATTGTGTTCTAAATTTTATTGATAATATTATATTATTTAATATCTGTGTGTGTGTGTTTGTATATGTCAATACAACACATTACATTCAGTACCCTAGATTTTAACGTAGCCACATTCATTAGAACAAAAGAAAGGTGTGAGGTCGTAGTGGTAGCAAGAAAGGCCTTCTGATAATTCACAGCTACATTTTATCTCAGGAGCCTTCACAGCTGACCTCATACATCACACTTAGTAATATCACCATCATACAATACCAACAAAACCACTACATATATTGGGGTCTTGTCCAGGGATAATTAGCATAAACAGTAATATAAGGATCTCCTGGTGGGAGAAATAAAATTAGGGGAACAAAATTGTAAAATTCCCTTAAAATTAAAAGTGTCCCTTTAAATTAAAAGGGCAATTAGAAGTTGGTGAATCTTCACAGCCAGTGTTAGTTAATTAATTAATTAGAATTATTTTAGTCTAGAGTAATTATAAGTACTTTAGTAGTTGGAAATTTTACTTTGCTTATTGCTAGATTTGTTTAAAAGTATGGCGGAGCTAGCAAAATTTAGATCAGCTGCTGTGCTGACCGCAAAGGAGATGGGAATGGATGGTCAGATTTTAATTCAATACGTAACGGCTGAATGTGATAAATATATTGAACGGGAAGAAAGAAGATTAGAAAAAGAGGCTGAAAGAAAATTAGAGGCTGAAAGGTTAGCTGAAGAGAAGAGGTTACAAATTGAGGCTGATAGAGAAATTAAGAGGCTGCAGATTGAGGCAGAAGACAAACGACAGCAAAGGGAAGCAGAAGATAAAAAGGCCGAAAGGGAGGCAGAAGAAAAAAGATTGACTGCCGAAAGGGAGTCAGAAGATAGAAGGTTGCAAAGGGAGCACGAATTACGACTAAGGGAGCTGGAGTTACAAGGCCAGGCTCCTGAAAATGGTGCCAGCCCTTTTGCCTCAGATGCTACGCCCAGTCTGGGAGCCTCAAACTCAGCTATGGGGTTCCATTTAGACCATTTTGTTGAGAAAGACGATGACATAGAGGGGTACCTAGACGTTTTGAGTTATTAGCTACTACATATGGGTTAGAGAGAGAGAGAGGTGGAGTTTAAAGCTATCACAAGGACTGAGAGGTACTTCTTATGAAGTCTTTGCTAAAATGAACAGGGAAGACCAAGACAATTATGACATGTTAAAGCAGGCTTTGTTATTGAGGTACGAAAAGAATGGTGAATTTTATCGTAAGAAATTTAGAAATGCCAAACTGTTGTCTGGGGAGACATACCACCAATTCTCTGCTAGATTGGAAACCTATTTGGAGAAATGGACTGCTCTGGGGAAGACCCAAGATCTTAAAGAAATGATCATGATTGAGCAATTGAGAGAGTCCATGGCTCCAGACATGAGAAAATTTCTCATGGAACAAGGTGCAGAGAAGTTGGGAGAGGTTTTAAATGTCGCTGAGAGGTATCAGGCAGCCCAGGCAGAGGTAAGTGGTGCTAAAAAGAAGCACATAGATAATTTTAAAGCTCCACAGCCATTTAATAAATTTGACAATAGAGAACAGGGTAATAGAGGTAGGACAAACTTTGAGCGGCCAAGAAATGACTATCGCGACAGAAACTCACAGTTCAATGACCAAAAAAATAATGAAAGGAAACCGTTTAACCAAGGAAAAAGATGGTGTAAATGGTGCAAGAAAGATAACCATAACACCGAATTTTGTAGAAGGAAACCTTCAAACATTGCTGCAATGAAGTCGGGGACGCAAAGATTAAAGGTTAATCCTAATGGACAACAGGAACCTTATCACCCCCCAGTGTGTGAGGATGTTATTTGTAATGGGGTCACCATAAGGTGCTTTTATGATACAGGTTTGGATTATGATTCAGTTGTGAAGTCTAGCCTAGTGGACCCAAGTCAGTATACCACAGAAACAGTGGAAATACAAGGGGCGACTAAGGACATACCACTCATGACACTTCCCATCGCAAGGATAACGGTGAAAACTCGCTATGTGGAAGGAGAAATCAGAGCAGCAGTGATAGATGAACCAATCTACCCTCTGATATTGGGGTGTAGATACGTCTTCTTGGGGAATCCCGAGAGGCCTGTGATCATGGCGACAGTGCAGACCAGGTCACAGAAGAAGGAGGAAGAAGGTGAACCTATAAATGCTCATCCAGAGGAGATGAGGAAGGCGCAGGCTGAGGATAGGACACTCAAGCCATGTTTTAAAAAATTGTCCAAATGCCACACACCTCCGAGCAAGGGAGAATATTTCATGAAGAACTAACTATTATACAGGAAGTCCGGAACTGGAACAAATGGTCACAACCAGCTGGTTCTTCCCACTTCATATAGAGATAAAGTGATGGAACTCGGGCATGCGATTCCCTTCAGTGGTCACATGGGGATCAGCGCCACAGGACAGCGTATAGCTTGTCATTACTTCTGGCCAGGGATAACGGAGGATATAAAAAGATATGTCAAATCCTGCCCTGAATGTCAAAGGGTAGCTCCAAAGCACTGGACTGCTACTGCAACTCTGGGGGAAATGCCCATAGTGGGAACACCTTTTGAGAGGGTTAATAATAATAATAATAATAAATTCTTTAAGCACCAAACACGGCGCATAAGGCAGAAACCAGTGCTCTCCAGGTTGTTCGTTGTGACGCCACTCCTCTTAGCTCTTGCACATTATTTAGGCCCAACGTTCTTCCTTCTCTTATTATTGTTCTTCTGAGTGTTTCTTTTGGTCTTCCTTTTTTTCCTCTTACCCTCAGGAACCCAAGTGAGCGCCTGTAGTGGTATTCTGTTGTTTTGCATTCGTAGGACATGACCGATATATGACCATCGTCTTTTCCTTATATAGTCGGAGACATATTTCTGCCTGATGGTACTTAGAAGTGCTTCATAGAAGTCATCTTTTGTGGTATCAAGAGCGTCGTTAGTTGGTGCATAACATTGTACAATTGAGAGCTTGAAAAATCGTGACTGAAATCTAGCTAATATTAGCCTCTCATTGATAGGTACCCAGCTGATAAGCGATGCTGCTGCTTTCTGTGTCATTAGGATGGCTACTCCCTCTGTGTGACGATTATCATTACTACCAGAGTATATAATTTGCTTTTTTTCTTCTGAAATATATTTTATGCCCTTCCCCGTCCATCTACACTCGCTGACACCCAATAAGTCCAACTTATAATTATCCATTTCTTTAATTACTTCTTCCAATTTTCCGTCTTGATACATAGTCCTTACATTCCAGTATCCAATTTTAAAAATCTCCTTAGCCCCCAAGATATTAGAGTGAGTAATGTTTACTGTCGAGCCTGGTTCTGTTTCGGTAACAATAGCTTGTTTTACGATAGTGAATTGTTAACTCACTGATAACCCTCCGATCCAACCGACCGATTCGAGGGTTTCGAGGTCAGTTATAGGAAAATATCTACACCACTAGATACTCTGGTGTATCTTTTATTCTATAATTTAACATAACATGGTACTATCCATCGAAATACACACATTCCTGATGTTTTTCTTTCGGCGTCTAAGGTGAGAAACGAATTTCACCTCCATCTTGGAAGGGTAGATAACTCTAATTTGAGAGGGTTGCAGTGGATATTGTGGGACCTCTCACTCGGACCAAGAGGAGGAACAGTTACATCCTTACTCTGGTGGACACTTGTTCTATGTGGGGAGAGGCGGTAGCCCTGCCATCCATTGATTCAAAACACGTAGCAGAGGCACTACTTACAATATTCACCCGATTAGGATTCCCGCATCAAATCTTGACGGATAATGGATCTCAGTTCAAGGGGAAACTAACGGAAGAAGTTTTTAAACTATTTCAAGCCAGACACTTTCATTGTAGTCCGTACCATCCACAAGGGAACGGCCAGGTAGAGAGGTTCAACGGGACTCTCATTTCTATCCTGAGAAAGCTGGCACACGAAAAACCGGATCTGTGGGATCAATTCCTGCCCGCCGCATTGTTTGCGTATCGGGAGGTACCACATAGTTCAACCGGGATGGCTCCCGCAACTCTGCTATTTGGGAGGCCAATAAAAGGTCCTTTAGAAGCTTTATTAAGGACCTGGACGGATGAGAAGGCGGAAGAACCTGTTACCTCATCTTATCAATACGTGAACGAACTGACCACTCGTCTGAAAGCTGGATGGAAACTGGCAAATGATAATTTGAAACAAGCCAGGAAGAAACATGCAGCATATTTTAATAGGAAGGCAAAGGACCGAGAACTAGCTGCGGGAGAGAAGGTGCTTCTTCTACTACCCGGTAGCCAGAATAAATTACAAATTGGTTGGCAAGGTCCATATACGGTTCTGGAGAAGGTGTCTAGAACAAACTATAAAATTGACAAAAAGGGGAAGGAGAAAGTGTATCATGTAAACTTGTTAAAGAAGTATCTGGACAGACCACTCCAGGAAAGCACCCCCTTATTGACCTTGGCTATTGCAACTCAAATGCAAAAGGAACCACTCACCTCACATGAATACCCATTACATCCTTGTGAAACAGCAGCACAGGTAAAAGTCAGTAAGCACCTGACTAAAAATCAGAGGGAGAGAGTTCAACAGGTTCTGGATGAGCATACAGATGTATTAACAGATAAACCAGGCCATACAAATTTGCTACAGTATGACATGAAACTGGTAGACTCAAACCCAATCTGTATGAGAGCCTATTCTATTCCGTTCGCGAAGGAGAAGGCATTGAAGGAAGAAATAGATTATTTGTTGAAGGAGGGAATTATTTCACACAGTGAATCACCCTTTAGTTCCAGTGTCGTCTTGTTGAGAAAACCGTCTGGGGAACACCGCATTACATAGATTATAGGAAACTGAATGCTGTCACAGAAGGACAAGTGGATCCATTACCAGACACAAAACAGTTATTTGCCAGACTGAACAAGGCAAAATACTTTTCAAAGGTGGATCTTAGTAAAGGCTATTACCAGATCCCAGTGAAGCCTGAAGTGAGACCTTATTTGGCTTTTAGCACTTCGGATGGACATTATGAATTCAATATGCGACCATTCGGACTGAAAAATGCTCCGAGTGTGTTTTCAAGGATGATGCGCAAATTGTTGGATCCCCTGAATACCCCATGTATCACGAATTTCATGGATGATATTCTCGTCGCCACAGAGACATTTGAAGAACACATTGAAGCTCTAGAAATGTTATTTAATAGACTTCGGGAGGCGAACTTAACTGCTAGGCCAACAAAATGTTGTATTGGATGCAAAGAGTTGGAATTCTTGGGACACACTGTATATCAGGGTAACATGACCCCTGACCCCAAGAACTTGGAAAAACTGCAGAGAGCACCTAGACCACAAAAAAAAAAGGACGTGCGATCATTCGTGTCGTTATGCGGATTTTATCAGAAATACATCAAAAATTTTAACGCTGTTTGTGCTCCTCTGACTGATCTGACTCGCAAGGGACTTCCAGATAAAATTATTTGGACTGCACAATGTGAACTAGCGTTCCAAGAGTTAAAGGAAAAACTCACTAGCAAGCCTATTCTCAAACTGCCTGATTTGACACAGGACTTTGTCTTAAGAACCGATGCAAGTAATGTAGGACTCGGAGGGGCTTTGTTGCAAAGATCAACTTCACCTGATGGGGAACTGAAACCAGTCGCTTATGCAAGCCGCAAATTGAATAAGGCGGAACAAGGATACTCCACAAGCGAAAAAGAATGTTTAGCGTTAATCTGGGCAATAAAGAAGTTTCAAATCTATCTGTATGGTAGGACTTTTGTGGTCGAGACGGATCATCAGCCTCTCGTATTCTTATCTCAGGCTAAGCATGAAAACGCAAGATTGCTGAGGTGGTCTTTATTGCTTCAACCTTATCAGTTTAGTATCCAATATATCCCAGGCAAATTGAATGTTGGTGCAGATTTCCTCAGTCGGCACCCCTGTGATCAAAATTAGAGTAATGGCAGACGTGAGGAGAGATTTTATCTATGTGTATCACTGGTTTTAGAACTTGCCGTAGGCATGTTTTCAAGTGGGGAGATGTGTCGTAAAATTAACAGTGATACAACGTAAAATTATCTCCAAAGGATAAAATGTAGGGATAAAAAGAATGCGTAAGTTACTAGAAGGCATGATCGCCCACGCCGCGGGTCATCACCCTCCATAAAAATTGACTTGCTAGACGGGAAGTCAAAACGGTTACCATTTGAACGGGATGAGAACGGCGGATCAAAAGGAAAAAATATGACTGAAAAATTGCGTGAGACTAGCAAGGCTAAGGAGACGCAATTGGGGGGTGGGGGGGGGGGGGGGGAGGGGGGGGGGGGGTGGTGGGGGGGGAGAGGAGGAGCTGGAGGGAGGGGCGGGGGTGGGGGGGGGGGGGGGGGGGTGGGGGTGGGAGGGGGGGTGGGGGGGGGGGGGGGGGGTGGGGGGGGGGGGGGGTGGGGGGGGGGGGGGGGGGGCGGGGGAAAGGAAAAATTCACGTCCCCAAATTGACATGAGGTACGGAAAGGGACGCTTATGCGATACCAAGCCTTTTATTTGAATTCAGCGGCAAAAGCATTACAACGCAGATGCTTGAAATATTACAAAATTTAAAAAGTAACTTTTTCTTAATACTAATGTTAGGAATATAAAAATTAGCTGGCCGGATGGCCCATTCTGAGCAGTGAAATAATATGCTTTTATTTATACAGACGGATAGATAATAATGAAGACATTGACAAAAGACTGTGTTGTTCACATCAGCAACAGACTGCATTGAATCAAACATGTCACTAATTTGCACAAAAATCGCGACCTTGAAGACTCAAGTGTCCAAATCTAGTTAGAATGAAAGAGAAGGGGAATTGGTGGAAGCTGTGGCTAAAAATAACTTTACAGACAAAATTTGTAGAGGGGACGGATAGGTTGGTTCAAAAACCAAGTACGTTTTTTGTGAAAACGCAAGTAGAGACGGACGGACTAACAGATAAAAATCCATACTTGACTGAAGCATGACTGAAATGACTTTAGTGTAGGAAATTTGAATTGAAAAACACAAGGCATTGATTGGCCACAGACAATCATATTATCAGCGCTCAGACGCGCTTTTGCCATTCCTCAATAGTTGTCCAGTGATAGACACAGTAAATTTCAAGTGTGGTGTTTTCCAATGAAGTAAATTGAAATAAGTTCAGGGACGCCATACTATAGCCAGCAGCTCAGCTGAGTTTTGCTAGCATTTCTGTGTTCTTTATTCATAATCTGAGCTGTGAGTTTTTTTATGTTGACACCAAAAGGTGGTGTCAAATGCTGGGTAAATAATTGACAGTGAGGACCCGTGCAGTGTCGCATCTCGGCAGAACAGCCTTGTATTGCCCCCAAGCCCGGAGAGGTGGGGCCACCCGATATATTACCCCCAAGCACGGAGAGGTGGGGTCACCAGATTCCAGCACCAGAACTACTCTTTCAAAGTTACGTAAGCAGGCTGGTCTGCTGGATTTACACCAACTTCATAGACATAGCACCCAAAGTGAATTACTACTAAAACATCCCATTTCCTTCCATCATTAATGGACAATGTTTGGTAGGCTTAGACAGGGAGGGATGAAGCCACCCCAACAGCACATCTATTCATCGTTCTCCCAGGGAAAATAAAATTATGAACTGTAGAAAAAGTAACTAATCGTGAAAATTGTATACGTACACACCTTTTATTTAACATGCCATTTATTCATGCCATTCACTCATAAATTCCAAAATCTTTCATATGTTCTGGCCAAAACAAAACCTTGGTTCAGAACAAATAAATTTAAAAAAGATTTACTTTTCTAAAATTTCACCAGCTGGATTTAGTTCATTGTGTTCTAAATTTTATTGATAATATTATATTATTTAATATCTGTGTGTGTGTGTTTGTATATGTCAATACAACACATTACATTCAGTACCCTAGATTTTAACGTAGCCACATTCATTAGAACAAAAGAAAGGTGTGAGGTCGTAGTGGTAGCAAGAAAGGCCTTCTGATAATTCACAGCTACATTTTATCTCAGGAGGCTTCACAGCTGACCTCATACATCACACTTAGTAATATCACCATCATACAATACCAACAAAACCACTACAATGAGATAAAGAAAGAAGAGAACAAACGGTTCCTTATGCCTGCCGTATAAGGCGACTGATATAAAGTTGTGCATGAGGCTGGTAATCTCATGATGTTGTCACGGGACGCGAGTAAGTCTGCATTTTAATTCTTAAAACCAGACATCGTCTTCATCAATCGTGGTAATCCGACCAATTTCGCATGGACTGTTTACATAACAATAGACAGTGGGTCAACAGATTATTGAGGTAATCGCTTCAACGTCTCGGTTGTGTTTACACAAAGCCAGTAATACCCAATTATTATTTTGGCTAGTAATAGAACATAATGTGCAGTCGGCGACAGAAGGCCAAGTAATTTTACAATGAGTATTGTGGTCAGTCGTTCAGACAAAGTAATATTGGATTAAAGGAGACTGAAAGTCTGAGCCAGGGACAACATGAAAGCAGTATGAATACGAAATTATAACGAGAAGAACAACACTGTACGTGCCCCAAAAGACGAACGCAGACAAGTTGTCTCGGATAAGCAAAATATGAGAGCGACCATAGCAAAATAATACAGGAAATTTTACACAGTTTTGAGGACGGAATGTCTGACTTTAGGAAAACAAACGAAATTTCACATGACACAGGAAGCGAACCCGAAAAATCGCCCTAGGCGATCCAGACGATATATAACCCAACTATATTCATTGCTTGGCATTGGTAAGAGAAACCATTCCGCCAACCAAGACTTGGGGTTCTAGATTTCACGAGGAAGAGTCAGGACATTGTGTCAGTGAAATTCTTGATATGGAACACCAAGGTTAGTGTAATATATTTTGTACTTTATCAATATTATGTCTTAACTTCAGTCAGATAATATATACATATTTTCCATAAATATAACACTGTAAATACCAGTCACGTTTATTATAATATTATATTTCACACTAATAAGTACAGGTTGCAATAAACGCCATGCAGAGAATGATTATATTTATAAGATTGCACAGTTTCCAGTAACTATAACGAAGTAAATACAAGACACTTTTATTTTGCCTCTTACATTACATGTTAAACGTGCAGTAAACACCGCACAGCCCTTTCTTATAGTGATAAGATTTCACATACAAGACACTACAGGCGTAGCATAGTTTACGGGATACTTACAAAGGGTTCATTATTTTATCCATCACAGTGGTAGAGACAGGGACCATTTGAGATACTCATCCTTAGTCTACTACGTGGTTGGCGTTAATCACAGGACAAGCTTTAGAGTAGGGCCGACCGAGATACTGCGACGACACGCATCTCACACGTAATTAACGGCAACAACCTACCAATACTCCACGGGGGTCAGAAAGGAATTTACCAGGCGGTGAAGGGTCTTTCTATCATCGACTACCCACCCAAAAAGAAAGCAGAAAATACCCAGAAGGATTGCTGCATTTCTAAATAGCTGTCCACGTGAAATTTAATGATCTGAAGTGGCAGTCGCCAACGGATGATTTTTTACAACAAGTGCCTTTGAGAAATTTAATGATCTGAAGTGGCAGTCGCCAACGGATGATTTTTACAACAAGTGCCTTTGAGAAACTATGATCAAAAGCTGCAAGAGCAGACGGGAGATTTTGTAACCCCAGTGCCTACCAAATTTATGGAGATCCTAAATTACATGCAGTAATGGACAGATTCTCCCTGTACAATTGATGCACCAACAAATACGAATATACAACATATTTCCATCATCGTCACCACATAAGCAAAATACCAAGACAACAAAAGGACATCTGCATAACAGACGAAGTCTCACCCGCCTAACATTGTGTTCAACCTCACCCATGAATAAGACACCTCGGACGCTCGGGACAATGTCAACACAGGCATTGTGAAAGACAAAAATACAAGCCGTGGACACCTGGCGAAATCGAGTGAACCGTCCAATGTTATTGTAGGCAGACAAAGACTTGTCCATTGTGTTCAAACAACCAGAGTTTATTGACAGTTAGCAAGAGACCAAGAAACACAAGATATCCTTTTTGTTAGTATTTAGGAGTTACTTAAATTCATCATCATCACATAGGGTAGACTTTAGATTCATTTGTGTATTTTGCATTAACTAATATCTTTCTTCACAGGGATAGTTAATGTTATTTCTAGTTGCATTTTTATCAGTGTAATTGAATGTTGTTATATTTCAGAACATTAATAAATGTTGTAGTTGTGTTTACCAACACACGTTATCACATATATAGAGAAGGAACGAAAGTGTGCGAAAGAGACATACTGTTCTTCTTCTCTTTCTCTTCTGTTCACTCAGTGTAATAGGGGAGTGGGGGCTCGTTAGTATATAGAGGGGGAGATAGAGTGGTAGGAGGTATATGTCACGAGATCCAGAATCACTGGGGCTATATATGCTTGGGAATTCATCCCAAAGTCTTATATTCACCTTCTCCACTCCTGCTGCTCATCTTCAACCGGGTGCCAGGCGAATCTGAGCCATTGACAAAGCCGGCACCTCACAGATAACTCTCTTTGGTTACCCTCACAGGGGTAACTTTGTGACATAATTGTGGGCTGCAGTCCGGAATATACCTTGGGACTTGCCCTAGACTAAAACATTAAATAATTCTTTTTTGCAAATTTTGTATAAACCTATTCACTGTCTTCTATACTGTTCCTTATTCTACTTAGGTAGAGGGAAAGAACACAGATAGAGTATTAGATAACTAGATTTTCATATTAGATATTATGATTAGATTAGATTAGATATTGTTAGTTTTTTAAGTAAGACATTGAGATATGTTAGAAGATTACAGCGTATTAATTTATATGCACTTTATTACTGCATCGAGTTACCTCTGTTGATTTGTTGTCATCACTATAAATTTACCTGGATTTTTGGTACATGTATAGTACCACGTGGGGCTTTTAACAAAAGGCATTGTTGAAGTCGAACGCATCGAAACGAGCGAACCGACGTTGTATAGTTCTTTTGTTCACAAGTGAACAATAGCGCTAAGCCACTGAGACGAAACTGAGAAGTATTGTTTTCTTGGTAGGCAGGCCGCCGATGGTCAGAAATATTTGACTGGGATTCTTAGCACGTCTCAGAAGTGTATTGTCAAGGTTTTCTTTACTATTTTCATTTATCTGCACGGGTGTAAAGGTTATAGGGAAGTATTCAGGAAATTTGGTTGTTGTTTCTCCCTGGGGCAAAGTCACGATTTTATTTTTCGCTCTAAATTTCTCTCACATAATTTTGAGTTGCGACAGGCAGATTGAAATTCTAGCTTGACCATGGCAGATTGGTTGCAAATGCGCGCAGCGCTTATCCAGGAAGCAACTAGTTTAAAACTAGAAAAAGGAGAACTTATAGAATATGTGGAAAAAAATGTTAACTGCAGAGCAAGAGAGAAAAGATAAAACTGCAGAGCAAGAGAGAAAAGATAAAATTGCAGAGCAAGAGAGAAAAGGAAAACTGGCAGCAGAAGTAGAGCAAACAAGATTGAGATTAGCAGCGGAGAAGGAGGAGAGAGAAGCCAGGAAACTAGAAGCTAAGAGAGAGCGAGAAGCCAAGAAATTAGAAGCCGAGAGAGAGAGAGGCCGAGTATAGGACATTCACGGCAGAGTAAGTGAGAAATACGGAAGAGAGAGAGCACGCGCTTCGGATGAAGAGGTTTGTGTGAAACATATGATCAAAAAAACCCAAAAGACTTGAACCGGAAATATGTATTTCGGCCCATGAAGTGACAGATGAGCTAACATAATCGCCTAGAGAGGACACACCATCTTCGCCTTGCATTACGACATATGCAAAGAAATCCGCAGGAAAAACTGATTATGAGAAGGGCCCAGTTGGCCGGTATCAGGGGAAGAAAGACACCTTCCTTTGCAATCCACATAGAAAGGAAACTCAACAAAAATCCTTTTCTCAGAACCAGAGGCAAGGGGATAAATGGTGCCGGTATTGTCGCAGGAAAAATCACTACACCGGCGAGTGCCGAAACCGCCCTCCTCTCCATCGCATGGCGTATATAGAAACTCGAACAATGAAGGACAAAGAGTCCCGAGAAAAAGAGGGGAAAAAATCACACCCGGCGGTAGTTAATTCAATGTATTCCAGGCAACTCTGCAGAGATAACGGAAAGTTATTAAAAGGCACAGAAGAACCCACTCTAATTGCGAGCGGTACCTTCGATGGATCTTGCAAGGGGACTTCGACAAAAACAATGTCACCTGGCATCACAGGGAAGAAGAAAACAGGCACTTGTCTCCTGACATCAGGAGAAGAATTATTACCTCACTCCCCCGGTCCTTCTACGTGGAAGGAAGAGACCGGACAGGAGCGGGCATTTGCTATTATCCATGGAAATAGACATATGCCCAAGTCGCCTAAGTCTGTCTTTCACCCAGACGAGGGAAAGCCAGATCCTACCGCTTTTAAAACTTACGGAGAGAAATGTGTGCCTTTAGAAGGTATAACAACACATACGATTATCGGGACAGGGTGGACGACGGACACGGAGGCACCCCCCGACTCTCTTCAAAAGGAGGTAGAAGAGGATCACGAGGAGAAAAGTGGGGTAGAGCCGGCGGGGATACAGCAGCTCAACACCCATGGGACTCCGATTCTATATGTAGGCGAGACAAAAACTAAGCGGATAGAGAGAAGGAAAGACACCAGGCGACACAAGAGGAAACAGCTTGGTGTACGCGCTTTATGCAAGGCACAGCGCAGATGCGCGAAATTTACAACACACTGTACCCGATATAAATGGACAGATGGGTTGCACCGTATCTTGAATTATGACCATTCCACGGGCAAGATACACAAGATACGTAATAAGGACAAACAAGGGCCAACTTTGATCCGTCGTCGGATTCAAAGATTGGTTAGCAGAAGAAAGAAGTGGGGAAACATTTTTTATTTCGACAGAGCGAAGAAAGATACACTGAGAGTTAGTGTCAATAAGAATGGACCACTCAAAAGAAAGAAGAGGTTTAAACCTGGCAACGAATATTACAAGGACCCTAATGCAAAGGGGCGGAAAAGGAAAAGTGATATTGTAGGGACGGCGACTAGCGCCCGGATTCCCTCGGAACACAACGTTGTCAATAGAGAAAGAGCGGAAGAGGTATTCGATTCCAGGCTGGAATTCGATTCGAAAATCAGTTCAAGACTGGTTAGATCAGAACAATTGACTGAGGGAACTGTGGAAATTCAGGTCACAGGTAACGGCGATCCTCCAATGATGGCGGCTATCGCCCGGACTCCATTGGAGGCAGATATGTCAAGGGAGAACTACGAACGGCAGTTTTAAATGATCATACATATGAAGTCATTTTAGGCTACAAATATGTGAGTTTAGGAGACACTCGTCAATCAAGAGTCACAGCTGCAGTGCAGACAAGTGACCAAGCGAAGGAGAAGAGACAAAGAGACGAGGTTGACTTCCATCCGCAAGAGCTGAGACAAGCTCACAACAACGACAAAGCGGTAGAACCTTGTTTTAAGAAGAGACTGAAGGGAGACAATCCAGCGCAACCAGGAGACTGCTTTAAACAGCAAGGACAACTCCTTAGGAAAGTAGGAAAGCGCGGATATGAGTATAAGCAACTGGTAGTACCAGCACGATATAGATTTTATATCTTGGGTATGGGACATGCTAGTGAATCTAGTGGTCAGGTCAGACAATACATCACTACGCAAAGAATCACCCACCATTATTATTGGCAGGGAATCGCAGGGAACATGGATCAATTTATCAGATCAGGTCCTGAATGCCAGAGAGGGGCATCAAATCATGGGAAAAGTGAGGAAGCCACTGTTAAGGGAAACAGACTACGTATGAAGAAGAGGAGGCGTCAACATGACGGAGAATATAATACGACTGGTCCTAAGTGTGAGCTAGAGATAGGCAAACAAGTTTTACTGTTTATGCATAGTAAACAGAACAGGTTACTGATTGGATGGCACGGGCCATACGCAATGGTCGAGAAGGCATCTCGAACCAATGATAAGATTCCAATGGAGAATCAGCTGGAAATATATAATATTATTCTGCTAAAGAGATACTTAGCCAGACACATAACTGAAGCGGCCAACTTCAGGACACGAGCAGCCACAAAGCATTTGAATAAAGGAAATCCGAACTCAGCACTGCAGCCCAATGCGGCTAGACAGTCATCTGCAGGTGTGCAGAAAATCACAACACACTCTACGAACGTAGTCGAGCAGGGGCGACAACTCTTGACTACGGTCACGATATTGAAACAGGAAAGGGAGCAGCTCTTTATAGCTGATGCAGGAGAAGCAACTGAGGAAGATTGCGAGAAGAACGATTTGAACGAGGAGAAGGATGGTGGAAACGAGGAAGATGAGGAGGATAGTGATAGCGAGGAGATAACATCAGCCGACAATAGGGAATGTAAAATGCATCCTGACTCGCAGGAGTCTCCCAAGCTAAGACTTCGTGTGGGGGACATATGTCACGGGACGCGAGTAAGTCTGCATTTTAATTCTTAAAAACCAGACATCGTCTTCATCAATCGTGGTAATCCGACCAATTTCGCATGGACTGTTTACATAACAATAGACAGTGGGTCAACAGATTATTGAGGTAATCGCTTCAACGTCTCGGTTGTGTTTACACAAAGCCAGTAATACCCAATTATTATTTTGGCTAGTAATAGAACATAATGTGCAGTCGGCGACAGAAGGCCAAGTAATTTTACAATGAGTATTGTGGTCAGTCGTTCAGACAAAGTAATATTGGATTAAAGGAGACTGAAAGTCTGAGCCAGGGACAACATGAAAGCAGTATGAATACGAAATTATAACGAGAAGAACAACACTGTACGTGCCCCAAAAGACGAACGCAGACAAGTTGTCTCGGATAAGCAAAATATGAGAGCGACCATAGCAAAATAATACAGGAAATTTTTACACAGTTTGAGGACGGAATGTCTGACTTTAGGAAAACAAACGAAATTTCACATGACACAGGAAGCGAACCCGAAAAATCGCCCTAGGCGATCCAGACGATATATAACCCAACTATATTCATTGCTTGGCATTGGTAAGAGAAACCATTCCGCCAACCAAGACTTGGGGTTCTAGATTTCACGAGGAAGAGTCAGGACATTGTGTCAGTGAAATTCTTGATATGGAACACCAAGGTTAGTGTAATATATTTTGTACTTTATCAATATTATGTCTTAACTTCAGTCAGATAATATATACATATTTTCCATAAATATAACACTGTAAATACCAGTCACGTTTATTATAATATTATATTTCACACTAATAAGTACAGGTTGCAATAAACGCCATGCAGAGAATGATTATATTTATAAGATTGCACAGTTTCCAGTAACTATAACGAAGTAAATACAAGACACTTTTATTTTGCCTCTTACATTACATGTTAAACGTGCAGTAAACACCGCCCAGCCCTTTCTTATAGTGATAAGATTTCACATACAAGACACTACAGGCGTAGCATAGTTTACGGGATACTTACAAAGGGTTCATTATTTTATCCATCACAGTGGTAGAGACAGGGACCATTTGAGATACTCATCCTTAGTCTACTACGTGGTTGGCGTTAATCACAGGACAAGCTTTAGAGTAGGGCCGACCGAGATACTGCGACGACACGCATCTCACACGTAATTAACGGCAACAACCTACCAATACTCCACGGGGGTCAGAAAGGAATTTACCAGGCGGTGAAGGGTCTTTCTATCATCGACTACCCACCCAAAAAGAAAGCAGAAAATACCCAGAAGGATTGCTGCATTTCTAAATAGCTGTCCACGTGAAATTTAATGATCTGAAGTGGCAGTCGCCAACGGATGATTTTTACAACAAGTGCCTTTGAGAAATTTAATGATCTGAAGTGGCAGTCGCCAACGGATGATTTTTTACAACAAGTGCCTTTGAGAAACTATGATCAAAAGCTGCAAGAGCAGACGGGAGATTTTGTAACCCCAGTGCCTACCAAATTTATCGAGATCCTAAATTACATGCAGTAATGGACAGATTCTCCCTGTACAATTGATGCACCAACAAATACGAATATACAACATATTTCCATCATCGTCACCACATAAGCAAAATACCAAGACAACAAAAGGACATCTGCATAACAGACGAAGTCTCACCCGCCTAACATTGTGTTCAACCTCACCCATGAATAAGACACCTCGGACGCTCGGGACAATGTCAACACAGGCATTGTGAAAGACAAAAATACAAGCCGTGGACACCTGGCGAAATCGAGTGAACCGTCCAATGTTATTGTAGGCAGACAAAGACTTGTCCATTGTGTTCAAACAACCAGAGTTTATTGACAGTTAGCAAGAGACCAAGAAACACAAGATATCCTTTTTGTTAGTATTTAGGAGTTACTTAAATTCATCATCATCACATAGGGTAGACTTTAGATTCATTTGTGTATTTTGCATTAACTAATATCTTTCTTCACAGGGATAGTTAATGTTATTTCTAGTTGCATTTTTATCAGTGTAATTGAATGTTGTTATATTTCAGAACATTAATAAATGTTGTAGTTGTGTTTACCAACACACGTTATCACATATATAGAGAAGGAACGAAAGTGTGCGAAAGAGACATACTGTTCTTCTTCTCTTTCTCTTCTGTTCACTCAGTGTAATAGGGGAGTGGGGGCTCGTTAGTATATAGAGGGGGAGATAGAGTGGTAGGAGGTATATGTCACGAGATCCAGAATCACTGGGGCTATATGCTGGGAATTCATCCCAAAGTCTTATATTCACCTTCTCCACTCCTGCTGCTCATCTTCAACCGGGTGCCAGGCGAATCTGAGCCATTGACAAAGCCGGCACCTCACAGATAACTCTCTTTGGTTACCCTCACAGGGGTAACTTTGTGACAGATGTGAAACACAATGATACACAAACCAGTGATGCAAGAGGGCCAGCGTCAGTGGTGACTCCATGCTCCACCAGGAGCGAACAAGAAAATGATGATGATGATCATAAATGAGTGATTGCATAGAATAGAATGGTTGAAATGGTATGACAAGGTCACCAATGTAAAACTGTTGACAAGAACCTGACAAATGCCTGTGGAACAAGAGATGAGAAGAAGACGCTGGTAATGGAAAAGTCAAACACTGAGAAAATTTGTTGATAGCATTGCAAGGCAGGCCTTTTTCCAGAATATCCAGGGTAAGACGGGTAAACGGAGGCGGAAAAACACATAAGGAAGTAAATGGGGAGCCGAGGTAGCGCAGTGGTTGGTGCACTGGCTGCCTAGCTCGATGGTCCATGGTTCGATCCCCAGTTGAGGTGGGATTTTTTAGACCGCAAACGGCTCCGGGGTCAACCCAGCCTCATGAATTGGGTACCAGAGCAACTCTGGGAAGGTTAAGGCGGCCGGCGTGATGCTGACCACATCACCCCACGTGTGCCGATGGTCAAGAAAATATGGGCCTAACACCATATTCCCAATATACCTCAATGGGCGTGTAACGGGATCCTTTACCTCTCTTTCTACTGCTAGTAAAACTATATTAACGTTAGTAGCCACTGTTCAAAACACTACAACAGTGGTACAATGCTTGAAATAACAAGTCAGTTCAGTTTATACCAGGCCTTTTCTCTTTTGTTTGCTTTCTCTCCATGTTTCTTCTCCGCGGCTCACTACAACAAGTCTTAGCTTTTCAGACATTTATTATAACCAAGAATGTCTTTAGTGTTTCGCGACCCTTACTATGTTCACCATTATATTACTGCCGCCACCGGTTTGGCTATTACGTTTGTTTGTGTTTTCGTATTCGACAAGCATATGGGAACCTTAATTCAACATTTTACTTAGTGTCTCTTGTGGGTCCCAAAACAAAAATGGAATTGAAGAAGTTCGGCGTAATGTATAAATCAAATAAACAAAACATACGTACAGCTCACGAAGGACCAAGGAAGGCTGGCTTCTACGAGGTATTAGTTACTGACAGCCAAGAGAAAGAAAGGGAGTGAAATGTGGGTCAGAATTTGATGTGGCGCCTTCTCCATTTTTTTATTTTTATCTCCCCCTCCCTTGATCTGATTACAAGAGAGTGCTGACACAGTGAAAGCAAATTAAGTCACAGTGAAAGAATTCCACAGGCATTGGCTGACCTATTCTAGATATTCGAATAAAAGAAACGCTGAGGAATTGAGTAAAAGGACCAAATAAACTCCAGACGAACATAATAAAACATGGGCAATATACATATTAATTATATGACGCGACGTTCTGGAATAATAATCATTATAATATTTAAAATTGCATGTGAGAATTAATTTATTCAGTAGAAACTATGAAAGAAAGGAAGGGAAGAACGTTGGACGGGCTTGTGTGTCCAACTCTTAACTCTTTAAAATAAAGTTCGCTCTCTCTCTCTTTCTCTCTCTCGCCTATATCCCTAAAAGGGAAGGTGGGGGGGGGGGGGGGAAAGAAGGGGGCCTGGAAGATAGCGGTGTGAATTTTGCTGTGTCTTTTCTGCAAAATATGTAAAAGACGAAACAATCCATTAGGACTCAGACTCATTGAAAACCCACGAATTTTTACATGGCATATTAGTTCTATAAAGCGACCACATGCATCTTAAAAAAAAAAAATTTTTTTTAAGCACCCTTAAAGTAATCAAGATATCCGGAACACATTCCCCCTCATTTGTTTGCTTCCTTCTTTAACTAAATCCAACATTCATATTTTGAACCATGCATCTACTGAGACCCGAATATTTTATGCCGTGATAAAAGGGAGAAAACAAAATCACTGATATTAAAATGATGAATATGCCGCGGGCACATTAAATGAGGCTTGTACGCCAATACGCAATATCTTTTTCCTACAACCTGCCTGGTCGTGGCTTGCTGTGGCCCTTCACCAGAGAAATATTGAAACATCGAATTGTGTGAATCCGGCATCTAAACAAAAATAACAAACGGAAAATCAATATTACGCTGCGACTTAGGTTAACTTAACTAGCGCGTAATTTCGCTCTCACGACTTTTATTTTATATTCTATTTTGTATACTTCTTTTTCTATTCTCTTCTATTCTATTTTATTTTAATCTATTCTACTCTGATGTCACGAACAAAATAAAGGTACAAGGGGTAATCTTAACCTGATACATGGAATAAACTCTGTTTAATTATATTCTATTTTACTCCGTTCTACTTGTATGCGTTTTCTCTATTCTATTCCATTTTATTCATATCTATTCTACTAATATCTATTCTACTCTGATGACATGAACGAAATAAGGTACTAAGGGGAGTCTACCCAAATACAAGGAATAAACTATTCAATTGTATTCTATTTTACTCAGATCTGCTAGTACACATTTTCTTTTCTATTCAATTTATTCCATTCTATTCTACTCTGATGCCCTGAACAAAATAAAGGCACATGGAATAAATTCTATTTAATTGTATCTTATATTACTACATTCAAAAGCAATGCCCTCTCCAATTTATAAAGGACAAGCAAGGCAAATTGCTTACTGCCCCGAAGGAAGTAATGGAAAGATGGAAAGAATATTTCTCAGAACTCTTGGATGGTGAGCATGGTGAAGCATCAGAAATGATAACCACTAGCACAGAAGAGAAAACCAATGATGGTGAAGATGACATAAAGATGGAAGAACTGAAGGCAGCACTGGAGAAAATCAAGATGGGCAAAGCAACAGGGCGTGATGGTATAACACCAGAAATGGTTAAGTACATGGGAGCATCAGGCGACCTATTACTCTTAAGGGTCCTACAGGCAGCGTGGTGCAACAAGACCATACCAAAGGATTGGGAGATTGCCATCATAAAACAAATTTTCAAAACGGGTGACAATCGACAATGTGGAAACCATAGAGGCATATCCCTTCTCAGTGTCCATGGTAAAATCTACTCTAGAATCCTAATGCAGAGACTCCGACGCCTAGCTGAGCCACAATTGGATGAGGTCCAGTGCGGATTCCGAGCAAACCGAAGTACTCAAGACCTAATCTTCACACTCAGACAGCTGAGTGAAAAGGTCCTTGAGTATAAGAGTAAGATCCATCTTTGTTTCATAGATCTTGAAGAGGCGTTTGACAGGGTCCCCTGGAGCAAACTTTGGGACTGTTTGGCAAGGAAGAACATTCCAGCACCTCTGATGCATGCTATACAGAGCTTCTACAAGCCTTGCAGAAATTATGCGAGGAAGAGTTCAGGACCACCACTGGTGTAAGACAAGGTGATATCCTGTCACTTTATCTTTTCATACTCCTCATGGACGATGTCATCAAGGCATGTAAGGAGAGAACAAGAAAGTATTCAGTGGGGTACTGGAAGATGAGACAGGTCTGTATTTCAGAGCTGGCTTTGCTGATGATGTTGCCCTGAGAGGCACATCTCCAATCCAACCTGCAAGTCTGGAAGGAAGAGCTGGAGAAGAGAGGGATGGCCATAAGCAGTTCTAAAACAAAACCCATGGTGATATCACGAGAAGAAAGAAGACATCAGATTAAGCTGGGAGAACAGGTCCTGGAGCAGGTCGACCACTTTAAATACCTCGGAGCTATTATAGACCGAAAGGGAGGCATCAAAGAAGAGTTGGCCACTAGAAAAGCAGCAGCTGGGAGACTTTTTCAGGCTATAAATCGAGGATTCCTCAGCAAGAGAGAGGTTGGTAAGAAAACGAAGATGGCTGTATAACGCTCCACCTATGTCCCAGTCTTGACATATGGATGCGAGTCATGGGCAATGACTAAAACCACAAAAGCCAGATCCAAACCTCAGAAATGAGGTATCTGAGGAAGGTGGTTGAAGTAACAAGAAGAGACATGGTCCGCAACCATTTATGTCTAGGCCTAAAATCCCACCCCCTGCAGACCCAAGTAGTACAGTCCCAACTAAGATAGTTTGGCCATGTCTGCAAAATGTGAGAAGATCGGCTACCACAACAAGCATGGGAAACAAAGAGAAAGGGATCCAGACCCCCAGGACGAAACAGAGTCCAATGGGAGGACAACATTAGACAATCTTTGAAGGACAGAGGACTAGAATGGAACCCGGCCAGGAGAAAGACAGCCGATAGGATAGTCTGGCGCTCTCTATTCCAAACCTCTACACCTCACGGTAGAAGGGGAACGACTAAGTAAGTATTACTTCATTCTACTTGTACACTTTTTTCAATTCTGTTACTCTTTATTCCACTCATTCTAATCTGATACGGTGAACGAAATAGAGATAATGGAATGTCAGATATTTTGACATTATTTTTAGTTGACTCTACTTTTCATGTTTATTCACACAGTTTAAACAAACACTGGATTCACGTTTAAAAAGAACATCAGCTTGGGTTGCTTTTTCTCTTTTGATAATATTATATTCTAAAATGGACTATTTTATGGTGTACCCCTGCGAAGAACGGAAAAGGCCTATAGTTTATTTATATACTACGCTCGGTGTGGTTCACGTTTCCTTCCATTGAATATTATTTATAATATATTGTTTAAACTTTTGTTTGGTATTATTCGTAAGTGTGTTCTGTACGTGAGTGATTAAGTGTGCTCTATTAGAGACAGAAGGAGAAAGAGAGATGGAGAGAAAACGCGATTTTTACCGCCTATACAAAAATAAAGCCCGTATATTTTCATCCGTGCGGAAAGCCAATATTCACCAGCTGGTGACAGGTCACGAGCTAATTCCCTTTGTTCGTGGAAAAAAGATGCCCAGTGGAAACTGGTCATGCTGACCTTGACTTTCAAGTTCTTTTAAATGCGTGTTTTTCAACCATATACTACACATACAAGATAATATAACGGAACACTAGAAATACATTTTAGTACATCACTTAGTCGTTCACGTTTTCAGTCGCTATATTTTGAGGTGCCCGGGGGTCTCTTCTTTTTTTGTGTGACAAAACGTCTCTATTGAGTGATCTCTCACACCTTCAGCCCTCCGGCAGTATCCTTTCTTTTTCTTCATTTTTCTCACTCATCGCTTTTATTTGGCATAAATCATGCCTTTTCATTCGTTATTTTCACTACTTTGCTCTATGCTGGATATAGTATGGTGAATTCTCTAACACGCCACTCCCCTACGGCAGTATTTGCTACGGGCGTAATGCGTATCTTATTGTTTCACACTCCACTCCCAGACTGTTGCTACGATTCTGTGGAAACAGGACGGTCAAACATTTGACTCCATTGGAAAGCTGTTGATCATGTTGACCCAAGCCGGTATTGTGATACGATGAAAGAAATCAATATGGTTTGACCAGACATCTGTCTGGCGGAGGCACGCAGATAACGGTGATAAACAGAGGTATGCCGGAAGTCTTATGTAACGATATGACATCACTGTGTAAGAGGCCACGCGTGTATATTAAATTTAATATTTTCAAATACGCGTGGGATGAGTAATGATAAACTTCCCCACCCAAACAGTGCTAGATAGATTGGATTGGTTCTCCAGAATCTACTATGATTTGATTGGGACTTTCGGCGGAAACACACCTGGGATTTGAAACTAAGGATTGTGAGATATAATCTAACAAACTCGGAGTCACAGCACACCAACAGACTGCATCGCAGCGGCAAATAAACACCTCGTACAAGACAGAGGAAAGAGGGTACTAGATCGAGTATTGGGCAACTTTGGAAGTACAAGTAAACCGCAATTTTAATACAAGACTGGAAACTTGGGAATTTTATCACAAGAAGTCATAAGAGGAATTATAGATTTCCAGACCAAGTGTTCCACCCGTCATAAGAGGAATTATAGATTTCCAGACCAAGTGTTTCACCCGTCATAAGAGGAATTATAGATTTCCAGACCAAGTGTCTCACCCGTCATAAGAGGAATTATAGATTTCCAGACCAAGTGTTTCACCCGTCATTAGAGGAATTTCTCACACTTAAGTGATTCGAACAGCATCTAAATACAGGGCGGTGGGTCCATTCTAATCTGCGCCAGGAGAAGTGTGTATTCCCAAAATTTTGGGGTAAGTGTAAACAATTTATTTACTAATGTAAATTTTACAGGTTTCTTGCTAAGTGGTTATATATATATATATATATATATATATATATATATATATATATATATATATATATATATATATATATATATATATATATATATATATATATATATATATATATATATATATAAGGCTGACAACCTCAACATATGAAAATAGTATATGCATGAACCACTACTGCAAGAGCTGGTGATTGTTTCTGACTAGTCGTGCGGGAAACCCAACAGCAGAGATGACCCCAGAACTCAGACGAGTGTAAGGATGAATAATGAGTGATGATTACATCACATGTGCCTAAAGTGTATAGAATCATGTTGTGAGATTAATATACTTTGTTTTAATTGTAGTTCAGGCAGATCATTATTCACGCACTCCAGACGCAATTTCCTAGTTAATATCCAGAAGGATATTGGTGAATTTTCATCATATTCCCTGAGTTACATTGTGTGCTCGGGAATTTAATTCTTCTGAGAGGTTAACATTCGTGGGTGGAGCGCAGGAAAATGGGCCTGTTAGTTGCGGAGAACAAATGTACTGAGGCATTTGTTTATTTCTAATTTGTCACAGTTCGTGGTTACAAGACATCAGACTTAAGTACTGAAGTTCCTACGCCACTAGTGTGAGAGAAGAGTATCAACACTGACCGCCTACAGAGGAAGAGTTATGTGGAGAAGTGTACTCATCACCAAAAAGAAGTGATGGAAACTACAGCTGCAGGACGCATCTGGAGCTACGTTTTATATAACAGGCTACAGCAAAAAATACGAACATTATTATTAACGCCCTACCAAAACCTCAGTGAGGAAACATTAATTTCAATTTTCACCAAATTTTCCATATTTATTTTCCCATGTTAAAGACTAATTGACTATTAAATTTGTTGTATGTTATTTTAAACTAAACAATAATAGTTGATTTAGTTTATATGTACGAAAGCAAACGTATGAGCCAGTTCTTCTTGATATATATATATATATATATATATATATATATATATATATATATATATATATATATATATATATATATAAATAAATATATATATATATATATATATATATATATATATAACCATTACTTATAAGAGGACATTCGTTGAATTACTCCAACTGGGGGCTTGACGGGACAGAATCATTGCATAACCCCTTCACAAAAGGCGACGGACCAGATAATAGGTTAACAAATTTGCTCAGCCCTTAAGCAGCATTTGTTCTTGACTTCTGGGAATTTCTTGTGAAGGCTTCCCTAAGGTAGAATCGCCATTCATCTTCTATCTGTATCTTTGCCAAGAGTAATCTTGCGCGAAGATAGATACCTTGGACGACCTAGTTTTAGATACGTTTACGTTGTGACCATTAGTGGACCACTACTGCAAAGCAAGGGGAGACAATCAGGTGACATTCTTCTTCGTTCACCCTCAGATGTCAACTTGAATAAGTTCAAAGAAAACAGTGGTCAGCCTGAGGCTGTTGATATCTCCGTAGATTTTCTCCAGGAATGGTACTAGTGATGGCCATATGCGTTTTCTGTTCCTCATATGTTGGGCACCTTTGAAGCAGATGTTCGGCAGTCATATTATCGGTACCACAGTCACCAGTAGTTCCTATCTTTAATCTGTTGAATAGATGGTATGGGACCCCAAGATGCAGCAATAGTGAATGCAGTCAGCGACCCATAGCTGTACTACTTGCATCAGGACCAGCGAACCAGAGCTGGTCATGACCGCACTCCACCTCCACGTGGTGGTCCTGGAAACAGTCTGCAGCAGTGCAGTCTGGCTGAGCGAGTGCGGATCGCAATGGGAAGGCAAACCCGGTCCCTAAAAAATGCCGTGCTGAAGTCGGATGTGTCGACCGAAAGGTGCAGATATCACAGCTTAGGCGTAAACAGACACAACACAACCACCGTCCTTTTCAGGGCGAACGAGGAAGAAGAAGAAGAATAGATGGTATCTCAATCTGTTATGACCCGTGCGAAGTCTGAAGTTTACCACTTGTTCACTTCTGCTGAGCTGGTAATATGGATCATTTTTGATGGCCTGGATGCACTGCTTCCCACTTGTGCCTGTATCTGCGCTTGATAAAACTCATGGCCTCCTCATAGGTTATATTTGTGTCACGTCCCGGGTGTCTCTGAAGAAACAAAGACAGAACAGGCCTACTGCACCATCAGGCATGTCGTACAAGGCGACTAACATGACGTTATGCATGGGGGCTCGCCACCTCAACATGTAAAACAAATTGTCACAGATGCCGCCACTGCAAGAGCTCGTGAATGATTGCCGCAGGCTTCCTGCACGGGGACCAGCAACAGTGGTGGTGGTTCAGAGCTTCGTAAACAGCGCAAAGGAAAATGATGATAATGTTTTAAAAGGGAACGTGTAGACAACCACACACTAGCATCTGGTAAGGGTGTGTGGTCTATAGCGTTATGTCTTTCAAACAATATTATGGCTCAAAGCCTTGTGGTTAAAACGTTGAAACAAGTGATTGGACAGCATTGATAAAACGATAACTGAAAATTAGCAAAGCAGACGATACGCCAACGTTAAATACAAGAATCTGCCATCAATGGTACCTATACCTTGTAGCGGTATGGCAGCTTGTGTACCCTGACAATCCCCAGAGCTATGCCAGTGGGAGTTTTACTCCTGGTAGGTTCAACCATGCTGGACTGGTCTGCGTGGGTAGGGGTCAGACAAAAGCTGGTACCCTGGTCCTCCAGGTTGGGGGTTTTAGCACAGGGCCGACACCCCTGTCTGTGTAAAAAAAATCACATACGTTACGGAAACAGCAATAAATGGAAATACTTTGATGCGGGACGGACATCCGGAGTCTCAGGCTCGTATGACTGACAGTGGTGAAAGCCGAAAGGAAGCCACTGGCATGAAAACGGATGCCCAGACCGCAAAACACGAAACCAGAATTGGTTTTTGGAATGTCAGAACTATGAACGAGGCAGGAAAGCTGAGACAGATTACAGCAGAGATGAGGAATTACAAACTACATATCCTGGGAATAAGCGAGAGCAGATGGACAGGGATGGGGAGAGTAAAAACAGCTACAGGGGAAACAGTACTTTATTCTGGTAGAGAGGACGGTCAGCACAACGAAGGTGTAGCCATTGTCCTTGGGAGGGGAATGGAGGGGTCTCTGCTGGAATGGGGGCCCATTGGCAGCAGACTGATGGGAGCGGGACTGAGAGGGAGATTCACCAGCACCACGGTTATACAATGTTGTGCACCAACGGATGACAGCGACGAAGAGATCAGGGACGAGTTCTGTCGGCAGGTGCAAAGGGAAGTGGAGACTGTGCCCAGGTGCGATCTTATTATAGTAATGGGAGACCTAAATGCGAAAGTTGGAACACACAATAATTATAACGAAAGAGTAATGGGGAAGTGCGGCAGTGGAACAGCAAATGAGAATGGGGACAAATTAATAAGCTTCTGCAGTATTAACGGCCTGGTCATCGGAGGAACACTTTTTCAACACAGAGGGGTGCGCGGGTTGGCATGGGAGTCGCCGGGCGGGCGAGACGAGGACCAGATGGATCACATGGTGATCGGTGGCGGATGGAGACGTGCACTGCGGGACGTGAAGGTGGGGGGAGGCGCGGGTGTGGGAAGTGATCGTCACCTGGTGGTGGCGAGGCTGAGGGTGAGGCTCAGAGCTGCTGGGCCGGTTGCGGTCGGACAGAAGAGATGCGGCATCACGAGACTTGGGGACCCCCTCGCCGGAGGGGCGTTTGTGGTCGACGTGGAGAGACGATGTCTGATTGCCAAGGGCCGGGAGGGAGCGGAGACCGACGGTGTGGACCGGGGGTTCAACGCCATCTCGGCAGTGTATAAAGAGAGCGGCGGGTCATGCTTGGGATTCCAGGAAGGAGAGAGCCGGGACTGGATGACACCGGAGGCGCTGGGCACCATAGCGAAGAGAGGGGAAATGGGGGGGGGGGGGGAAGAAGGCAGAAGCTAAGTCTCCCAGGTTAAAGGCAATATATAGTGAACAGTGCAGTCGGCTGGACAGGGAGGTAAAACGTCAGGCCCGTGCTGGCAGGGGGACATTTCTGGGTGGCCTTGCGGGACAGGCGGAGGGAGCGGCGCTGGGAGATGAACAGGGCACGGTTTATAAGGTGACTAAAGCTATCGGTGGAAGGCGAGGTGCAAACAGCATGGCGTTGGTGGGAGACGAGCGGGGAGGTCTCATCACCACAGCACGGGGGCAGGAAACAAGGTGGGCGGAGCACTTCAGAGAGACACTGAATAAGGAGCCACCGGAGACTCGGCTGAATGTTCCTGAGGCTGAAAGTGACTTAGACGTAAGTACAGACATTCCACGAGGGGAAGAGATTATCACAGCTATCGAGGGGCTAAAAGGTGGAAAAGCGCCTGGTCACGACAATCTGAGTGCTGGGCTGTTCAAGACAGACCCTGAGCTAGCAGCAGAACTATTAGAACCACTATTTGCACAAGTCTGGGAAACTGAGACAACACCAACAGAGTGGAGTAAGGGAACAATTGTCAAATTGCCCAAGAAGGGCGACCTTGCAGACTGCAACAACTGGAGAGGAATTACCCTCCTCTCAGTTCCCAGCAAAATACTAGGCAGGATAATCATCCAGAGAATTTCAAAAGCAGTTGACCATGGGCTGAGGAGGGAACAAGCGGGCTTCAGGGGGAACAGAGGGTGTGCAGATCGTATATTTGCCCTCGGGAACATTGTAGAGCAGTGCTCGGAGTGGCGGAGACAGCTGTACATTAGCTTTGTTGATTTTGAGGGGGCTTTCGGCGGCATACGCAGGGACAGCCTATGGAAAATTCTGAGGGCTTATGGAATTCCCAGCCGCATTGTTTCCATTATAAAAGGCCTCTGTTCTGGCTTTGCGTGCAGTGTTGGATCGAGTGGTGTAACTTTCGAAGTGAAAACAGGAGTGCGACAGGGATGCCCCTTGTCAACAACATTATTTTTGACAGTCGTGGATTGGGTGGTGCGCCGGGCGACGGAGGGCGGTCCAGGAGGAATTGGATGGACGGCGTTTTCTACGCTGGAGGATTTGGGGTATGCGGATGGCGTTGCACTGCTCGCGCATTCACCCCAACACATTCGGGACAAAACTGGTGGACTGAATGGGTGTGGCCGGCGGGTTGGCCTGGGCATCGGTCTGGGGAGGACGGAGGTCATGACACTGGATGTGGGCAATCCTGGGCCAGTGGCAGTAAGGAACCAGAGGTTGGAACAGACGGACACATTTGCTTGCCTGGGAAGCGTGGTGACACCTGGCGGCGGAGCGGGCGAGGACATTGACAACAGGGTGAGTAAAGCGAGAGCGGCCTTTGCTGTTCTCAACAACATTTGGAAGTCTTCCCAGTGCAGCACAGACACCAAATTAAGACTGTATGAGAGCTGCGTACTTTCTGTGCTTCTCTATGGTGCGGAACGTTGGAGAGAAACAGAGAAGGAAATGTCGAAACTGTCCTCCTTCCACACAATCTGCCTAAGGAGAATTCTCCGAATCTTTTGGCCAAACACCATCAGCAACCAGGAACTGCTTATTCGGAGTAACCAGGAGGACATGCACACCATCATAGCTGGCAGACGCTGGAGTTGGGTTGGCCATGTCCTCAGAAGGGACCCTGATGCCATCGCAGGAACAGCTGTGCTATGGGCCCCCGGGGGGAGGCGAAGGAGGGGCCGACCGGGAACAACTTGGCGGAGAGCTGTGGAAGCTGGGATGCAAAGAGTGGGCCACAGTTGGGGCACTGTACGAAGGATGGCCGCCGACCGAGCAAAGTGGAATCAATTTGTTGCTGCCCTACAAGACGCCACCAGGCGTGATGGCCGCTGACTGCTTTGACGGTTGGCGGTTATGGATCAAAGAAGAAGAAGAAATACAAGAATAAACAGAAACATCCAGGACAAAAGTCCTATACATACACACATATATATATATATATATATATATATATATATATATATATATATATATATATATATATATATATATATATATATATATATATATATATATTCGTCATTACTGTATGGTGTAGAAACATGGACAATGAACAAGCAAACTGGAAGAAAGAATTGAGGTCCTTGAGATGTGGATATATAGAAAACTGGGGCGCGTCTCCACAACGAAGGTCGGCTGCAATGGATCTCCAACGTCTTCTGTCTCTTGCCGAGATGGTGCACCTCTTGATGTTATCTTCCCACTAATAGTGCTGTCTTCCTCTTGATGTTATCTTCACACTAATAGTGCTGTCTTCCTCTTGATGTTATCTTCACACTAATAGTGCTGTCTTCCTCTTGATGTTATCTTCACACTAATAGTGCTGTCTTCCTCTTGATGTTATCTTCACACTAATAGTGCTGTCTTCCTCTTGATGTTATCTTCACACTAATAGTGCTGTCTTCCTCTTGATGTTATCTTCACACTAATAGTGCTGTCTTCCTCTTGCACTTTTGCCTTCAACTCTTTATGGTCTTCAGTGAGAAGTTATGTCTATTTATACGGCCAAAATATTTTAGTTGTCTAATTTTGATCTGCTTCATTAATTATCTTTTCATTCCTAGATTTTCTAGGACCTCTTTGTTTTCTTATCTGTCCATGAGAAACGCGCCATTATTCTATATATTCACATCTTTTACTTAATACAAATGGGAAAATGGCACTGGCGCAGTGACTTTTAACCAATCTTCCTTTCTCCAACCCCGAGACGTGTACATTGAGTGCATACAGAATTTCACTATACACCATAGTTCCAAACAGCAACATCCACACCTTTGAAGTATCAGTAATTATGAATGGTTGCTCGCTTTCTTCTATGATCACGTATGGCATTTATACACATCCAATTTTACAAGCAGTCAATTACGCCACCTTTCGCTCGAGGTAAGGAGGCTGCCAATCGTTTGGTCAGGAGGAAACACGTAATCGATAAGCAGCTATAGAATTCCATAACCAGAGACACCTTTGATGTTTTTCGTTATCTAGTAGCAGAAAGGTTAGAGATACTTCTCGAGGCAAAGTTATCGAGTTCGAAACCTGGCAGCGTCATGCTTCAGTCTACCCAACTGTAAATTGGTCTTGAATCTACTTTTGAGCTATGAACGGCAAAGGTAGCGAGGAGAGGAATCGGCCACTTTTCGTAAAATAAACGTTGAGAGACCTAGTATAGTGAAGTCTCTAACACTTCACTCCACTACGGCAGCGTCTGCTATCGGACTACAGTTACCTATACGTTACACTCCGCGTTTTCTTTTGTTGTTTTTGTTGTTGTTGAAAGGGGTGGGTTATCCTCTATTTAATTTACCTTGAGGATAACAGAACCAACACTGCCTTGTAATGTTATCAGTTGATTTCCTCAGTGTGTGTCCCATCCAATGCCAACATCTTTTTCTCACTTCTTATTCCATCGCTATTTGTGTGGTTATTCCCATCAGTTCTACATTAGAGCTCCGGCCATACCACTTCAACCCTTCTATTCTACTCTAGCATCCATTTATAACACATAGCTTCTTAGTTGTCTTTTTTGTTGTTCTCCATGTTTGACAGCAATACAATCGGTCATCTTAGTGAAATGTCTGATTTCATTTCTTTTTATTTACATACATACAATCCCAATTACGATGTTTTAGCAATGTCTGTAGAATGGGAGAAGATCGGTTACCACGACAAGTATAGAAAACCAAGAGCCAAGGATCCAAACTTCCAGGACAACATTAGACAATCTCTGGGGACTAGATTGGAACCAGGCCAGGAGAAAGACAGCCGATAGAATAGTATGGCGTTCTCTCTGGCAAACCTCAACACTCCAGGGTAGTAGATGAACGACTAAGTAAGTAAGTTTATTTCCAAACATTGCCCAATGTAAAGAAAGTCCCTCTCGCTAAGATACAGAAGATATGACACGAATTTAAACGGATGGCAAGAGTCAAGGAAGTGTGGTGTAAATTGGCTGGAGGCTTATGCTCGAGAAACAGCTGAGGAGTAAAGACGATAGTTGTTAGTTAAAGATGTGTGCAAGAAAGACCTGAACGTACTGGACATAAATCCAACAACCTGCGAGAAAGAGACTGTCGATCGCACCATAAGGTAAGCGTAGTCCCATAGCAAATACTGCCGTAGGGGAGTGGAGTGCTACAGACCACTATACTTGGTCCAGCATCGAGAGGTGGGGTGACCAGTTCGCTTCCTCGTTGCCTTTACTTCCCTTACTCAAGAGCAAAGTCAGGTATCCATTTACAGCTGGGTAGACTGGAGCGTGTCGGTACCATGAATCAAACCCAGTACCTTTGCCGAGAGAGACCAGCGATCTAACCACTCTGTCAACGAAACGGTCAGGCACCACCTCAAATTGGACGAATAGATGCTCTTACAACAAGCAGTAGAAAAGAACGCGCATAAATGAACATCAGACTACAAAAAAAAAAGCTCAGAGCTATAACCTCAAAGGGGCATCATCCCAGAGTCTGCATGACTAGGGGGGGCTACTAGTTATTAGTCAAATTTTTTTGACGTTTCCCTCTCTCTGCGATGTAATCAAATACTAATTACATTGATAAAGAATATTCAGTATAATAATGTGCTAAATATATTCTTATCAATGCCAAATCTATATGATCTTGTAACACTCATCGTATGAGTAATTGAGTCATACATTTTGTCAATTAACCCCCTCACTGCAGCCAGCAGGAGGAGTCACAAGCCCCTGGACCCTGACCCGATTAGCAACAGCCAGGGTTCCTGGACAATTAACGAATTGATCCTACATTAAATCCTTTAGCTTGTGTATCAGCGTTTGAGTGAGTGAGCGAGCATGGGAGTGAATGAGAGAGCGAGCGACCGAGTGAGGAGGAAAGAAAAAGGAACTCAAATTGCAGTACTCTGTTAAACCCGTGTAAAGATCGGTGCGAATGATTCTACGAACCAAAAGAAAATACCGCAGATTAATAACATCAACGATAGCATGTCGTATAAGCCTTAAAACAAATAACGTTGGTCACGTCCGGAAATGTTAAGGTCATCCTAGTATTTACTTAAATCCACTCACTGTTTACCTAGAGCACCGAAAGGTTTTATGGTGGGAACAGAATGTTTATAAACACAGCCATAGCCCCTGGGCATAGGGGAACAGCATTCGGATGAGCAGCGATGGAGGCCAGGGTTAGAGATTTTATCGCAAGTACGTCCAAAACCAACAAAAGTTAATCTAGGTATCCGCAGAATCTTGTCCGCAAATGTCCAATACATCAATAAATGTACACGTGCAGCAGAAATAGAACCCCATATATATCTAAAAAGATTACTGAAAATGGGCGTCTAGAAAATCAGAAAATAACGTGCAAAATAGGATAGTTGCAATGATCAGAAAAAAAAGTTGCCTTTCATTCATTGGACTTTATTTTTAAAGAGGAGTTAACAACCAACGGTGGCAACGGACAAAGTTAACGTTATGAAATAATAAGAGTATGTGGTAGATGACACCTTTGATGTTAAAAATGAATAATCCAAACTATGACAGCCGATACATTTGATGTAAAGATGAGATGAAATCATAATGTGGCTAATGAAAAATTTGGAGTTAAGAACAGATAATAACACAATGTGGCTAGTGACAGAATTTGTCGTAAAGAAGAGTTTAACCAAAAAAATATTGCAAGTGACGAAATGGACGCAAAGAAGAGATAAATGTGGCCAAATACCATCACAAACCAGGAACTGCTAACTCGGAGCATATGTATAACATCATAGCAGGTAGACGCTGGATTTGGGTTGGCCACATTCTAAAAAGAAACCCTGACCCCATCACAAGAACTGCCATGTTATGGACTCCAGAAGGAAAGCGGAAGAAAGGTCGATCGTGAGCAACCTGGCGGAGAACTGTGGAAGCAGAGATACAAAGTGTGAACAAGAGTTGGGGCACCACACGGAGGATGGCCGCCGACCGAGCAAAGGGGAGACTTTAGCTGCCCTAGAAGACACCACCACCAGGTGTGATGGTCACTAACTGCTTCGTCAGTCAGCGGCCAGAGACCAAAGAAGAAGAGGAGAATACGGGCTAATAAAAGCAGAATTTCATCTAGCGGCTAACCCAACATCCACTCTGAAGTCCACTAGAAGAGTGCCTGTATTTTCTTAAACCGACGATTGGTTCGTCTAAGTACTGTTCCGCCGCTGACTGACCACAAAATCTGATAACGTGTGTCCAGTAATTTGTTCAAGAGGAGTTCAACTGCTGGTCATTCATTCTCCTGATGACCAAACGAGATAAGAATCGAAAGAGCAAATCCAGGGGCGCGAAAGTTGCTAACAATAATAAACACCATCAATTGTCGACCCATGACCTTTCCTCACACGGCTTATCTGTTGTGTAATCAATAAAGGTCCCATGGCAGTTATTGCCGCAGGTGAGTGAAGTGTTTGAGACTTCACTATACTAGGTCTAAGTTTCATAAGATGAGGTGACCAATTCATTTCCTCGTTGCTTTGCCTTAGGTTGCTCATGCGGCTTGCAACTTCATAATGTACAACAAATTGATACAAAAGTTACTGCTGCATGATCACTTGCGTTGGTGCAGGCTTTTCCAAGGCGGCCAGCAGATAAGGAGAAGAAATGGATATTGTTATCCTATATATAAAATCCCGGCTTTTTCTGTCAGTGCGTAACGCTAAGGGATGCAACTTTGGTTGAAAGTTAGACATTAATTGTATTGTGTCCCTTATATGTACTCTCCCGAAAATAGTAACACTTACCAAAGAAGAATGCGCAAATGACGGTGTGCACAAAAATATATTTATAGAATGTGTGATCCCGTAAACACACGTTGGGATCCTCGCTGCTGCTACGTAGTTCGTGTACTGTGGTGATGCACAGTGGTTTTTAAAAATTCTTTTGAATAAGTAAAATTACCGTTAGGTATTGGTGCTTTTGAATTTAATTCCCGTCTTATGACGGGCTTTTACACTAGTAAATTAAAATTCATATACCTTTAATGCCTTTCTTTCTTCTTCTTTTTTTTCCTTCGAATAACTGTTTCTCTCAGTATTTACGATTTTCGTGGTTTTGTTTGTTGGTTTTGTTTCATTTTTGTATTTTTTTCTTTGATGATTCTGTTTGCTGAAACGTCGTCACATTAGTTCTTGGCAACTGCTCCTTACATAATTGCGTTAAACGTCATCAACATCTTCGGTTTTACTGCACTCATCCTCTTCATTCTTGCTGTAAACGCTTCGGAGATAATTGACAGCCATATTTTTATTCGTAACACTTCGGTATTTTTACGGTAGATTCAGTTAAACGTTCCCAAGATATCAGGCTGTCTGTAATGTCATTGATTCTTACATACCAATGGATTTCTTACGAGTACAGCGTGAATAGAACTTCCCCCTAGTGTCTGGGGAAGGTGTAAAAAACGAACTCCGCTAGCAATACGCCTAACGTTAACCCATGAGCGCGAAGGATAAGAATGCATTCACATTAGAAGCATGCCAATTATTTTTAGGGTCAAGAAAAGAAATTGTTTGTAATATATACGCAAAGATTAGTATTCTTTTAAAATCAGAATATGTGAGCCTGTTGCCATGGGTTCGGTTCGTGTTCGTTGGGTCTTTCATTCTATTAGTATTATTTGAATATGTATGCTTGGTTATTCATCATTATCTCAGTTAATGTCCAGACATAGGTTTTCATTGATTACTGAGTGTCCAAGGAAACATTGGTTCCGTACGAACCTCATTATCATTAATATAAACTTCATATGAAGAAGAGTTCATCAGGTCAAACAACAATCGATACTCAAGTTGAAGCAACTAAACGTAACCGAAGTAATGTGGGTAAGTCTTTGCTTGAGTCCAAACGTTTATTGACGAAACAACGGATGAAGACATTACATATGTTATTCATTAATAGCATACATCTATAATTTAGTACATTGTGAATCCATATCATATTCTCAGTCCGTGTCCAGTAAAATGAATCAACATCGCCAGAACAGCATAGCTGTGTGCACGCGTAGTTGGGGTTTCCAACGACCGACAACGAGCGTATGCGTCTGATAAATATAATCATATGGACTGAAATAATCTTCCTAGAAGTTGGTTATATACCAACCTATTATATTACTTTATTCACATACATTTGGACTGACCCTTGGTCCCTACTTCGAAGTACTTATATAAATATGTGGCAATACAATGCCTAACACTGGACGTCTAAAGGACGCGTCTTCACAGCTTGACGGTCAACGTAAAAAGGGTCTCGTATCTAAGTCACGATGCGTGACCTACCAACGCTAACACGTCATAAATCGATCGTGTATATGGCGTTCAATAGTCCGTGAATTCTTAACCTACAATTATATTAAACGCTGTGACCCTAGAGGTAGCACACTGCCAACCCTAGCAGACGACTTCAATAAAATACCGTAACAAAGCCCCATTGAGATTTGTATTCTGTTTCTCTTTCACTGTTTCAGCTGACACCACTTTCATTTTATTTCATACAAGAATGACATTACAAGAAAAAAGAAGAGGGCCCTATGCCATTAATTCATTTTAATGGAAGCTGATACACAGAGAACGTTCTTTAGTGTAACACAGAGCCGGTATTGTTATGTGGAAGTGAATCACCGACAGTCAGCGAAAGAAACAAGATCACTGGAGGCCGTAGAGATCTGCTTTTCCACAATAATGTTCAGAATCCTAGACTCCAATATCCAAAGACAACAGATTACTCACATAGAAGCAGCCCGCGCGCTTTTGGCGAGTTATGAAAAGAAGAAGGTTGCACTACACCGTGGCACAAGAAGATTGTTTGAAGAAAAATGCAGAACAACAGAGAGGAGGAATACTGAATAGATAACAATATAGCTATAACAATGGAAATAATAAACAGTATTACTGACTGCGCCCCTTGTAGTTCTCGGGGGTCTCTGAAGAGACAAAGAAAGAACATGACTACACCACCCTCAGTCATGTCACCCTCAGTCATGTCGTACAAGGCGACTAATACGCGGCTGTCAATGGCATTTGCAACGTCATCGTGTAAACAAACTGTAAGAGAAACCACTGCTGTTAGTGCACGTGACCTTCTGGTGCCGGCTTCCTACAAGCGGGCCAGCTGCAGTGATGTCTTCATGCTCTGTAAGGAGCATAGAGAAAATGTTGGTGCTGATGATGATTACAGGCTGCTAGTTGTGGTGACGCGCGATCGCCTACGCCAGTTTGAAAAGCTCTTGAAGAAAGAGACCTTTCTCCTAACTTTAAAATACAGCTACCATTGTCAACAAGCGTAATCGAGAACCATGACAATGGACAGGGTATGTCCAGGTGTTTTCAAGGTCAGCGATTCCCCCGTTCATGTTTCGGGTAGGGCTCTATTGTTATTGCTATCTGTTGCCATCGATCTAGCTGGGTCTCAGCAGGTGGTCCAGTGAAAATTTATTAGTGGACAACGACTGTCGCGGTCTGAGATGGACGGTCATGCTTTGTATAAACTGGCGCGGTGGTAACTTTAACTCTTTGTTGTCGCTTCAACTGGTCTTGACTTAGCCTTTGTCACTTCAACTAGCGGACATCACTTTAGTCTTTGTCACTTTCGTTTGTGCTAATAATTGTAAATAATCTTCCAGGTAAAGTTACCTGGTTCGAAAGCAGAAATGTTCACGCCCCAGTCCACCCAGCTGTAAACGGGTACCTGAATGTGCTCTTGAGCTAGGAAAGGCAAATGTAGCGATGATAGGAATGACGACTTGTATTGGTGAAGGGTCTAACTCTTCACTCCACTATGGCGTTTCTACCTTATGTTAACTAGCTTTTGATAATCATGTATATCTCCACAAATTTCTGTCTCTAGGACTGTTTATCAATTTTTATTCCACGATGCCAAACTGTTCAGTTTGCTCTCTCCTTACTGTCCTTTATCCTTCAAACTGTCCCGTTGTCACGGTATATTACAGCTTTCTTCTCATAAAATGTTCAACTAAAGTGGATTACTTCCTTCTAGGGTGCGTAATATGCTTCCTTTGAGTACTAGCTTCTTTAGGAACATCTTATGTATCCTTTTTTGCTTGACCTTCTGTAAAACCACATCTCTGCGCCCTCCAGGGCTTTTCGTGCCCCTTTACTAATTTTCCATGACTCACTTCGGTACGTTAGGATTGCTTAGTCTAACAGTCAACAAAATGAGTTTGTGATGGTGAATGTGAGGCTAAGAACAACAAGAATGACTGTACCAGTGAAGACCGTCACTCAGACTCCGAACCAAAAATGTCCAGGATTTATAATGCATAACATCAAAGGCTCAAAACCTCCAGTTAATACAGGGAAACTAATGAAACACCACGGCAAAACCCAAATGATTAACAGACAGCGATGACACAACTCAGCACGAGATGTGGACATGCGCACAAACAGGTAGAGATGAGCACAGACTCGTGCATTCTTTCACGGACCCGAAGATCAGCCCGTTAAATTAAAAGTCAACAAAACAGAAGTTTGTTTTTTCCTTCTAAACTTGAACAAAGGTTCGGCAAATACCGTAAAACTGAGGAGAGATAGAGTGATGGAAATAGGGTCTTGACGTCTACTCATTATCAAGTAACAAAGAGATTTCAGGGTTCGGCCAATGAAATTTAACAGCAAGGGTGAACCAATCGACCAGCGACTTTATTGACTGATTGAAATTTTGGAATATCTGACAATCTAAATGGAGGAATAATCTGTGAGATGACAGAAAGAGCAAATGAATCTCCTCTAATCTAGTAAAGGACAAGCAAGCACACATCATTTGTGCAAGAGTAAATGTGTTTGATTACGTTCGGTGGCACCGTCAGACGATCAAAGGCTTGACTGTAAAGGTTCGAGTTTGCATGACAAGCGGAAAGAGGCTTTAATTTGGTTTGTATTCGTTTGGTGGCTTCCATCTTGTTGATTACATTTTGTGGAAATCGGTTACAATTCTGTTCTTTGTTCCTTTTTCGGTATAACTGTTTTGCACAATTCGAGGATTAAGGGTAGAAAATAAGAATATTTCAATTATATTATGTGGGGTGTGTCAACTACAGAACTGATAAATAGTACTATTGACAGGAAGTTGTAGACAGACACTATCGCCTACGCCACGAGACATGGTATTTTATGCAGTGTCTGTAAGTAAATATAGAATTGTGTCAGTTTTATAGTGGAATAATATAATAGTACCAGAAGTTTCGTTGAATACACCCTCGTCAGCAACATTATGTAAGTTTTACTTAGTTTACTAATAATGTGTGTGTATATATATATATATATATATATATATATATATATATATATATATATATATATATATATATATATATATATATATATATATATATACGTGGTGGGAGGGAATATAAAATAAGGAGAAGCAGAATGGTACCAATAATTTAACGTAGAATTCTATTAAACAAAACCTACTGAGGCACAAGAAAGCAAACAGACAGACAGAAGTAGAAAGACAGATGCTAAAATACAGAAAAAAGTATATACGTTCAGCACGTTTTAACAAGGACAAGGAAAGAAGGCGGAGGAAGCGAGATTTTTTTTTTTAAGGAGGCAGAAGAAAGACGGTTAGTAATGAGTGGAATAAAAAAAAATAATGAATAACATTGCAGTTCCATACACAGGGATATCCAGCCAAACTCATCAACAAAAGTTCACCCAAGTTTAACTAAGAACTGAAATTTCCATTTGGGATAATGGTCAGTATAACCGAACATAACAAGGACTTGATCGTGGCCCCTATATAATAACATAGACTACATTATCCCAATGTAGGTCGCCGCCTGCTCATCGAAGACTGGATACAGGGAAAGTTGAGTCAGTTTACAGATGTGCCATACGTAGAAATTTAGCAACTGCCAACTCAGTCACGACGCTATGTTGGTTGTGCCTTCTGTCAGAGTCTTTCTGGCAGTATTTATCTGTTTGGCGCTCACTTACATCGGCTTTGTGTACCTTGGAAATACACAGGAGCGTTACGAACGAAAACAAGAAATTGGGCATCAGAAGTAAGACATTTTTTTTTCTAACCAGCTAACGGAAGCCTGCATGCGCTTGATTTTTGGAAGTGATTTGCAATCAGTTCGCTCCAACCCTCCTTTTCCGGCGTTTCACAAGAACCAAAGGGGTTAGAACGCTTTCCTCTCCCGACACAGTTATTGGGTTCCGGCATTAAAAAACATGCTTGCATCACGCTCCAGTCTACCTAATTTTAATAGGTACCAGACGCTGCTCTTGAGTTAGGGAAGGCAAAGGAAGCGAGTAAGGGAACTGGTCAGCCCACTAGATAATGCTGGACCTAGTATTGTGAAGTCTGTAACACATCACTCCCCCTACGACAGTTTCTGCTATGGGACTACCTTGTTGTAACCTTATAATAGACGGGCATGTGTGGCTATGAAAATAATTGTAACGTTTATTTAACAACAACATATGACAAGGACTAATGACATACACCAGGATATTAGACAACCATGTGTGTCGTCTTACAGTATATAGAAGAGGGATCATTTTTAAATTATCATTAAATTGACCAGGAGGCCTAATACGTACAGATGGTACTCTATTGACGACCCAGCTTGCTGCAACTACAGGAAACAATTGCAGTCTTTGAAATATTGATAAGGCTGAGAGTCGAGCTTTTTTGTTGGTTTTTTTTTTCTTGGAAACTAAAAGAGATCGAGGGATGCAAAGATTGAAGCAACCGAGAAACAAATTAAACAGACAAAACTGAGCCTTTTTTAGGGTTGGGGTGGTGGTAGGAGTGTTTTAAATACACATAACAATTCATTGCAATCGGAGGGAGGGGTGATACATACACACATACCAGGTAAATGAAATGATAGGGAGAGTAGATACAGAACAACATAAAAAAGGGCAGCACCACATATCAATTCATTGAAAGCAGGGGGGAGGGAGGTGCAGAACCCCATAACAATTCATTAAAATTAGAGGGAACGAAGGTGCAAAACCACATAACCATTCTTTAATATTAGAGGTAAGGGAGGTGGAGAACCCCATAACAATTCATTAAAATTAGAGGTAAGGGAGGTACAGAACCACAAAAGACTTAACTGAAATCAGAGGGAGGGGAGATACAGAACTTAATAATAATTCATCGAGATCGGTGAAAGCGATAAACGGCAACCCGGTACCAAGATAAAGAAATATGATATCAACAACAGTTAGAGTTAAATGTCTAGAAATGAACCGGAAGTTGACTGTCGGGACGTACAGAAAGACTGATGGGAATATGATCTTATTTTATCATTGATAAAAAGAACAATACTGCAAGATAACAATAATAATAAGGAAGGAAAGACATCTACAGAACCGGCAGACGAACAGCTGACCCTGACCTAGCCCTCGCATAATCCCAGAACTGGAAGTAATTTTTGTAGGGCCATCAGTCCAGTCGTAGAACGTCCGAACAAGAGGACTTCAGAAATACGACGTCCCTGGCCATTCGTGACCCCGACTTTTGTGACACCCCTACACCCCTGGATTAAGTTACACTTGTTGGATGGTACGCTGAGAAAGGTTCACAGGGAACATGGGGATAAATGTGACAAAGACAAACAAGGAAAGGGGGGAGAGACGTGAAGAAGTGAAAGTGAGTTTGTGATATAGCCGAGAAGATAAACATGAAGTTAATGCCATATATCATCATCATCATCTTCGCTTCTTACGGAGTCACAACTGCAGCTGACCCCTTTGCGGGAAGCCTGCGTCAAAGCTTGCAAGCTTAACTCTTGCAGTGATGGTTTCAGTAACAATTTACTTTACATGATGAGATTGCCAGCCCCATTCACAACTTCATATTAGTCGTCTTTTATGAATGTCTGATGGAACTGAGAATCATAAAACGTTATATATATTCTGCACTATTGTATGGTGTAGAAACATGGGCAATGAATAAGCTATTGGAAGAACGAATTGAGACTCTTGAGATGTGGATATATAGAACAATGGGGCGCATCTCAAGGAAAGAGAAAAAAAAACAAATAAGGAGGTCCTAGAAAATCTAGGTATGAAAATAGAACTAATGAGGGAGATCAAAGTTCGGCAGCTAAAATACTTTGCCCACATAAAAAGGCATAACACCTTGCAGAAGACCATAATAGAAGGGAGAGGTGAAGGCAAACGTGCTAGGGGAAAACAACGCTATAAATGGGAAGATATCATCAAGAGATGGACAGAAAAGAGTCTATCAGAGTGCACCACCAAGACAAGAGACAGAAGACCTTGGAGGTCCATTACAGCCAACCTTCGTTGTGGAGATGGCAGTTGGTGATGATAATGATGGAACAGTAAGCATATTCCTTCTGTCATCTTTAAGATCCCTGGAAAACAAGACACGGCAAAGAAAAAAAAGCCAAAGTAAATCATAGAACACAAAGATTATAACAGTGATAACGACAATAACGATATAAGAATAAAAACAAGAAAGAGGCGGAAGAGGGAAAATAATTACGATATGTATCCTCAAGTTACCAGCTAATGATTTCATTGCACACACAGGATGAAAGAAATAACCACAAAAGACCGTGGACTGTGAACACTGGAATGTTGATTTTTCTTGTACTAAGAGTACTTCACAGAAAAGAAGCAAAATGGTCCAAGTAAAATGCGGGGTTCCCAACCAGTTTTGGTCACTGTACCCCTTTGCCTTTAAGTAATCCTTCTGCGACACCTAAGGTGACCAGACGTCCCGGTTTTTCCGGGACAGTCCCGGTTTTCGACCATTTTTGATAATTTGTCCCGACTTTTTTTCGATGCAATCCGGGACGCCAATTTGTCCCGGTTTTGGACGAATTTGCCAATTTGGCATAAATCTCACAGATTAAAAAAATATATATATTATTCCGTGGCTGACTTGAGGGAATTTTTAATTATTAGTGAACTGGCGCCAAAACAGCACAAGAGGTTGTCAGGACCGCGAATTAGTTTTGTAGTTCCAATGTGATATTCGCAGTTATTTGAAATTTTAGGTAGTGGTAAAGTACCAAGATTTTGCGTACGGTATACGTTTATTTAATTTAAACGGTGAACTATTTGTGCATATTTTGTTATTGTTGTAAGAAAATGGTACCAAAGCGTAAATGCAGTTTCAATGAAGATTTACAAAAGGAATATCCGTTTATTAAAAAGAGTACATCAAACTTCAATGTACGATGCAATATATGTGCCTCCGGGTTTTCGATAAGCCATAGTGGACGTGGTGATATTAAGAACCACATAAGCAGTGAGAAACATAAGAGAGCCGTCGTTACAGCTGCATCAAGCTCGTCGTTAACCACTTTCTTCAGAGATGATAAAATTGGTGACCAAGAAGAGCAATTAGCTGCTATAGAAGGCGCCTTTGCATACCATACAGTGCTACACAATCATACTTTCAGGTTTATGGATTGCACATCAAAATTACTTCAGGTTACTTTAGAGCCAAAATTTGCATGTGCACGTACGAAAACAGAAGCCATTATTCGAAATGTCTTGGCACCCCCATATTCTAAATGAGTTAAGGTGTGACCTAGAAAAGTCTACATTTATTTCTGTACTGACAGATGCATCCAACCACAAAGAATTCAAGATTTTTCCTTTGCTTGTCAGATACTTTGATCACAGTAATGGAGTGAAAATTAAAATATTAGAGTTAAAGTCATTGCCAGGTGAAACATCTGATATTGTAAGTAGTTTTCTTAATGACTGCATAACTGAAAATGGTTTAGACAGGAAAGTAGTTGGATTATGCGCAGACAACACAAATTCCAATTTTGGAGGTGCTGAAAGGAAAGGACAGAACAATGTTTTCAAAAAACTGCAAGAAAACCTTGGACATGGTCTTATAGGAGTTGGGTGTGCAGGTCATATTTTCCACAACACTGTTCGAACAGCTGCAGATGTACTGCCTGTTGATGTCGAGCTGATTATTGCTAAAATTTATCTACTCTTCAAATCATACACAGTACGAGTTGAAAGACTCAAGGAGTTTTGCCAGTTTGTGGAAACAGACTTCCAGATGATCTTAGGTTATGCTCAGACTAGGTGGCTTGCTCTGCTGCCTGCTGTTGAAAGGGTTCTTCAGATGTTCCTGCCTCTAAAATCATATTTTCAATCTCAAGACAGATGCCCAGTTTTTATACAGACATTCTTTGAAAATCCTCTATCTGAGGCATGGCTTGTTTTTGTTCACAGTCAGGCCTCTCCATTCCACGAAGCAGTGCAAAAAATAGAGGGACAGACGGTCACTGTGTTTGAAGTCATTGACAGCATCAACAGGTTGAAAACTATTTTGAAGTCCAAACTGGAAGATTGTTTCTTGCCATCAAGAGTTAAGCTAATCCTTGAAAAGCTGGAAATGGAAGGACTTCCAAAGGAGGATGTGAAAAAGTTTCATGCTAGCGTTTCTTCGTTCTATGAAACAGCTTTAAATTATTTGAATAAATGGGCTGCAAAAAATTTTCAAGACATAGAATCCTACAGCTGGGTAACGCTGAACAGAATACCAATTTGGGCAGATATTGAGATATCATCATCACTAGTGATTCAAACATTACCTTCAGCCCACTTTACAGAAACTGAAATTTATGACAAAAATGTCTATATGAAGCAGTTTGTTACTTCTCAGAAAATTAGTGAATGGAGTGCCAAAAAAACATTGCCACCACAACGTTGGATTGAAATGATTTCCCACTTCAAAAATAATAATGTGACATTTTCAAATATTTTGAAGTTGGCAGCGTTTTTTTCTGTCTACCTGGAACAAATGCTGCCCCAGAAAGAGTGTTTTCTTTGATGAACAGCTTATGGGCAAGTGATAAAACACAGCTAGGTGTTGAAACTTTGAAAGCTATGTTGACAACCAAAGTGAACTGTGAGGAAACATGTGTCGAGTTTTTTAAGATGCTGCTTGCAAAGAAGGACCTATTGATAAAAATCCACTCATCTGAAAAGTACAGTAACTCAGCTTCACCTTAAGTAAGGATTATTGATGTTTTTCTCTCTTATTAGTTTAAGTAGTTAAACTTATACAGTAAAATGTATGTTATTCAAATGTATATATAAAATGTATATTATTTTAAATTGACATCAACTTGATTTTTTCGGGACATGTCCCGACTTTTGACCTTTTCTTTATCCTTTTGTCCCGATTTTTTGCATTGAAATAGGTCAAATCTACTATTTTGTCCCGGATTAGGGTTTTGAAAATATGGTCACCTTAGCGACACCTAAACAATATTTGAGGAATTAAATTCTAGAGTTTTCTAGTATATGTACATACGATAATAAATATACAGATTAATACATTTTTTAACTTAAAAAAAAAACTTCATTCTGTACATTTTACCGTTTTTAGTATCATAAATGTGTATCAGAAAACAGACAAATAAATTAGTGAGGCCCTTGATTCTGTGTTTCTTTCTTAACCAACAATTTTATTCTTGGTACACTTTTTGAAACAGATACCCGCATAACATGTTCAGCCTCCAGTGTTTCTTGCTTTAGATCTGGATGAGAATAGGGTTCGACGTTCTATCTCCAGTCCACAACTTTCTTCACTAACACTACTTTTGGAATATTTCAATAGAATAATATAGTTATTTACCAAATATTCGAGCGTCCGATTGACAGCGTGGTTAGAGCACTAGTCACTCGCGGCAAAGGTTCCTGGTTCGAACCACGGTACCAACACGCTCCAGTCTACCCAGCTGTAAATAGGTACCTGACTCTTCTCTTTGAGTTCGAGGAAGAAAGGGCAGCGAGGAAGGGAACTGGTCACCTGACCTCTCGATGCTAGACCTAGTATGATGAAGTCTCTAACACTTCAACCCCCCTACGGCAATATCTGCTATGGGATTACCTTTACCTTTTACCGAATATTCCCCATTATCTCTTTGACTAGCTTCTCGTACCTGCTGGGGGTACCTGTACCCACAGGTTGGGAACCTCTGTACTAGAGTTATATTCTTGTTACTACTGGCGGTTCGCATCAGTCCCTCTTCTTGGACCGGGGAAAATGGATGATGACACTCGAAAATCATGACTCAAATGGGCCTGGCCTCTTCAGCTGTCAAGAATCTATGGGGCCAAAACACGTGCCTAAGGAGGGCTCGACTTCTGTTGGTCAGACTTTTGTGCTACCCTCCATAACTAGAGCGTATCTAGTTCTAATCCAGCTAACGACCCTTGGATGGAGTATTGCAGAAAAGGTATCATGCTGGTAGTGGAACAACTGCAGTGGGCTATGGCGTTTAGGATAGTAATGTGTATACAAATAAACTAACTTTTGCAACTGCTTCAAGTTGCAGCAGAATATATAAAATCAAGTACCCCCTCACCAAAAAAGCTGTTGTGGTTGATGTAAAGAGACGAGATCAAATTGCCAAACGCCAGGAAAGTACAGCGACTGATGATGTTGACCAGAAATTCAACATCATTTCAACAATATACAAGGAAAGCAGAGGATCATGCTTGGGATTCCAGGAAAGAAAGAGACAAGACTGACAACACCAGAAACGTTAAACACCATAGCGATGAGATAAAAATTAAAAGAAAGAAAACAGAAGCAAAGTCTCCCAGGTTAAAGGCAATATATAGCGAACATTACAGTCAGCTGGACAAAGAAGTAAAACGTCAAATCCGTGCCAAGAAAAGGACATTTCTGGATGATCTTGCAAGGCAGGCAGAATGGGCAGCACTGAGAAATGTGCACAGTTTATAAAATACCACACAGCTTATAAACAAGCACAGTTTATAAAATAACTAAAACTATCAGCGGAAAACGAGGTGCAAAACATAACGTTAGTATGAGACAAACAATGAAATCTCATCACCACAGAACAGGGGCAGGAAACAGGATGGGCAGAACACTTCAGAGAAACACTGAATAAGGAACCACCAGAGACGCAGCTGAATGTTCCTGAGGCTGAAAGTGACCTAGACATAAATACAGACATTCCACGAAAAGAAGAAATCATCACAGCTATCAAAGGGTTAAAGAATGGAAAAGCGCCTGGTCACGACAATTTAAATGCTGAGTTATTCAAGGCAGACCCTGAACTAGCAGCAGAACTATTAGAACCACTATTTGCACAAGTCTGGAAAACAGAGACAACACCAACGGAGTGGAGTAAAGGAATAATTGTCAAACTGCCCAAGAAGGTCGACCTTGCAGACTGCAACAACTAGAGAGGAATTACTCTCCTCTCCCAGTAAAATACTAGGCAGGATAATTATCCACAGAATTTCAAAAGCAGTAGACCATAAACTGAGGACAGAACAAGCGGGATTCAGAAAGAACAGAAGATGTGCAGATCATATATTCACCCTCAGGAACATTATAGAGCAGTGCACAGAATGGCAGTGCACAGATAAAAAGCCTCTATTCTAACTTTACATGCAGTGTTGGGTTGAGCAACCTAACTTTCGAGGTGAAGACAGGAGTACGGCAGGGATGCCCCTTATCAACAACTTTATTTTTTGACAGTCACAGACTGGGTGATGCGCCAGACAACAGAGGGCAGTCCAAGAGGAACTAGATGGACAACATTTTCTACACCGGAAGACCTGGAATATGCAGATGACACTGCACTACTCGCACATTCACATCAACACATCCAAGAAAAAACGGATAGATTGAATAAGTACAGCCAGCAGGTGGGTCTGAAAATCAATCTGAAGAAGACAGAGGTCATGACACTCAATTTGGGCAATCCTGAGCCAATAACATTAAGGAACCAGAAGTTAGAACAGACAGGCACATTTACATACTTAGGATGCATAGTAACACCAGACGGCGGAACAAGCAAGGACATCAACAACAGAGTGAATAAAGCGAGAACAGCCTTTTCTAGTCTCAACAACATCTGGAAATCTTCCCAGTACAGCACAAACACTAAATTAAGATTATATGAGAGCTGTGTACTTTATGTGCGTCTCTATGGTGCAGAATGCTGGAGAGTAACAGAGAAGGAAATGTCGAAACTGTACTCTTTCCACACAATCTGCCTAAGGAGAATTCACCGAATCTTGTGGCCAAATACCATCACCAACCAAGAACTAGTTATTTGGAGTAACCAAGAGGACATACACACCATCATAGCTGGTAGACGCTGGAGTTGGGTTGGCCACGTTCTCAAAAGGGATCCTGATGCCATTACAAGAACAGCTAAGCTATGGACCCCCAAAGGAAAGCGAAATAGAGGCCGACCAAAAACAACTTGGCGGAGAACTGTGGATGCAAAGAATGAACCAGAGTTGGGGCACTGTACGAAAGATGACAGCCGACCGAACAAAGTGGAAGCAATTTGTGCTGCCCTACAAGACGCCACCAGGCGTGATGGCCACTCACTGCTTTGACAGTCGGCGGCTAAGGATCAAATAAGAAGAAGATAAAATCAGGAGTGAATGTGGAAGTTGCAAAGAAGGTGGTTTGGGATCTATTCCCAGCGCTTGTAGAACAATGAACAGTCATGACCTAAGTTGCCCATTTTAAAATTTAAAGTAAAAGAAAGGGCCGAAACACCAGTCTGACGGGAGGGACTACTTCTGATGATCTCCTGTTGTAAAGCACTGTGCAGTTTTCTATAATTAGAATGAGTCCTGAACAGCTGAGATAAACAGAGGCTCCATTCGCAGGAAGAATTTTGACGCACGGAACGATGAAGAGGAAAAGGACAGACTGACGAGCTAAAATTTCATACAACGTAATTTAATTTCAATCCATGTCTAAATAACGATTCCTCCATTCACTCTCTCAGTCTGTGCTGCCAAAGTAATAGACTTCTTCCAATGCAGCAAACCACCTCAAATCGGTAACTGAATAATACCATCTCGTCGAAACAATGGACGAACCCGTCGATGCTGTCTTCACAGACACACCAACTAATCGATAATGTCTTACAAACAAAACATCCTCTCTGTTCCCACGCATTGTAAACCTTTCAGCACGAAAATAAATTCAGAGGACCGAATCTCTCTCTCTCTCTCTCTCTCTCTCTCTCTCTCTCTCTCTCTCTCTCTCTCTCTCTCTCTCTCTCTCTCTCTCTCTCTCTCTCTCTCTCTCTCTCTCTTTCTCTCTCTCTCTCTCTCTCTCCCCCTTTCTTTCTCTCTGTCTGTCCCTCTTTCCACCCGCCAATCTTTTTCTCTCTCAAACATTTGAGCCTTCACCTTTAATTTAGTGAAGTTATTATTTAATACACGTGCCCCAATTTAAGACACGACTACTGACCCGCTATTGTTTTACTTCCTGTTAAACCCAAGCACTTAAGACTTTTATTTAAATTTATTTTCCTTTCCTTCCCCTACCCCTATTTTTCAATTCAAATAGCTTTTTAAAGAACATGTCTTTTTCATTTTTTTAAAAATTATCTGTCAAAGGGAATTGACTTTTTCCGAAGAGAATCTAATTAGAATCCGGAAAATGTATTTAGCTGATCCGTAGTCGGTGACTTTCTCGTCCAACGCTAGCAATTACTTGAGTTTTTCAAAGTACACAAAAGTACTAAGTGCATACGTGTAGGTACACTGTATAATACAAATATTCAAAGATGCATGTAATTTGGCCGGTGACAGACATTATATCTACAAATACAGTCACAAAATATAACCATCATTATTACCCTTCATGCCCCCAAAGGAGTATTTGCCTTCAACAAACTTATGCCGTCCCGTGCCATCAACTCCAGATTTTTCCATGTCTTCTTAATACCTTTCATGTTTGCCTCCTGTTTTCTTCTTCGGGTGTTTTTTTTTTTTTCGTTTCCCTCTAACACTCATACCCTTAAGATTCCAGAATAAGTACTGCCTCGTAATGGTATCAACAAGTTGCCTGAACTTTCCTGAGCAAGTGTCATCTTCTCATCTCTTGGTCCACTGGCACTTGTCTGGTTCTTGTCATCTCTTGTGTCCACTGGCACTAGTCTGCTTCTTGTCATCTCTTGGTCCACTGGTACTTGTCTGGTTCTTGTCATCTCTTGGTCCACTGGCACTTGTCTGGTTCTTGTCATCTCTTGTGTCCACTGGTACTTGCCTGGTTCTTGTCATCAGTTCCATATTGGTGATGGTGTTATACCATTTCAATCCTTCTTTTCTACGCCAGGAATAAATGTTACTTCTTTTGTTGTTTTTTTTTTCCTGTTGTTCCCTATGTTTCTGAGCCATATAAAAGGCTTAGCTAGACATTTGAGTTGAATATTCTTATCTGTGATTATGTGTTACTTGGTTAGAATACAAACACATAATATAATTTGCTAGTGAAATACCTTTTAATCAAAACTGCACGACAGTCGACAGTTACTATACATCTTTAGCTGCATGAATATTCCCATTTAAGTTACAGTGGTAACTTTACGTTCACAAAATGAATGTTAATCGTTAAAGTTCAACCATAACTATATGAATGTTATAATAGAAATGTTAACTATACCGATTTTAACAACCTTGATGCAACTGTTAATGTTTAAGACAGGTAAATGTAGTCCTAAAGCAGATGCTGCAGGTAGGGGAAGTGAAGTACCGTATTTGAAATTGCAATATACTAGATCACAGACTGAGTCTGGACTTCAGATGTTTAAGTTAGGTTAAGGTATTTCCAAGTGTAAGAGATTTCACTATACTAGATCACAGATAGAGTCTGGACTAATGTCTTACCATATTTCACCTTTTCAGCAGGACTTCCAGAATGGGAATGTGAAATATTTTAACACTATTAACAATGATAGTGAAGGTACTGAACTACTATGGACGCAAGGCACACGACATCATGGCGTGATCTGACTAAAGGCCTGCACTTCACGATGAGTTGAAGGTTCATTATCATCATCATCATCGTCTTCATATTCGTTTGCGCTCCCTGTGGTGCATGAAACCACCACAGCAGCTGGTCCCTCTGCATGAAGCCTGCAAAAAGAATTCACATCCTCTTGCTGTAGTGGTTTCTATGTAAGCTTGTTTTACATACTGAGGCTGCCAGCCCCACGCACAACCTCTCATAACAATCGCCTTGTACGACATGCCAAGGGTGAAGGTTTCTTATTATTTTTCTTTGTTTATTCAGAGACCCCCAAGAACAACACGGGGTTGAAGGTTAATGAACGTAATCACTGGAATTCACCATGAATACGCCTGTATTCTTTGACATTAATGCACGGACCTATAGCATGCCAACGGACGTTCTAACTTTATTTTTGTTATCTTTCGGGGCGCCTTATTTTAACCCTCAGAATCTAATCCCTACATCGTGACAAGTTGATAGATGACGGCAGATTCGGGCTAATTCCAATACATGAGTCTGGTCGACCTCGTTTCTATCGTTTAGGCCATCTGTTTCTTTGTCTCATGTTTAGCGCTAAGTCAGCAAAAGACAGATGACCAACAATGCAAAGACCGATAGAATTTTTTTAAAAACATATAACAGTAAAAAATGATGGAGCCAAGACATTGCTTTCTGTGGCTGTTTTTAACACCGGCTTCATAGGCTTTAGTCTCACGCACAAATATTGACGTGTCGATACACGATTGGTCATCTATTTTTTTGGGTCTGGTTTTTGGTTGTAAGGACCATCTTCATTGCACACGGACACCTCCATCAGTGCTCCGATCTCCTCCCTTAGATCATACAAGGATGATCCCAGCACAGTGCACGAGCTCCGTATACAGGAATCACACATTCTATAAATATTCTTGTGGTGGGTAGGTTTTCCTAATTTTGTAGATTTTGCCAGGGCACGGGCCATATGGCCTACTTGTTACGATTTTGAACTGTTGATGGAGTTTTAACGTGCGCAACTTGCGGACGGGACTTCCTATTTTTTCGCCCGTATCCGAGAAGGTTAGACGTCCGATCTCACTACCCAGGAGATCAATGGAAGTATGAAACCATTAGGACTCACCGGTTCTGAAAAAAAATGTCCATAAAATATATTCCCTATCCTGAGAACCGAACCCGGTACCTTTAGAATTAGAGGCGGACGCAACACCTCTTAGCCACTCCGAACCGCTGTATATATTTAAAAGGGGCATCGCAACTTTACGCTTGCCCATGGCATAAACAACCAAAAACCGCCACTGCATGCATTTAATATATAATAAAGGCATCGATGAACGCCAACGACTCAAATACGAGGTCAAAAAGGGACAACTAAGCAACACCACAAGGACTACATGCTAATCACGAGCCAACCGGGAGCAAGAATGCTCAAGAAAAAATGGACCGAGGGCATAGCCAAAGCGTTTATGACGAGAGGATACCACACATTAATCGTGCTGAAACAACAAAAGTTCACATCTTAACGACAATATAAATTGTAATTCATAACACTTATGAAGATTTCCATAATTCATAATTAAAATTTAATTGTAATTTTAATAACATTTATTTATGTATATTATTGTTATTATCATAGTTACGTTATCTATATAAATTGTAATATTTTTTAAACTTCCCCATTTACCGTTGACTAACCAGATCAGCCGTACGTTCATTCACTGCAGGGGGTAAATCTGCATCCCGTTTTGAAACGAGGGCGTGCTTTAGACTTGAATGAACAATATAATCATTAAAATTTTGATATTTTTTATTTTAAAATTATTTGTAAGAGTAATAAAACTTTTAAAAATAAAATAACTAGTATTTTTGGTAATTTCCTATTACTCGTAGGTTTTTGCTCCGCAGTGAATATGTGTAGTTATGTATTGTTTCATAGCAGTTAGGGTTAGGATTAGGATAATCCTAACCCTAATCCTAACACTAATCCTAACCCTAACTGCTACGACAGAACACATAACTACACATATTCACTGCGGAGCAAAAACCTACGAGTAATAGGATTTTACCGTATTTTTTGTAACTATATATTTATAAAGGCATTCTTACAATTTGCTATAAGATTATATATATATATATATATATATATATATATATATATATATATATATATATATATATATATATATATATATATATATATATATATATATACACGGACACACATATATATTTTTAATGTATATGTGATAAATACATGACATTAATGTTTTAATTATATTATAATATTAAATGAAATAATATATCTATTTTATAATTTAAAGGTTTTTTTTTTTAATACAGATGAAAAACCTATGGCAAGGCACAAGCAAAGAAACAAAGTTACAGCTGATCAGAGCATGTATATTCCCAGTAGCAACATACGGCTGCGAGACTTGGACACTCAATAAAAGAGTTGCAAAAAAGGTTACATCGTTCGAAAAGAAATGCTATACAGAAGGATGTTGAGAATACCCTGGGCAGAAAAAAGACCAACAGAGAAGTACTGCACTCACTAAACGTAGAGGAAATGGCTTCTAAATACCATCGCAATAAGGAAGCCGGAATTTTTTGGTCATATAAAAAGACATAATAGTCTGGAAGAATTAGTGATGGAAGGCATGGTCCCTGGAAAAAGGGGAAGGGGTCGACCTAGACGACGGTGGACCCAGGACATCACAGAGAGTCTGAACTTGCCTTTGGCTAATGCAGGTCGACCTGCCCAGAATCGTGATGCGTTTAGAGCAGCTGTAATGGAGACAACGTTATGGAAAGAATACGTCACATGATGATGATAATTTAAAAAAAGCATTTCCAGATTTTCTTTCTTAAAACTGTAATGCTACTTTTATTTCCTTGTAAACTATTGTTTTTGTTTTTTGTTTTTTTGCTAATTAAATTGTTATTGATTGCGAGTTTCAGAAATTTCTGAGATTTAGCATAACTAACATGATAGGCAATAAAATATCTTTCTAAAATGGCTTGACTGTCTCACGAGCTGAGAGTAAAGCTATATGACAATCTCAAACTTCCACTTGCTTCATTTTATACCCGGCGCTCAGAAGTGAACGACACATTCCATATATGCTTTCAGTTCAGTTATTATTCAGAAACATAATTTCGGTCAGCGCAATTGATTATCTTGTTTATTCACTTCCATACAATAGTACTGGTCCTACATTACACTGATATGTGTAAACAACATTTCACAAAGTTACAACTGCAAACATTTCGAAACGTTATCTTTGTACGTCTGACGCTGCATGCGTTCATCTATGACTGCCAAAACGACAACAGTTTCATCACAAACACATGCCTACAAATATGTCAGCCGTTATCAGATCTCAAGTAGTGGACACATCCACGTACACAACAGCTTGTCACGCGAATTATTATTACCGGCCCTTCCTGTTTGGTTATCTCCCTTCTTATTCTCGTCCTTCAAATATTATCTGAATACTGTCACCCCCCAGAGCCGTACATTTGAACGAAGATAACGTCGTCCAGTTTTGACATAATGCCACGGGGCGTGACATCATACCGGAGATAGTTATCAGGAGCATAACTATGATATTGTCAGAAATAAACCTGACGCATATTTCGATGACCTCCAGCTAGTAGCGGGTCAGGTCAGAGTCAGATACTGGTAATGTATAAATGATAACTTTTCTTTTTAAATAAGGTTTTGCGCGATAAATCCATAGGGAAAAAAATTATGGTATCTGAAGTATTTGTCACAAACAGTGATTATCAAGCTTGTGATAAACAAACAAAAATAGTGTAATTGTATTGGTACAAGCTTACCTGACAAATGACACTATACATTACTAAAAGCGATGAAGGATTATTTTAAAATATGATTCAGCTAAGACAGAATGAGAAATGGCGACATCAGAATAATCGTAGGAGCAACATCCGGCAACAAAAACATGAAAAAAAAACAGAAAATTAAGTGGTTTGGCCATCTTATGAGAATGGAACCAGATCAGTTACTACTATGCGTCTGCAACAGTAGAAGATCTGGCTTTAGGGGACTGAATTTTGAAGAAAAAGAAAAAATACCTAGATATGGATGACTTGGGCGAATTTTGGGCTACTTTGAGCAATTTTTGGGGGGGCTATATTGGCGGATTTTGGGGCGAAATTTAGATGGCGTTCTTCAACTAATGAAGGAAAATGAATCCTAGACGGGACCAAAACAAGCCTAGATCTAAGTGAATTCACATAGGAGCGGAACGCTGAGGGTAACGGTTCACTTTAGACACGTGTATTATAGAGACCTCCCCTTGTAATACTTGTCTTGATCATGTAACAATAGGTAAATGTTCTTTCATAACAAGGGGAGGTCACTATAATGCACATTTCTACACAAAACCTTCACCCGGCAGGGGAAGATCGAAAGGCGGATGGATAAATATTATTACAGAAATCCTACAATAACAAGGGACTTACAGTAGCCAACTAGCAATAGACTGGGTTACGAGAACATCGACAACACACAACAGAAATCCTACAATAACAAGGGACTTAACAGTAGCCAACGCGACACATTTGGCTGAAGAACGAAAACTTCATCCCTCCACGGCGCGTCACCAGAAGAATTGATGGAAAAATTAAGTAAATGTGCAATACAATAATATTACCTACATGTGATTTGTATTATGGTGTTTATTTTTTTTTAACCAAAATGATACAAGGCACAACATCACAATCAGTATGGCAAAAATAAGGGAGTGAAACGCTCTGTGTGTGAATGTAGACGGCCGAGGTTCACATCCACCTCCCAGTAAAAACACCAAGATGATGACAATGGGGAGTCACGTCCCAGGCTGATCAGCTCTTCCCCCCCCCCCCCTTTTCCTTCACAACTGTCAGTAAACTAAAATACAGAGGCACATTTCCTAGCGAAGAATGCTCCGTATGATTTCTAACGATCAGATTACGCGCCGTATTTGGTTTGTCAGACTTGTCGAAACTTTGTAACCAGGTTGGGTTTTTTTTTGTTCGTGTTAGTTAGTAGTTAAAGTTGTGTTATTTCTACATCAAAGTCTGATAGTGCCCTGCCCCCCCCCCCCTCCACCCCCCACCCTAAATTTATAACTGTCTAATGTTGTTATTTCGTTTTACTGGAAGTCGGGATCTTGGAACGGCATAGAACAATGGAGTTGTCGGAGCGTGTGGAAGTAGTTAATATACGGACTACATAAGTCACATGTACGAGGGGCGTTCAGAAAGTAATGCACCACATCGTTTTTCTCAGGAGCTGTTTATTCAAAAAGCATGAAATTTATACACAATATACATGGATATGTCATGTAAACATCGGTATTATTCAACATAATCCCCATCAACTTGTACGGCTTTATGCCAGCGCGAAACAAGTGCATGTATTCCTAGCCCGTACCAGATTTTGTCTTGATCATGTAGCCATTTCTTCGCTGCATGAATCACTCCTTCATCATCTTCAAACCTTGTCCCACGGAGTGCATCTTTAAGTGGACCAAATAGATGAAAATCATAGGGTGCCAAATCGGGACTATAGGGTGGATGGGGTAGTACAGTCCAACCCAATTTGGTGATTGCTTCCCGTGTTGCCAGACTTGTGTGAGGGCGCGCATTGTCGTGAAGGAGAAGCTGGTCTGCTGGATTCTTGTGCGGCCGAACTCTGCGAAAACGTTTATTGAGTTTTTTCAATGTCTTAGTGTAAGCTTACGAATTGATTGTCTCTCCTCTTGGCATAACGTCCACAAGAATCACACCTTCAATGTCACAAAAGACAGTGATCATGACCTTTCCAGCTGAAGGAATTGTCTTGAATTTCTTTCTTCTTGGTGATTGCGGATGATGCCACTCCATTGACTGTCTTTTTGTCTCAGGTTCAAAATGATGTGCCCAGGTTTCGTCACCTGTAACGATCTTAGCCAAAAAGTTCTCTCCATCAGCATTGAAACGCTCCAACAATTCAGAAGAAATTGCTTTCCTTTGCAATCGGTGGTCATTTGTGAGACTTCGAGGAACCCATCTTGCGCAAACCTTAGAAAATCCGAGAGTTTTTATAACTGCATTTGCACTACCAATGCTGACTGACAGCTGTAAGGCCAATTGTTGAGTAGTGATTCGCCTATCAGTAAGAATAATGCCCTCAGCGCATTTCAACATTTCTGCGTGGGTGGCTGTGGCAAGACGTCCACAGCGCGGCCGATCAAGCAGCTCCGTATCTCCACTTCCTGATTCTTTGATTCTCTGAACCCAGCGACTGACTGTACTCCTGTCGACTGCAAAACTTCCATACACATCACATAGACGCTTGTGAATATTCACAACAGTTTCCTTCTCTGCAACGAAAAATTCTATCCCAATTCGCTGTTTATAACGCAAGTTGCTAACACGCTCCATTTCAAAGGTTTAGGGCAGCCGTATTATTTGGCCGGTTGCGGTGCAATTTGGTGCACACAATTGGTCCATGCCATATTTGAAGTGTGCAAAATGTCATGCTTTTATCTTCATTATTAGCTGAGAAAAAGGAGGTGGTGCATTACTTTCTTAACGCCCCTCGTAAGAGACAAAGGCAAATTCTTGTAATAAATTCTCAGCAATAAATAAATGCTGGATATCAAGTAAACACTGACCTCATCGTGTAAAACAAATTGTCACAAGAACCACGGCTGTAAGAGCATGTAAATGATTGGTGCAGGCTTCCTGTAAAGAGACCAATCGCAGTGGTGGTTCCATGCTCCGTAAGGAGAGCAAAATAAAATGAAAACACAAACTGTTATAAGAAAATTCTAGAAATCCTGCACACAAAAACATAAAATAAATTAAATTAAATTAATAAATAACAAGGAAAAAAGTTTTATAATCGTACAAAAACACAAAGCGTGACAACAAGAAAATTCTCACAAATAAAAATAATAACAAGCGAAGTTCAGAAAATTCAAGTAATAAACCTTGAGGATCAAGATAAACTTTTATATCCCCGCCATAAACTGTGACAAAAAAAGTGTGACATTCTAGAAACTCTGCCACAAGCTGCAAAAATGGACTATTTTTTATTCCTTTAGTGGAGACATCATGACAGAGAGACATTCATTTCACGAGCCAAATTTACAACAGCTTTTCCCACACTTCCTCCTTCTCAATCATGGGCCAATGATTCGTTATTGCTAAATTTGCTGATAACAATGAGAGTGTTGCCCGTACGCCACAGGGGCCAGAAAAGGGAGCAAAGAATAGTAAAAATGCAATGTGTAACAGACGATTAAGGAGGGTTGGTCATGGGGTTGACCACCTCATCCTGTAGAGAAGCGTCTAGATACACAAACTTCAACAGCAATGCAGTCCTTGTTGTAGGAACCCCAGGGTAAGACAGACACAGGGAGGCCGAGAGACACGTGGAGGAGAAGAGAACTGGAGGTATAGATGAAAGGGATGAGGAGAACATGGACAGAACTTGAACTGATGGCACGGGACATGAGGACTTTTAGTGTGAATGTGTTGAAGGTCCATGCTCCGTGAGGAGCTGGACTGTAGTAATGACGTCACTAATTTTACCTTTCTTTTTTAAAAGATCTTTATTAGGATCAGTATTACTAAAGTAGATACTTCAGCCCCTGGGTTGCCTGCCGCTGCCTTAGATACATAACGACTTGCCTTGTTTCCTAATTCTAGTAATCATGGCGGATCCTATTTGCCCGCCCCTCCCTCTTTTTTTCCCCCAAGGGGGAAAAACAGAAAAAAAAAATGCTTGCAAGTATATTTTTAAACAGTACAATAATGTTATCAATGTGTCCGAAGGCATCCAATTCATGACTGTCACCCCTCGTACCCCCGTTAACACGCCACTGAATTTAACCGAGGTCTTTTTTTTTCGCATACAACACAAAACAAAATCATTCCTTGTAAATTGAGAAAAGCACTTAGGTATACAACAAAAAAACCTGGTGAGAAATGAGATCATGGTCATGATTAAAATGGCCCGGTGGAGGCATATAGTTAGAAACGAATAATTTCTTTGGACACTTGTGAGAAGTCCTGATAACATGCAGCATGCAAGGGCATACAACTTCAGTGTGGAGAAGCAAGCAAGAATGGAGGACAGACCAGAAGAAGATGGATTTAAGGAGTAAAACAGACCTTTTACACAATACAAGCCTGACAGTACACCAGGCCACATTACGTTCACTGATAGGAAACCATTATCCAGTCTTACTTGTGACGTGGGGAGCCGTGGTCCATGGTTCAATACCCAGTTGAGGCGGGATTTTTTAGACCGAAAACGGCTCCGGGGTCAACCCAGCCTCATGAATTGGGTACCAGAGCAACTCTGGGAAGGTTACGGCGGCCGGCGTGATGTTGACCCCATCACCCCTAGTGTGCCGGTGGTCAAGAAAATATGGGCCTAACACCATATTCCCAATATGCCTCAATGGGTGTGTAACGGGACCATTTACCTTCACCTTTTACTTGTGACGTATCATGGAATAAAGGTAACGGCTGTCCTATAGCATATACTGCCGTAGTGAATAAATTATTAGAGACTTCACTAGACTACGTTTCAGCTTTATGAGGTTAGGTGCTCACTTAATCGCTGCTTTTGCCTTCCATAACTCAAAAGAAGAGCTGGGTACGCATTTACAGCTGGGTAGACGGAAGCGTGATGCTACTGATTTCTAACCCGGTAACTTTCCCCTGAAAAGCATGCAGTTTTAACCACTCTGCCACTCAATTCTCACCATGGTATAACCCCGTGCCTCTTAACCAATGATGCATGCGCCCCTGGGAGTGCGAGACTCACCATCTGGGGTGTGAGACCCACCTTGTGGGGGTGCAAGACCAACCAACTGGGTTATGAGACTCTGAAAACTGATATACATTTCATAAGAAACATTGAGCGTCGATCGTTAGATTCATGAAAACTGACATACATTTCTTCTTTTTCTCCGTCCTGAAAAGGACGTTGGTTGCGTTGTGTCCGTTTACAGTAAAGCTGCGATATTTGCGCATTTCGGCCGACACATCCGACTTCAGCACAGCATTTCTGGGACCGGGTTAGCCTACCCTCTTCGATCCCTACTCACTCTGCCAGACTGCAATGACGCAGCCTGTTTCCATGACCACCACTTGGAGGTGGAGTAGAGTCTTGGTCAGCTCTGGCTCGCTGACCCTGACGCATGCAGTCAAGCTATGGGTCGCTAACTGCATTTATCACTGTTGACGCGTCTTAGGTCCCTAACACACATTTCAAAAGAAACATTGAGCGTCAATCGTTAGATTCATAAAAATCGACATAGATTTCTGAAGAAATATTAAGCGTCGATCGTTAGATTCATGAAAACTGATAGCCTATACAATTTCATAAGAAACATTGAGCGTCGAAAACTGGCAGCCGGTTAAGAGAGGCTTGGGCAGGTATAAAACGAACAGGTCTGAAACGAATTCTTCAATTTAAAAACAAAAAACGGAAAACAACACACCAAAAAAGTAAGAGCAATATAAAAACAAATATCGATCTTAGTTACTGTAATAATTTGAAAAATGACCAAAATTAACAATATAACAATTTTAAAAAAATTATCATTAAAAAACAAACAAAAAGTAAGCGCAATGCAAAACAAAATATCAGCCTGGTAAAATGGCTGGTAAAATAAAAAAATAAATGTAATAATTCTCGTTACAAAGTGGAAACAATAATAATTACAAAATAATAATAATAAGAGCGATGGAAAACCAAATTTCAGTCTTAGTTACTAAACATGAAGAATAACTGAAATAATTCTCGTACAACAGAAAAGAAAAGAAAAACGAAACGCTAGTGACTCCAACAATAGTTAATTCATTTTCATAATACATAGCGATATAAGTTGGCGTATTGCAAATAACAAATCAGCGGTTAACTTTGACATTTGAAGTTATTCGAATCGGAACGGTTTTAACTGGGGAAACATGGACGGAAAACAACATCACAACCGAAATAATGAATGATAAATATAAATATGACAAAGTCGTTACACTACACTAGTAAATAATATAAAAATATATATAAGTAGGCTACTGTGCCTCATTAATTAATCTATGCAATGCACTAAAAAAATGTATGAAATCGGCGACTTAAAATACATTGGGGCAGTTGAAATAAAGAATAGGGAGTGGTGTTCTTTGATATCATACAGATACGTTGCCGACGTCGTTATGGTTAGGTTTAAGGTTAGTTTTAGTATTCCTAAACATAACCATAACCCTTAAACTCCTAATTACTGCGTCACTTAATTCTTTATTGAGGTATCCAGCTCACGGCCCACTTTTCTTCAGTTCAACCCATTGGGGCTTTACGTCAACCATTCATTCGGCCTTCAATAATCAATCTATGCAATCGGCGCCCCAATAACTGAATCTTCTTGGAAGAAGCTACACATGTTTTCAAGCTTTTCTTCTTAATTTAGTTCTGGCATGGCGCTCCTTTTAACCCTGCGCCCTAATAGAACACTGGGGGCGCATTAAAACAAGAACCATTTTTTAATTATTCAGGTGAAAATAAATTTTAAAAATATGTACTCACATGGGATTAGTAGTGTTCCAATTGACTGGAGATAGCTGCCTGCCGCTATCAACATACGACAAAGCTGTAGGTAACAACAGCAGTAAATAGTGCATGGCGCAACTCATTCTCTGTTTGAGCGCTGAAAATTTATTAAAATCCTCCACCATCACTTGCCCCAGTATTGGGGTGGCGGCGTCCAAGAAAATATGTATCAGAAAATTCCTCTTAGTCGTCTGTAAGTTGCCGATGAACAAGTAGACTACTACTGCACTAAATATGGTAAAAAATTTACGCGACACGTATGTTGTTGCATAGCTTTTACATTATACAACTTCTTGAAATCTGTTACTAAGAAAAACAAAAAGAACGCTTATCAAAAACAACTTACGTGTTTCAACGAAAGACTTATAATGTATAATTAACTATTATACTGTGCCGTTTGCTTGCAAAAACAACAAAATAAGTTGGGGGTTTTTAACAACTAGGCCTACATACGCTTACTAACTGACCAGGCTGCGTTGTTTGTATTTGTGAGAACTGCAATCAGTATAAGTTACGAAAGAAATAGTTTCCCAGGCTTACGTATCCTTGTATGCAAACACTGTTCTGGGAAGATTTTGAAAAAATCCTGTGATGAATGTTTACACTAGTGTCACTCCATCACTTCAAGCCGAGATGGGATTATAGAAATTCCCGAAATTTCGTTTACACATCAATCCACGAGGGAAAAATTCATTCCAACAGTTGTCTAGGTACATGCGAAATGGAAAGCCAATATTAATCCTTTTAATCCAGAAATTAAGACTGGTATTTGTAAACACAACTTATCCTTTATTGAGAAATAACATTATTTATAAAAGCAATACTTCCGATATTTCCCGATCTTGACAACTTGCAAGTGTGAATAAACACGACACAGGTAAAAATTGATTGACAGCGCGGAGGGGTGTACTCTTCCAGTAATAATTCACAATTCTGACACGTTTCGGTGTAGCGAAAGCTTTCTCCTACATTTTGCATCCACAAATTCGAAACATCCGAAGATAAATGTAACTCCAGTTAAATATGAATATTTGTTTACGTTTTTTGTCGGTAAGAAATAAAATGGCAGGTATAACGAACGCTCAAAGAAGTTTCCGCACACACAGAACCAAGAAACAGACAAGGCGGATTGACTCGTGTAGGCGACAGCAGCCGACACACAAGATCGCTCCCGCCCTCGCTCTCTCTTCTGCTAGTTCGTCTGTCACTCTCTCAACACTCGCGGTCCCGCTGCTACTCGAACCGACAAGATGTGAAGCAGGGATTCTCAAAGAATGTCGCGCCAGGGAACACATTTGAATTGCTTTTATCGCTCTTTACTTGATTAAGTGAGCGTACGATTGGCTTAGCGGTTAGAGCGTTTGATTCTCATGGCACAGTTACCGGGGTCGAAAATTGGTAACGTCACGCTCTAATCTTCCCAGCTGCAAATTGGTATCTAACTCTACTTATGATTTAAGGAAAGCAAAGGCAGCAAGGAAGAGAACTTGCCATCCATCCTCATTAACAAAAAACCTGGACCTATTAAGAAGTCTCTAACACATCACACCCCTACAGCAGTTTCTGATATGGGGCTACCTTTACCCTTTTTTTTAATATTAAGTACTCGTTGATCAGGGATGTGGAGTCGGACAAATAATTTTCCAATTCCGACTCCGATTACAGTTTTTTTACTAGTCGTGTGGCATAAAATTCGGAGTCTGGACAATGTTTTACCGACTCCACTAAAAAAAAAAGCCGACTCCACGACTCGACTCCACTGCCATGTTATAAATCAAGCATTTTAAAATGATTCTAAACCATGGTACACATTTAATTACACCGGAACTCAGTTTATCATCATTACCTTTTAGCTTCCTAAGGAGTATATGCGTTCAACAAACTCGTTTCAACTCTTCCTGTCGTTGCCATCAACTCAGTGTCCTTTCGGCGTTCTCCGCATGGAACCGTTATCTCCTTACCAGATGATCCTTTTCTGTCTTTGGTGGCAATTATGAATTACTGTCTTTAGTTGATTTTCTATACGTTTGTTTACTTTTTTTATGGCTTACAATTTTTTCAGGATAGATAGGAGTCCCCACGCCCAACCTTCCTAAGTCGCATTTTACGAGAGGCTTGTTAAGTTACAGAGTTATTCTTATTTCCCGTTTCGGGCCCAGGCAACACACGGATGCGAACTCAACTTACACACATTAATTTGATAAAATAACACTAAGCTATGAAAATACTGTCCAATCATGATACATAAAAAAATAAAAAATAGAATATAGACCATTATAGTTTTACAGACTGCAGGAATCCGATCTAACACTGGGCGCCAGAAGTTTAAAGAAACGGGGAAGGGATCAATGGGATCACTGAAAAATCTAAATGGGGTGACGGTATGAACAACCACGAATAATTTATCATTAATAAACAGTAAATGGAGATACGTATTTCATGTATTGAATATCTTAAAAGTTTTGGAAGTTCTGAACAAAACAACTAAAAACTAGAACCTGTCAAGAAACTAACAAAGGCGTAAACGTAACGTAGCAGAAACTGACGTAGAGAAGGGAAGTGAAGTCTCTCTACCAGGTCAGGCTTTTTTCTGAGGTTTGGGTGACCAGATCTCTTTCTCGCTGCCTTTTCTTTCCTTAGCTCCAAAACAGAGTCTGGTATCCATTTGCATGCTGGGTAGACTGGAGAGTGACGCTACCAGGTTTTAATCCGAGAACCAAGGAAAATGTACCGTGGAAGGAAAGAGCTTTAACCGCTTAGCCAGTTGCGCGCTCAACCTGTTGAGGCCTAGTATAATGAAGTTTCGAACATGTCACTCCCTTAGTTTCAGTTATACGAATATCTTTAACTCTTTAGAAGCGTTCATAAATGTTTATGAACTACGAAAGGATATTTTACCCTTCATATCCACATTCTCAAGACACACACATTGGACAACCCATTAAGATGGAAAAAAACTACTCTGTTGTATTCACATGTCAGTTAATGCTTTACGTCTCTTTAAACGGATGCACACAATTAAATAATCTTTTTAAAACTCTTGTATTTATCCTTACACAGTTTTAGAACCACTGTTCTGAATGATCCTTTTAAAAAAAATTTGTGCGCCAGAGAACGTGATGATAACACGATCGCCCGGTAGTGGTGGTGGTTGTATGGGCGGGCCTATGCTATTCAAAGGGCCAAAAGTGAGGGCGATAACAATGAAAATTTTACGGAACGGATGACTGCAATGATGACAAGGAAGGAGCGGGGAGATTCGGGTAGGAATGCTAGGTATTGGTAGTGCTGGCAAAGAAGGTCTTGCGTTTTGAGTTTGGACGCTAGACATTGCTCGGAGTCCTTTAGTCATTCGGTGTTTATACGATACTCGCTTAGTGTTTCCCACTCTGACAGATAACGGCGTTGGTGTCAGTAGCAAGGGTCGCATTGTGCTTTGCCATTTCTTATTTCAGATAAGAATGAATGGAGTGACTTCGCTCTCAAATAACCACATCTATCTCTCTTATAAAGTTGGCTATCTGTTTCAGGCTTTTCTGGTCATCATACAGTTTTTCCTTCAGCAGGGTTGGAGAAGGCCAATCTGCTACCCTGCTTTTCTCATGGAGCCAACAGTCTTAAAGGGCATGTTCTACTGTTTGTTTGTCCTCCCCGCATGAAAACATAGGGCTTATTTATAATTTCCAATTTTAAATTAACTGAACAGATGGTATTTGAGTCTGCAATGGTAAATAAATAAACAAACAACACACAAAGGTATGTTATCAGGCACTCAGTGGGAAATAAAGAAGTAGAAGACCAGACAACAGAAAAACAACAGAAGTGATAGGCTTACCGGGAATCGAACCAGGACCTTCCGAACGGCACCCACCGCCTAGCCACGGGAGCGAATCGTCACTATCCACTCTGCCAGCTAAGCATTACAAGTCTGCAATGGCCCGTTCTCAGTGTGACAAGTATCACTTGGTCTCTTCATGGTATCGTATAGTATAGTTCTGCTGTATTTTTATTTCATGTTTATAATTAGATACTGTGAATGTGAGTATGCTATTATTTTACCTGTACAACGTTGAATTCCTTGAATTGATGGGTAAATTGTATGTGAGAATAAATGAAATCAGTATAAAAGACGGGAGAAAGGAAGGGCAGAATGTCAGACGGGCCTGCGTGCCCAATTCTCAACCCTTTGAAAATAAAGTTCGTTCGTTCGTTCGTTCGTTCGTCTCTCAGTGTTCCTTATGCGCCATTTCTCTTTAAAGTTATTTCTGTTTATTTATTTGATCTCTGCATATGATGTCCTGTCTTTCCGTGAATCGTTTTACAAGTAAACGGTAAAGGTGGTTCTATAGTAGTTGAGGGAAGTGTTAGAGACCTCATAATACTAGGTCTAGCTTCGAGATGTAGGGGTAACCAGTTCCCGTCCTCGTGACCTTATCCTTTCCCAACTCTAGAGCAGACTCGGGTACCCATTTACAGTTGTGTAGACTGGAGTGTAACACTAATGAATTTCAAACCTGGTAGCTTTGCCTCGAGAAACAAGCGCTCTATCCACTTTGCCACTCATTGGTGTCATTAGAATTAATAATTATTATAACATACATTATTATTTTTATAAGCATTCACCGCTATTCATTCATACTAATGGGGCATAGAAGTGAATTTATAATGAGTTTTTTTTTTTATCTGACACTACAGATCAGTTAGTTAGTTGGAAACATTGACAGACAGACAAGACAAACAGACACATTGATAGATGGTTAAGCAGACACATTGATCGGGCTATCATTGTGCAGCTGTCTATCAAAGTCTCTGTTTGTCCGTCTGTCTATCAATGTGTCTGTTTGTCCGTCTGTTGATCAATGTGTCTGTTTAACCGTCTGTCTACCAATGTGTCTGTTTGTCCGTCTGTAAACCATTATGTCTGTTTGCCCGTCTGTCGATCAATGTGTCTGTTTAACCGTCGGTCTACCAATATGTATGTTTGTCTAGCTTGTCTATCAATGTTTCTATTAGTCTATCTGTTTATCAATGTGTCTGTTTGTCTTTTCTGTCTATCAGTGTGTCTGTTTGTCCGTCTGTAGATCAATGTGTCTGCTTAACCGACTGTCTATCAATGTGTCTGTTTGTCTTGTCTGTCTGTCAATATCTCTATTTGTCTGTCTATCAATGTGTATGTTTGTCCATCTGCCTGTCCGCCTACCTATATATCTGATTATATGAGTATACGAGGAGAACTGCCGTAAGACAGGGGTAAATAATTTTGGTTAAACAGACATATTGATCAACAGACGGACAAACAGACACATTGATCAACAGACGGTTAAACAGACACATTGATCAACAGACGGACAAACAGATACATTGATCAACAGACGGACAAACAGACACATTGATAGACAGACGGACAAACAGAGACTTTGATAGACAGCAGCACAATGATAGCCCGACAGACTGGTAGACTAACTAACTGACCTGTAGTGTCAGATTTTAAATATATATTATTTTTCCCTCACTCGGTTTTCCAGTCCTTGTTTTCATTATTTTTTTATTTACGCTTTTAATGTACTATTCACTTCCGGTTTCCGGTTCAGTAGCGGACATTTTTGCTCCAACATAAGGGAGTATTTTCTCTTATTTCTATAGTTTCGTGTTCTCCGCTTAATTCTCACTTTCTTTCCCTTCTGTCTTTTGTCCGTCTGTACCAGACGAAGGCCTTGTGGTCGCAACGTAGGTTTTTCCTTGTCCTTTCTCCTAGTAAGATGTTTTACTATCTGTGTTTTTGTTTGTTTTTACCTATTTATCTATGCGCCCATTCCATCCATCGTCTCGTGTACCACCCGGGGGGCCTCTGATGGGACTAAGAAAGAATATCACTACTTCTTCCTTAGGCATGTCGTACAAGGCAACCTCATCATGCAAAACAAATTGGTACATGAACCACCACCACAGGAGCAAGTAAATGCTTACTGCAGGCCTCATGCAAGGGGACTAACTCCAATGGTGGCTTCAGGTTCCATGCGTAAGAAAAGGAAATGGTGATGCACTCGTCGACCTGTCTGGTTATCTATATATCTACCCACCAACAGCCAGCCCTCCTACTAACCTAATTACCTATCAGATAGGTATAGTATATACATTATTTTGGGAGCGTAACTAAGAATTATGGATGCGTTGACGTCGTGCTTAAAATAAAGGGTAAGAATATAGAGCACACATTTATTCATTATCTTTCATCTCGCTGTGTAGCAGACGAGATCAACAAATATCTTCCTAGTCTTCCCAGCCAGTGCCATCCGTTCACAGTCTATTTATAAAGCCTATTTACCCCTTTCATGTCTGTCTCCAGTTCTCTTCTCCATTTGTGTGTGTGTGTGTGGGTTTTTTGGATCTCCCTTTATTCACTATAGTCTTACTGGCTTAAGTTTCTACCAGGGTTGTGGAGAGGGCTAAAATATTTTCCAACTCCTGACATTTTAGAAATCCGACTCTGACTCCCGACTCCGATTACAGTTTTTTGCTATTCATACGGTATAATACTGGGAGTCAATCATACGGTATAATACTGGGAGTCAATCATACAGCATAAAACTGGGAGTCAATCATACGGTATAATACTGGGAGTCAATCGTACGGTATAATACTGGGAGTCAATCATACGGTATAATACTGGGGGTCAATCATACGGTATCATACTGGGAGTCAATCATACGGTATCATACTGGGAGTCAATCATTCGGTATAATACTGGGAGTCAATCATACGGTATAATACTGGGAGTCAAGAGTATGGACATTCTTTGTACCGACTCCGACTCCACTAAAAAATGACCGACTCCACTAAAAAACGACCGACTCCACTAAAAAAAACGACCGACTCCACTGCTCCAAGTTCACAGCCCTGGTTTCTACAGCCGTTTAAGTGAACATTCGAAGCGAAGAAGGCATTTGATCTGGCCTGAACTACATATCTGGTTATTTAGTTCTTAATTAATCTTTGAAGAACCGAGGACTAGAATGGTACTAGGCCAGAAGGAAGACAGCCGATAGGATAGTCTGGCGCTCTCTCTTCCGAACCTCTACACCTCACGGCAGAAGGGGAACGACTTAGTAAGTAAGTAGTTCTTAATTACATCTTTCAAAACTGCATAATTAGCTGCTCAAAGAGAATAAATTCATTGCTATCGGTTCTATTTAAACAAACACAAAAGGTTAATCCGGAAGGTCTAAAGGGAGAAAAATAGAGGCAAAGTTAAGGAAAAATTGCGCCCTTTCATCATTTATGTCACAGTCGCCGCTAAACACTCAAGTCACGTGCACAGGTCTCTGGAAGAGTGAGCGATTCTCGCAGGCAGACGACAGCTTGAGTGAAAGTAGAATTGCATCTGTTAACTATAATTCTTGTCATAACTATTGACCATTATCGCACTCTTCACCCGTGTGTTGCCGGGGCCCGAAAGGGGAGCAAAGAATAGTAACACTGCACCCTACCACGCATGTCGTAAAAAGCGACTAAGGAGGGTTGGGCATGGGGCTGTTTACCCCATCATGTAAAAACTTCGCACAGTGGGCTGATCACCTGCTTGCCAACCAATCTGATTACGGAAACAACGATAGATTGTTTGGTCTGTTTCTGTTCCACAAAGACGCCACTAGGCGTGGTGGAAACAGCGATAGATTGATCAATTTGTTGTTGCCCTAAGACGCCACTAGGCGTACTGGCCACATACTGCTTTGCCGGTTGGTGGCTAAGGATGGAAGAAGAAGAAGATTATCGCACTCAAGAGAGAGAGAGAGAGAGAGAGAGAGAGAGAGAGAGAGAGAAAGAGAGAGAAAGAGAGACAGAGAGCTGGCGAAGTAATGCTAGAAAGCTATTTTTTGTTACTAGCTCTGTTGGTGTTTCTTATGAAGACATGGCAAGCAGAGTTCTTCGTGGAGGGCAACTTAAAGAACTATTTTGGATAAGAACTAAAGTTCGATTTGAATGTCTCTTGTCTCATTTTCTCTTCTTATTGGCTATAGATTGGGTTATGAAAAACATCGACTTCGCCCAAAAGAAATGGAATCACGTGGAATTTGACCTAAACAGCTTTATGATCTAGATTTTGTAGATGGCTTGGCTATTCTGCATTATAACCGTAATTAGATACAAGACAACGGGAAAAATCATTGAGGAGAGGTCACAGCCAGTGGGTCTGAAAATACACAGGGAAAAGACAAAGATGCTGGTAATAAATGCAGGAAATTATAACAAGAGTGAACTAGAAGAAACATCATTGCAAGATGTAGAATCATACACATATCGTGGTTGCAATATGGACAATGTTGAGGGGCCGACTATGAAATCAAAATAAGAATACAGAGGGCTACAGAAGAGGCCCCCTACTTCGGTAGATGGGGCTAAGATCTCTGTTGTGCTGCTGTGTCATTCGAACCTAAGTTGTTCTGGTCGAATTATTTTTCCTTGAAGTTTTCGCCTTCTTGTATCGAGGCACTTTCCTGGCAACCTAAACTAATATCTGTTGGTTATTTCAGAGAGCGGCACTGCACGAAGGATTGCCGCCGACCGAGCAAAGTGGAAGCAGTTAGTTACTGCCCTACAACACGCCATCAGGCGTGATGGCCACTGACTGCTATGACAGTCGGCGACTAAGGATCAAAGACGAAGAAGAAGACATGAGAGCGCAAGAGCCATTTACAAATCTGTCAACTCTAGTACAGTCTTAATAAATAGTAAACCATGAAAAGGACTTAGTTGGCTAGTAGGGCGAAGCCCTGAAAAGGACAGGTAGCATTTGAAGCGTTGATCGCTACTAAGCCATGAAAAAGTATCTACAGACAGTATCTTTGCTAGCATGAAAAAAGCCTAAAAATGGTTGTAAACCAAGCCGACGCGATGACGTCATAAGTGGTTCTGACCTATTTGCCCTTCTGACCGTTTAACTAATTTTCCACAGTTTACCACCAACCACGAATCTCAAATCTACGACCAGATTACAGATTACTCTGCATAACAGAGTTCGCAACAAATTTATTGTTGTGTAGTTTGATTAACAATTTTTATTAAATTTCCCAACGCTCTTTGATTTCCTCTCGCATGTGATAAGCTTACTTTCATCAAGAGTACACAAGAGGCAATCTTGCATACCTTTGCTGTAGATTAGATTTGCTTTATTACGTTTGTGCTAAGATAAAGAGGGGTGTTTACAGAGGGATGGTGTAGGGGGAGAGAGGGACCACTGGTGTGCTGTCGCTATCAGCAAGAGACGAAGAGTGTATCTTAACTTCTGTGAAGTATCTACTTCATGTTTGACAGTCACTTAATATAGTTCTGACTGATTGAAACGAGGACGGGGACCTCAAGACGCAGCAATAGAGACCGCAGTCAGCGACTCATAGCTTGACTGCCTGCGTCAGGACCAGCGAACCAGAGCTGGTCAAGACCGCACTCCACCTCCACGTGGTGGTCCTGGAAACAGTCTGCAGCTGTGCAGGCTGGCTGAGCGAGTGTGGATCGAAATGGGAAGGCAAACCCGGTCCTAAAAAATGCCGTGCAGAAGTCGGATGTTTCGACCGAAAGGTGCAGATATCACAGCTACGTTGTAAACAGACACAACGCAACCACCGTCCTTTTCAGGGCGAACGAAGAAGAAGAAGAAACGAGGACAGAATATTATACCGTATTTTCACTTCGGTGCCATTTCACTTCTTTAGAGTCTGAAATAGCACTTCATTGTGGATTTTACTACTTCGTAGTTTTGACATTTTATGTTTTGAGTGGTGTGTGTGTTAAAACTCTTGATCTTGTTCAAATCTCTCCCGCAGTTACTACTGTTACCAGCGTGGTGCCTCTGGCCTGGATTCAGGTTCATGTAACAGCGAAAGAATTTATCATTGCTTACCTCCCAAGCATTTGAATTACATACTTTTGACAATACAAAATGAATGTTCTTTTATTTTGTCTGTCTGGCTTTTCTATCCTTCTCTCTCTCTCTCTATCTCTGTCTTTCTCTTTTCTCTTTTTCCGCCTATCACCAACAATCTTCTAATCTCTATTTCCTCTTCACCCCTGGCTTCTAGGCTTACTTATTCACGCTCATACCTCTCGTCTTCGTCGACTCTATGAGGAGAATAAGCACATTATTTCATGCCTTCATGTACTGAGTTCTCTACTTTAAGATACCATTATTATCATCTCCGTTTTGTTGCCTTCTGTTCTCATCTTTCTTCACGTTTTTCACAACCTCTCCTTCTTCATCCCGTTTCACGCAAGTTCTCCTCTACCATCTCGTTTCTCACATTTTCTCCTTCTTTAGCTAGTCCCTCACACAACCACCACCTTCATCTAGTCCCTCACAAGTTCTCCACCTTCATCTCATGTCTCACACGTCCTCCTCGACCATCTCATGTCTCACACGTCCTCCTCTACCATCTCGTGTCTCACACGTCCTCCTCTACCATCTCGTGTCTCACACGTCCTCCTCTACCATCTCGTGTCTCACACGTCCTCCTCTACCATCTCGTGTCTCACACGTCCTCCTCTACCATCTCGTGTCTCACACGTCCTCCTCGACCATCTCATGTCTCACACGTCCTCCTCGACCATCTCATGTCTCACACGTCCTCCACCAACATCTCGTTTCTCAAACGTCACTTCTTAGAAGCCGTAACAGCGCACACTCCCTTATCAACAAGACAATTACAATCGACCACTTCGTTTTGATGATTCCACATATTTCACCATTCAATTCACTAATCAATAACACAAGGCAGCAATTTCTACCAACCCTTTCATGTTTTAATACAACTTCCTTTCAAGGGGAAAAAAGTGCATTGTAAAGTTTTTATTCTATTTCCTACGCGTGGAGTAATACTACAACTTAACGAGTCTACAAAATCAATTTTTACTTCATTTGTTGGAGCTTCAGCTGTGAAACGGTTAATATTTCTTCTTACGCTAGGGCCTGACCGAGCAATTTATATTCTCATAATTATCTTTCCTACTGCATGTGGTGGAAGGAATAATTTTCTTAATAATATTTAATTTAAGGGTCGCATCCCGAAAGATATCTTCTATGGACAAATGGCAGATGGCAAAAGAAAAAAATTGGCAACCGCAGTTTAGATTCAAAGATGTGTGCAAGAGAGACATGAGGGCACTGGGCATAAATCCAGCAACCTGGGAGGATGAAGCTGCCGATCGCACCAAGTGGCCATGTTATCTGCGGCGCCACCTCAGATGGGGCGAAAAGAAGCTCTCACAGCAAGCACTGTCAACACACGCCTGGCGTAATTGCTGTGGTTCTCTGATGAAACAAAGACAGAAGAGGACTATTGCTCCTTCTGGCACGTTCTACGAGGCGGCTAAAGTCAGGTTGTCATTGAGGCTGTCAACCTAATAATGTCAAACAAATAGCTACAAAAACCACCGTCGCAAGAGCATATTGATGCCGTGTACAGGCTTCCAGCCAGGTAACCAACAACAGTGATGACTCCATGCTCTAAAGCAGGGGTTCTCAATCTTTGTTTACTCATGGCTCTCTTCTGAGCCTCATTTACCTCTGTGCATCATCATAGTCGCTGTTGGCTGAAAAAAGGTACTTTACCATCTCATTGTGGCCCCCTAGAAATATGGCATGGCTCCCTGGGGGATATGTAGCCCACTTTGAGAACCACTGCTCTAAAGGAAGCGAACAGGGAAATGATAGTGCTGCATACATTGCTTATTTGGCCAAGAATTCTGCAAGTTGAAGTCACGTATGTTAAATAAACATGTTTCTGTTTTATGCGACACTATGCTAATATTTGAAGGTTTTGAATTTGTTTTCTGTTAATGGCTTTAAGTTTTTACTGGATGCAGTAGTCGGCAGGGCATGAGTTTGTTGAAAGCCTATGCTCCTTGGAGAGGGAGGCTGTCATTTTAGCACGAATGAAACCCACATACTTACACATTTAGTCCCAGCGTATTAACAATGAAGCCGTCGATGTAGAATGTAAGCTGCTCGGGAAATTTGAAAACAAAAAAGCGGAAAAAATCTCTTCAATGGTCAAGTCGCGCACCATACTCTTGACCAAAATGGTGCACCGTACTGGACAAGCTATGAACATGTAATAGGTGTAAATCTCCACGTGGTCTGATTAGATGGAATCTACGTGCTTTGAATATGCGGGTCAGCTTCCATATTCGGCTCCGTTTAGTTCCCCGGAGGTTTCTGATCAGACAAAGAAAGAATAGGCCTACTGATCCCTCAGGCATGTCGTACAAGGCTACTAATATGAGGTTGTACATGAGGCTGACAACCTCATTATGTAAAACAAATCGCTTCAGAAACCACCGCTTTCTGCTTGGTGAAGGCTTTGTGTAAAGAGGGGCCCAGCTGCAGGGTGGCTAAATGCCCCATACGGAAAATAAAATTATGATCCATATTTGATGACGCGCTCGCGATCCATTTCAGAAATAGCCCTTTTCAGGGCTACATCGTGCTAAACACATAAAGAAGGGAAACCCAAGGCCTGTAAACAGTAAATAAATATTAGACAAACATAAAGGTATGTTTTCAGGCACTCGTGAGAAATAAAGAAGTGGAAAACTAGACAACAGAAAAACAACAGACGTGAGTGGCTTACCGGGGAATCGAACCCAGGACCTTCCGTGCGGCACCACTGCCTAGCTACGGAAGCGAATCACACTATCCTCCCTGCCAACAAGGCACCATGCTAGCTTGATAGATATAAGAAATTCTTTTCAGGGCTTAGAAATCAACGTTGTTTTTTTTTGTTTTTTTTTTTTGTACTTTGACTGACAATATAGCGCTCTGATTTAACCGTCGAATTTGTGTCTAGGTTGAAAGGCAGTGATACAAAATTGAGTACATTATAATGGCACTTAAAAGCGTATTACGTGATATCCCACTTAAAAGCGTATTACGTGATATCCCACTTAAAAAGGTAAAGGCAGTCCCATAGTCGATATTGCCGTAGGGGAGGGAAGTGTTAGAGACTTTGCAATACTATGTACATCATTTAGAAGTGGGGTGGCCAGTTCCCTTCCTCACTGCCTTTTTCTTCCCTAACTCAAGAACAAAGTCAAGTACCCATTTAAAGCTGGGTAACTGGAGTATCACGATACAGTGAATCGAACCCGGCCCTTTGGCGTGACAGACCAACGCGCTTACCACTCTTTCAGTCGGACGCTCGATATCCCATTTATCAGCTAGAAAAAAACGGGCATGAAATTAGTCAGTCGGACGCTCCCTTCACGGAATAAAGTGTAAGACGAAATATGCACTCCGTCTATATTTTTAAAACTAAACTAAACTGTGACAAGTAAAATCTCTAATTATGACAACAGACAAAATAAATCCACCATTTAATTCCAGATAAAGCATGGCTGACCGAGACTTTAAACGGAATGTAGATTTGTGTTTTCAATACAAACATCACCCCACCATTCTGTACGGAATACCGTTTGTTTACTGTTCACAAAGTTTTCTAATCTACCATTCAATCAGATTAGAAGGTGCTATGTTTGTTCTTAAGAAAAGCGGGACATTTTTGTCTACGCCGTCCGGTTGCTAACAAAACAAACAGTGCAGGCTCGAGTTAATTGTTTCTATTATTCTTTTCGCAAAACCAAAAACAGAATGCAGTTCACAAGATTGCTGTAAGCTAGTTCCCTTGGCAAAAATAACAAACATGGAGTCTACTTGCCTTTTGTCGTGCATCATGGGATGGAATGTTTTTAAAGACCCTTATGTTGAATTCATTAAATAGACGTTTTCTGAGAATATTACGAGGGCGGGGAAGTAATCTCTCAGGGTTTATCTTAGAAGATTCATTCATTATCATACGACTCTCCATAAAGGAGTAGCTAAGAGGTATGGAGTCAGCCTCTAATTCTGAACGTACTGGGTTCGCTCCCTAGTACAAGAATTGATGGAATTTATTTTCAGAATCTAATGATCTCCTGTGTAGTGAGATCAATGTCTAGCCTTCCTGGATAAGGGCGGAAAAACATGAGGTCCCTTGTGCAAGTTGCGGACTTAAAAAATCCCTCGGCAGTTGGACATCGTAAAGAAAAGGCCATTCGGCCGCTGTCCTGGCAAAATTTGAAAATTAGGAATTATAGAATGTGTGATTCCTGTATACACACATTGGGATCCTCGCCGGTGCTACGGAGTTCGTGCACTGTGCTGAAATCCTCCATGTATGAACTAAAGGAGGAGATCCGAGCACTGATGGAGTAGTCCGTGTGCAATAATGGTTGTCATGGAAACCAAAATCAAATCCACATGGAGCACGGACCTTCAACAAATACATGCCAATCTTTCCTGTCCTGTACCGTCCGCATAAAATCTTTCCGTATCTTATTTATCGGCTTGATGCATATGTCTAATTCCCTTCTCTGTTTATCGGCTTGATGCATATGTCTAATTCCCTTCTCTGTTTATCAGCTTGATGTATATGTCTAATTCCCTTCTCTGTGTGTCGTTTGGTCTCCCTCTAAACAGTAAATCAGTAGCTCAGACTCCTTTCGGTTTTCTCTGTGCCATGAAATGAACCATCTTAATGGAGGACCTTCTTCCGTCTTGGGTGACTGTGTTAAAATACCGGAATCACTTATTTTGGATGTCTTGCTGCTGCAGCGGCTTCTTCTTCTTCCTTCTTCTCTCTTCTTCTTCCTTTCTCCTTCATTTTCCTTTTTTCTTCTTCGTTGTCCGTCATTTGTTTTCAACTAACCACACCTATCTCTCTTCCAAAGCTGGCAGTCCGTCTCAGGCTTCTCTTGTCACCATACAGTTTCTCCCTCAACAAGGTTGGAGAAGGTCACGTTGCCACCCTCCTCCTCTCATGGAACAACAGTTTGGAGCACGTGTTCTACTGTTTGTTTGTCCTTCCGTCATGGGCACGTGTTCTACTGTTTGTTTGTCCTTCCGTCATGAGCACGTGTTCTACTGTTTGTTTGTCCTTCCGTCATGAGCACGTGTTTTACTGTTTGTTTGTCCTTCCGTCATGGGCACGTGTTCTACTGTTTGTTTGTCCTTCCGTCATGGGCACGTGTTCTACTGTTTGTTTGTCCTTCCGTCATGAGCACGTGTTCTACTGTTTGTTTGTCCTTCCGTCATGGGCACGTGTTCTACTGTTTGTTTGTCCTTCCGTCATGGGCACGTGTTCTACTGTTTGTTTGTTCTTCCGTCATGGGCAGGTGTTCTACTGTTTGTTTGTCCTTCCGTCATGGGCACATATCTGTCTGTCCGATTTTCAATTTGTTGTACAGATGGAATATGAGTCTGCAATGGGGACCCAAAGATGCAGCAACAGAGAATGCAGTCAGCGACCCATAGTAAATGTTTGTCATGATAGATGTCATTCAACATAAGGAAAAACTACATGGTTTGAATATTTTCTTTCCTCCTTCTTTGGCAGGTTTATCTGTCTTCTCATTTCCACATATATTGCAAAGGACATGGATCCACTGTACTAATACTTGTTTGAATTCATAGCTGGTTTTCATTAGTACTTCTACCAGGCTGTCTAATTCATTGCTTTTATTGTTCCTAAGGGAAGTGATGGCCGATGGCGAGTCTGTGAGGTGCATTATATTGTCTAGGACGTCTTGCTCATATTTGTTGAAGTAAAGGATCCCGTCACACGCCCATTGAGGCATAAATGTTAAATAAAAAACGCGGGACAAAGCACCACACCTCGCTTAAGAACAAAAGCTGCTTCTGTCCTCAATGCATTAGAATGTACGGTGAATGAAACGTAAGTAAAGTAAGGTAATCACCTGGAGAAAAGGTAGAAGGACGTATCAAAAATAGTAATTGCTGATGCCGCACCTGCGCTCACAGCAGTGTTTAAGAATGGACACACGTACACATACTCACACGCATATATACACACATTAACATATATTTATACATACAAACACATAGATGGAAAGATGGAGAGAGAGAGAGAGAGAGAGAGAGAGAGAGAGAGAGAGAGAGAGAGAGAGAGAGAGAGAGAGAGAGAGAGAGAGAGAGACAGCGAGAGAGAAATAATAGCAAAGTTGATGACTACTTCTGCCATCGTTTGATCAGAAACATACACTGTAATCCCTGAGCCTGGTTGTGGCTGGTAACACATACAATGGGGACTGAAGATTAAGGCACTGATGATTATCATTAACATCTTTTCATTTTCTAGGTTTCCCATGCCCGCAGATATGACCAGTGAAATAAGGTTACCTCTAAAACTGCATTCATAAGATCAAGAAACACACAACCACATTAGTAGATTTAGGAGAACGGCGCATAAGGCGATTAACTCGGGGAGATTAGATCGTCGCTATGCGAGTAAATCCTCTGACAATATGAGATCTTATAGGTCAGTTCGTAGATGGGTTGTTTTTTAGTTAGCACGCGGGGGCTTACTTTATATTGAACTTCCTTTGATACCAGTAGTCAGTGGCGGCTCGTTTCTATGGCAGAGTGGGTCCATTCGCACCAGAACTTTAACTCCCCTCCCCTCGTCAAAAGAAGTAAATTCTTTTTACAGAAGAATAGTGACATATAATAATTGCTAATAGTTATACTTTAACCGCCATGTTTCGATGTTAAATCCTCCACAAGTTCTTTTATCTAACACCTTCCTCGACGCTACTTCCTTCCATTTCTATTTCTGTAGTTAGCGCGCTTCGCCTTCTGATCCTTTCTGAGTTCGGGGCATGACTGAGAGCCATTCCAATGAATGCGAAAGAATTGTTTCACGAAGTTTATGGTTCTCACATCTAGACGTCACAACTCTTCCAAAAATGTTTAAATACGCATTGTGGGAATCCTATTCGCCCGTCCTCAAGATAACTTTTTTTGTAGTCCCATAAAAGATGCCGCCGTAGAGGAGTGAAGTATTAGATAGGAGTGAAATGTTAGATACTTCACCATACTAGGTCCAGCTGTTTTATCAGGTTTGGTGACCAGTTTTCTGCCTTCTCTACCTGAAGAGCAGAGTCATGTACCCTTTTACAGCTAGGTAGACTGGAACAAGACAGTTTCCGAGATCTAAGTTTATATCTCGGAGCCCGGTCACTTCGACAGGACAACCAAGATAACTAGCGTAATCTTTTCTTGATACTAGAATTACGGACGTAGTCTTTTCTTGATACTAGAATTACGGACGTAGTCTTTTCTTGATACTAGAATTACGGACGCGGCTGTCTTGTGATTTAGTTACTAGAATTACGGACGCTGCTGTCTTGTGATTTAGTTAATGTTAATAAGACAAATCATCGGAGAAGACTGTGGTGAAGTGGGATGTTATAAATATTTATAGGGGACTTAGTGTACTGACTGAGATCAGCTGTGAAGGTATATATATATCTAATAAGAGTAGTGTATTATATATCACCTTACTTGCTACCACATATCTATATATCTCAGTCAGAATTATTCTGGAATAGTGTGATGACTACGTTATGTGTCTAGGGTATGTGTATGATGAAGTGTAAGTCACAACAACAGACAGATAAACAATTTAATTTAATCCACTACTCTTAACAACACTGTGACACTCACATACATATAACACTCTATGAGAATATCTTAAAGAAGTCACTCGTAACTTTTCAAATAACAATATGTATTCATTACTGGCATGAATGAATATGTGTCCTGATTCAACTACAAGGGAACCAGGAATCACAATCAATTTAAATTACAAGTTATGTACAGACTGTATTTAATATGAATATTGTAGTGACATATATTATTACAAATGTTCTATGTGTGTCAGTTGTGTAGTAGTAAAATGAGGTAATACTGGTTTTGTTTTGTTCAAGCTCTGTTGGTATTTGTCATCATGACTTCAATAGTTTGTCTTTAGGGACTAGTATTGGAGATGTTCACAGTTCCTGATTTTAAGACAAGTAAATTCCCCTCTTAATGTTAATTTTACAAAGTCAGTTCAAGATGAGGGGACATAATGTTGAGCTCAGCTGGCCAATTCGCTTATCTGGCGTGATGGCGGCAGGAAAGGACTCCTCTGCTCGAATTCTCCTCTGGGCTCTGGAGACACCTCACTGATAGCTAAAAGGACCAAGGAGTATGCTGTCCGACACTGGATTCAGCAAAGCTCTGACCAGGTGCTGCTCACTACCATCAAGACCACTGTCCCACAATTCATACGAATAAACACAGATACGTTGATTAGCAATGAATTCTGGCACAAACTGGCACAAATTCCCATCTGCTTATCTTCCAGGCTTTTATTTAGCCAAATATAAGCTGGCTTCAACGCACTGATGCTTTATCAATCTTATTTAAACAAGTGGTTTCGAACTAACGCTCCCAAGTGTGTATATCAGCGAGTCTGACCAATGAGCCCCGTTTCGACAAGTGTTTGAAAAAAATGTTACCTTTCCCCGTTTCCCCTAACAACCAAGATAGTATTTATAGCCCGACCAATCGTGGTTAGGCTTTCATTTGTTGCGCTCCAATCAATTGGGAGTTTACATGTTAGGCTATTTCTGTAACGTAAATTTTTTTTCAAACACGTTAAAAAAAAATCTTATGAGCAGAAATGATTTTATGCTGTCAGGCACCCCCAATATTTTATTTTGGGTATAATTTATTAATTCCTGGACTATTTGCGTAACGTTTTACATATTCTTCGTCAGCAAGCCCTAAGGAACCCAAAAATACTAATTTAAAGGAGCTACGTGGCTGCATTCAAAATATGCAATTTCTTCTACCTCCTGTTTCGAAGATGTGCTGTCTGGGTACTGTTATGTTTTCACCCGTAAACCCATCTAATGTTGTCTTTCCTAATAAGAGTTTATTATGATTTATAAACCTAACTCTGGGAAAGGGTAGTGTATTTTATCACTGTCCGTCTGAAAAAAAATTAGTGCATGTAGACTTACACGCGTGATGGCAGCATTTGTGTATCGCGCGACGCATGTTGCATGCGTTCCTGATTTTCAGCCCTCCCCTCTCTCTTTATCCTTTTGTCCATCTGTTCGTTCGTTTTGGTAACGTAATATAATTAATGTTAGGATTAATTTAGGTCATTACGCAGGGCCTCTCAATGCTTTTCCAAGAAATACAGCACACGTTTCATTGAAGAAAGCGGGTAATAATACAGTAAGCTTTTATATCAACGTGAAAGCATTACAATTTGCAGACGTAGCAGAAAACAAGGGGGATTTCGAGTACATTCTCTGTGACAGCACTGTTATTTTTCCATTGCTCTTTTCTTTATTAATTTTATTTGTTAGGCTTCATATTTACCTAATAATTTATATATGTGGATTAGAATATTCCATGACAAAGACAGAACACAGCATTGTTCCATATGAGTATTGTTATGTGTAACCGTAAGTTCCTGCAAACATTTTTCCCCAATTAAAGCACTTCCATACTGCATTGATAACATATTTATGTAGGGACCAGGAAAGCAGCTGACTTATCAAGGGTTCGCACTTTTTGAAAAGGTGAGAAACACTGATGCAGGAGATACTAGCGGAGACTCCATTTTAAAAATAGAGGTATAAGATATTAGGTAATGCCGTGGTGACAGAAGGCAAGCTGTGGCACACCCTACATCCTGTTACATGATCTATCAACAAGAGTGGTCGTTGTTTTTCTTTGATGGAGAAAGTGTTCGTATGAGTAATATATTTGTTATCATCATCTCAGTATTTTTTTAAAATCCCTCTTTCGTTATCTTCTTCCTAATTTTTCATCACATTCTAATATCATCTTCTTTGGTTTTCTTGTACTTCTTCTTATGTGTTTCTTCGTTTTCCTTTTATTATTTTTCTGCTGGTGCTTCTTCGCTTTCTTCTCATAATTTACTTTGTAATCTTTTACTCTTTTCTCCTCTTCTTTGTTTGTTGTTTTTTTTAAATTCCTTCATTCCCTTTTTTTTCTACCAATTTTCTTTAACTTCTTTGTTTTCTAACTCGTTTTTTCCGTCAGCTTCTCAAACATGTAGCCTTTCGTTTCCCCCCCCCCCCCCTTTTTGCAAATGATGTTCCCATCCTTCTATAATACTTCTCTATTCTTTTCACCTTCGCTTAGTTTTAATCTATTAAAGAAACGTAAAGTCTATTTCTATGTTGTCTGTTCTCCCCTTTATCGGATCACAGTCTCACATTTTCCTTCCTTAGAAATACATATTATCTTCTTCTCCCGTCTTTTGTTGGTGTGTAACCACGTGACACTGTTTGGCTTTCGCTTGTTGGCTATTGTATGGTGACTGTAAGAGCTCATACGATCGTCTTCCGTTATTTATCTCCAGGTTAATCAATAGATGCCAGTGGTAGTGTGTACGGCGCGTAGCCCTGTGAGTCAGTGACCACACGCTTCCAGTCATGGTGTCTCTCTATCACTTGCTGTTATATCTGGCTCAACATTGAACATATCCAACACATTACACGCCCATTCCCCCAATCTTGTTCTCAACACTCCCACTCAGTAAGTACTTTATCCTGCGAAGTCCACTCACAACCACCGCTCAAGACGTGGGTTAAAATTTCCTCTAAAAAATACAGCGATGACGGAACCAATAATGACGATAATTATAACGTCAATGACGCTAATGATAAGGTTGGAGATGGTTGAGTCGATGTCGGCGAATGCCGTGTCAACAAACACGCGTTTGATTGTTCTCAACCGCCATCCATTTCCCAAGTTGCTGTGTTCCTCATCACCGAAGAACAGATCTTTCATTCTTCGTACACCCCTAACCACGTCTTTGTGAAACTGCCTCCGCGGCGTTCAAAGACAGCCTAATTGTGAATTGTACGCCGGTTCTGAATCCTTGCCTTCTTAAACCTGAGCTATTAAAACCTGCAGACGTCACGGGTAGCCTCTATACTTGATCTTTTAATGACCGCTGAGCTCGGCTGGGAGCTGACGTTGCCACGGGCAAAAAACTGGTGCAGGGAAGAAGAGAAGGGGGAGGTCTATTCTAACATCTTTTACTAGGAATTTGAACTGTGGGAACTTTATTTCTTCCCTAACACCTTTGTGGGAACGTTACTTCACTAACACCTTTCTGGGAACTTGACTACACTACTAACATTTGTATGGGAACATGACTTCACTGACATCTCTGTGGGAACTTGACTTCACTACTAACATTTGTATGGGACTTGACTTCACTAACATCTTACTTGGTAAAGTCTGGTAACACCTTTATAATGGATGGGTGTGAAAAAAAATCGAAAAAAGGTGATTAGTCTTACAAGGACAAAAGAATGAGAAAATAGCCAACGTTACGGCCACAAGGCCTTCGTCAGGGAATGGAAAGAAAGTGAAAGTTAGACAGGACACATAAGAATCAGACAGGACACATAAGAATCTAAAAAATATAAAAATTTAAAAATAGGTACTTCACTGAAGGCGGCAAAGTCCTAACGCTTATGGGCGCGTGCCAGGAAAAGGAAATCATCTTTATAGGAACTTGATTTCTCTAGCATTTTTGTGGGAACTTGACTTCATTACCACCATTGTGGGAACTTGACTTCTAACATCTTTTTAAAAACTTGGCTTCGCATCTATCTATCTATCTATCTATCTATCTATCTATCTATCTATCTATCTATCTATCTATCTATCTATCTATCTATCTATCTATCTATCTATCTATCTATCTATCTATCTATCCCATAGTTAGTTGTGTTGTTCTAATTCCCATAGTTAGCTGTGTTGTAATTCCCGTAGTAAGTTGTGTTATAGTAATTCCTGTAGTACTTTCTACATCAGCAAAGCCTCTTGCTACGCACCTTACACTTGGAGGTCCTACTGGCCGGAATATCGCATTCATACAACAACAGTACCTCAACATCCAGAGCACACTTACTACCAAATGAATCATCTATCACGGCCAAATCCATCTCGCTTTTATTTTCAACAACCCTCTCCTCAACGTTATAAGTGACTGTTCACAAGTCGACGCCTCTGAATGACCAGTAACTGTCGGATAATGCTTATCTATTTGTTCTCAATGTCTGTCTGCCTGTTTGTCTGTCTGCCCGTCTATTCTCTTGGTGCAGCTTAACTTTGTTGTTAACATTCACAGTGTGGATGGGTGCGCTTGTTTTGTGACAATTTTTTTTTACAATTTTTACATAGTTCAGTTATCTGAATTGTTTGTAATTACTTGTATTAAGTTGTGCATTTATTTACTAGTAATATTAATCTCACTTCTATAGAAACTTCGTGATGTTTAATTAGTTATTTACTTTCTAGTTGAGCATAAAACTTCTTGTCACATAAAAATGCCAGATACTTATGAACAACTACTAATTACAAATGGTTTACGGCTTGGCCACTTGAACGTAAACCATCTTTTAGGTAAACTTCCAGAACTCACACAAATTCTCAATTAAAAATGTCCATGTTTTTGGTCTTTCCGAAAGTCGTCTGAATGAGAAAATAACCGACGATGACATTGCGCTCAGAGGTTTTAAAACATTTCGGCGAGATTCTAGTAGACAATTAGAGACGGGTCTAGCAGTTTATATTTCTACTTCTCTCAGTTATCGCCGAAGAAACGACCTAGAGACCACAGATATAGAATGCATATGGTTAGAGGTAAAGCCACAAAAGCAAAGACCTATTGTAATCGGATATCTTTATCGAAATCCCAGTGTAGGAACAACATGGTTTGAAGATTTCACGAGCATGATAGATAAAATAATTACTACAGCTAATGAAATTATTTTTCTTGGTGATTTCAATATCATATGCATAAGCCGAACCAAACATGGACCAACATCATAACATCGTATAACATAAAACAAATAGTGAACAAACCTACCAGGGTAACAAAAACATCATCCACACTGATCTATAACACCTATGTAACCTGTCCAGAAAACATTATAGAATGCTCCATCCCTACTTTTGCTATGAGTGACCACTATCCCATATGTTGCACTTGGGCCAAAAATAGGTACAAATCTCCAGAAAAAAAAACACATTAGTATTCAATATAGAAGTCTTAAAAATTTCAACCGTGAATTATTTTTGAATGATTTGCGAACTGCACCTCTCGCCAACGTTTTCCAACTTCCTGATCCTGACGACGCCATCGCATATTGGACAATGACATTTTATAGTATTTTTAATAAGCACGCGCCTACTAAAGAAATTCGCGTCAAAAGGCAAATTAAATCTCCATGGATCACACAAGAAGTTCTTGACGCCATGAGGCAGAGAGATTGGACGCATAAAAATAAGGATGTCATTACATATCGGGCAGTAAGAAATAAAGTACAACACTTAATTCCCAGAGACAAGAAAATCTACTTTAGAAATTTAGTTCAGAGCAAAATAAACAGTAAAGAGATATGGAAGGCAATCAACACTTTAGTGAACAAACGAAATTTTCCAGACCCACATACTTCCAATATGCCACTTACTTGTACAGACTGCAGCAATCCTTTTCAGGCAGACATCAACAATATAAAATCCGCCATACCTTCTTCCCCTCGTGACTTAAGCAAATTACACTAGTCAACAAATTTTCAAAAGTTATTTGTACCAGAAATTAAATATACCATTTCTTATTGATTTTGACATGCTGATTTCAAATATCACAATGAAATTCACCAATTGGCTCTGGTTTTTTTTTTTAAATGATGAAGTTACATTATAGTTATACAAATAATGTATGCTTGTTTAATTCTCTGGGGTGAACAGCTAGTCTTTCTACTTTAGCATTATAAAAATTGTGGTTACATACTCAATTAATTGATTTTTCAACAATAAAATGATAGAAAAAATAAAAACATTATTTAAAGTTCACATATCATGTTTTAAAAAGGCACATTTGAACCCATTCCGTCATTATTCAGTCGCTGTTCGAGCTCTCTTTGCTTGCTTCTTGTAGTCAATCGATGAGGTGTCTCTTGTCACAGTCCAACAGTAATCAGCAAGCATTAAAGGGCTCCAATTGCCTTGATACATTGTCTCCATAGCAGCAATGTACTGGTGAAATCGTTCACCATGCTCATCACTGACCGCTCCACAGTTTGACGTAAAGAAATCCAGATGAGAATCCAGAAAATGAATTTTCAAAGAGATGTTGCAGCCAAGACTCTTATACTTCAGAAGGAGATTTTCTACAATTTCATTGTAATTATCAGATCTGTTGTTTCCAAGACAATTGTCCACCACTGACTTAAATGCTAGCCATGCTGCTTTTTCCTTGCCATGCAACACACAAAGAAACTCGTCATCATGAAGAAGTTTTCGAATTTGCTGACCAACAAATACTCCCTCTCTTATTTTAGCTTCACTTAGTCTTGGAAATTTTTTGATGAGGTATTTGAAAGCCTCATCTGTTTCTCCATTGCCTTGACAAAGTTTTTCATGAGACCCAGCTTAATGTGCAAGGGTGGCAACAAAATCTTGCTGGTGTCGACAAGTGCTGGGTTCTCAACGTTCTTACTGCCAGGCTGCAATGACTGCCTGATTGGCCAATGTCTTCTGATGTAATGGTCACTTCGTGCACGGCTATCCCACTCACAGAGAAAGCAACAGTACTTGGTGTATCCACCCTGTAGTCCAAGCAAAAGAGCGACCACTTTTAAGTCACAGCAAAGTGACCAATGATGATGATCGTAGTTTATACACTTCAAAAGCTGCTTAATGTTTTCATAAGTTTCTTTCATATGAACTGCGTGACCAACTGGAATTGACGGTAACACATTACCATTATTCAACAAAACAGCTTTAAGACTCGTCTTGGATGAATCAATGAAAAGCCTCCACTCTTCCGGTATGTAATTGATTTTGAGGGCTGCCATTAAACCAGAAATGTTGTAGCACGCAGAAAGGTCACCCTCTTTGAAAAAGAATGTAATAAGCGGCTTCTGGCGGTTCCTATACACAGAAATTGTAACATCTTCTGCCAGGAGATTCCACTGTTGCAATCTGGAACCCAATAGCTCCGCCATGTTCTTCGGTAAATTCTTATCTCTTACAAGATCATTCAGTTCACCTTGGGTTATTAAGTGTGGTTTAGTGGATGCAGTTTGCTCAAAATCTGGGTCGCTTGAGGCTGATGGTTCAGGACCACCAATGTCCTCTTCTTCATCAGTGGAAGCAGCTGAAAATGATTCTGGCACTTTGGGAACTGGTAGGTCATCGCCATGTGGTACCGGACGTATTGCAGAGGGAATGTTTGGATATTCCAGAGTCCATTTTTTTTCTTTGATATGTCTTTCCCAATTGGAGGGACCATGCAAAAGTAACAGTTGTTGAGATGATCAGTGGGCTCTCTCCAAATAATTGGGACTGCAAAAGGCATAGCTTGCCTTTTGCCAGTCAACCACAGTTTAATATGTGCTGCACATGTATTGCAGCATATGTGTGACGCCCAGCTCTTATCTTGATCTCCTATTCTGCAGCCAAAATACAAACTGTACGCCTTCTTAATCACTTTAGTTATATTTTGTTTTTGTGATAGAAATGTCACCTCACCACATATATAACAGAAATTATTAGCAGTGTTCACACATGTCCTAGGCATTTCTAACTACGATACATTTGATAAGGACAAATGCACTAACTAATCGCAAAATTTTATCAGAGATAAGATATTTATACACAAAGGTGATGTAATCATAGGTAGGATTGCATCATCAACTTCTAGTTACATTTTTATTGGTCATTAGAAAAAATTATGCAATCGCCCACAACAGTTGCGTCATATATATAAATTGACCGTAATTAAATAAACTAGTAGCATATATCTTGAAAACTAGAGCCAATCAACATTTTTTAATGTCATTTTCATTTTCAGTACACCAAAATTAGTTAAGATCAGCTATTTTCATTTCTGGTACATTTTGGTTGTTGACTAGTGTTATCAACGTTCTGCGAGAACAAATGTACTAACACTATTCCACCCGACATCTCTTTTATAACAGTTTACGAAGTTTATAACTATATATATTACTGGCCTTAAAGACAATAACTCATCGGGACTTGATGGAATCAGTAATCGAATACTGTGCTATGCTGCACCAGCTATTAGTGATTCACTGACATACAAATTTAATCAATGTATCGCAAGGAGTTACTTTCCATCTGCTTTTAAAAATCGCTAAAGTATACCACTTCTCAAACCAGGTTCAGCTGATAGTAGTGTGGTGAAGTGGGATGTTATAAATACTTATAGGGAACTTAGTGTACTGACTGAGATCAGCTGTGAAGGTATCTATATCTATTAAGAGTAGTGTATTATAGATAACCTTACTTGCTACCACATATCTATATATCTCAGTCAGAATTATTCTGGAATAGTGTGATGCTACGTTATGTGTCTAGGGTATGAGTATGGTGAAGTGTAAGTCACAACAACAGACAGATAAACAATTTAATTTAATCCACTACTCTTGACAACACTGTGACACTCACATACATATAACACTCTACAAAGATATCTTAAAAGAGTCACTGATAAACTTTCAAATAACAATATGTATTCATTACTGGCATGAATGAATATGTGTCCTGATTCAACTACAAGGGAACCAGGAATCACAATCAATTTAAATTACAAGTTATGTACAGAATGTATTTAATATGAATATTGTAGTGACATATATTATTACAAATGTTCTATGTGTGTCAGTTGTGTAGTAGTAAAATGAGGTAATACTGGTTTTGTTTTGTTCAAGCTCTGTTGGTATTTGTCATCATGACTTCAATAGTTTGTCTTTAGGGACTAGTATTGGAGATGTTCACAGTTCCTGATTTTAAGACAAGTAAATTCCCCTCTTAATGTTAATTTTAAAAAGTCAGTTCAAGATGAGGGGACATAATGTTGAGCTCAGCTGGCCAATTCGCTTATCTGGCGTGATGGCGGCAGGAAAGGACTCCTCTGCTCGAATTCTCCTCTGGGTTCAGGAGACACCTCACTGATAGCTAAAAAGACCAAGGAGTATGCTGTCCGACTCTGGATTCAGCAAAGCTCTGACCAGGTGCTGCTCAGTACCATCAAGACCACTGTCCCTGAAATCAAGAAGGATGTACCTTCTACTTCATAACTAATTTATATTCTCTTTTACACTGATCACAATACAGCACAAACATTGAGTTCAGAGCATTAGGCCAACTGTCAGCTTCATTTGAAATACTTTATTCCAGTATTACCCTTCCTAATGGTTATTACGCCTCTGCAATTCCAGCATTATTTCTTTCTAGTCAATCATCCAGGTGTCAGTGTACTGTTTGGCCATTCCATGCCGTTTTACTTCTCTCCGACACCCTCTGTTCAGGCTGGAGCATTTTAGGCTTTACCTCACGTTTGCCACTGAACTACACATATATATACAGGCATAAATCAACAATTCACATTCAATTTTCATTAAAAGATATTAAATGGTTCAAGCTTACCACAATTCATACGAATAACACAGATACGTTGATTAGCAATGAATTCTGGCACAAACTGGCACAAATTTCCATCTGCTTATCTTCCAGGCTTTTATTGAGCAAAATTTTAGCTGGCTTCAACGCACTGATGCTTTATCAAGATCATTTAAACAAGTGGTCTCGAACTAACGCTCCCAAGTGTGTATATCAGCGAGACTGGCCAATGAGCCACGTTTCGACAAGTGTTTGAAAAAATGTTATCTTTTCCCGTCTCCCCTAACAACCAAGATAGTATTTATAGCCCGACCAATCGTGGTTAGGCTTTCATTTGTTGCGCTCCAATCAATTTGGAGTTTACATGGTAGGCTATTTCTGTAACGTAAATTTTTTTCAAACACGTTAAAAAAAAATCTTATGAGCAGAAATGATTTTATGCTGTCAGGCACCCCCAATATTTTATTTTGGGTATAATTTATTAATTCCTGGACTATTTGCGTAACGTTTTACATATTATTTGTCAGCAAGCCCTAAGGAACCCAAAAATACAAATTTAAAGGAGCTACGTGGCTGCGTTCAAAATATGCAATTTCTTCTACCTCCTGTTTCGAAGATGTTCTGTCTGGGTACTGTTATGTTCTCAACCGTAAACCCATCTAATGTTATCTTTTCTAATAAGAGTTTTTTATGATTTATAAACCTAACTCTGGGAAAGGGTAGTGTATTTTATCACTGTCCGTCTGAAAAAAAATTAGTGCATGTAGACTTACACGCGTGATGGCAGCATTTGCGTATCGCGCGAAGCGTGTTTAGTGTTCGGCTTTCTGCCTCTCCCTTCTCGCTATCCTTTTGTCCATCTGTTCGTTCGTTTTGGTAACGTAATATAATTAATGTTAGGATTAATTTAGGTCATTACGCAGGGCCTCTCAATGCTTTTCCAAGAAAGACAGCACACGTTTCATTGAAGAAAGCGGGTAATAATACAGTAAGCTTTTATATCAACGTGAAAGCGTTACAATTTGCAGACGAAGCAGAAAACAAGGGGGATTTCGAGTACATTCCTTGTGACAGCACTGTCATTTTACCATTGCTCTTCTCTTTATTAATTTTATTTGTTAGGCTTCATATTTACCTAATAATTTATATATGTGGATTAGAATATTTCATGACACCTCCCCTCTTAAAACAGACATTATATGTCAGTCCTTTATTCTATATACACATATAGAAATTTATTATTATTTCTGGGGTTTACGGTGATTCTCATCACACGGATGGCGGCTTAAAAAATCCGCTCCCAGATTGGTTTTTCCAGATATATATTCAATGCTAAAATTATATGGAGCCAGAAGCAAAGACCATCGGAGTAACCTAGAGTTCTCATGCTTAGCCTGTGCTAAAAACGATAAAGGTTTGTGGTCAGTTTGCAACTTAAATGCCTTCCCATATAGATAAATATTGAATTTCTTTATTGCCCATATTACTGCAAGACATTCTTTTTCGCTAGTTGAGTAGTTGATTTCAGCTTTATTCAACTTTCTGCTAGCATATGCCACTGGGCTTAATTCCCCATCCAATGCATCTGATTTCTGTAGTAAAGTTGCACCTAACCCAATATTACTTGCATCCGTCCTTACTATGAATTCTTGACTTAAGTCAGGTAATTTCAAAATGGGTTTACTTGTGAGCTTTTCCTTCAATTCTTGGTAAGTCATTTCACATTGTGGTGTCCATGTAATGCGATCTGGATGTCCTTTACGTGCCAATTCAGTTAACGGTGCACATATGGAATTAAAGTTTTTGATATACTTCTGGTAGAAACCACATAATGAGACAAAGGATCTCACGTCCTTCTTGGTTTGTGGTCTCGGGGCTTTCTGTAGTTTCTCTAAGTTCTTTGGGTCAGGGGTCATGTTTCCCTGATAAACTGTGTGTCCCAAAAATTCCAATTCTTTACATCCAACGCAACATTTGGTTGGTCGGGCTGTTAAATTTGCCTCCCTAAGTCGATCAAACAGCATGTTCAGAGAGTCAATGTGTTCCTCAAATGTTTCTGTTGCTATAAGGATATCATCCATAAAATTTGTTATACAGGGATTATTCAGAGGATCCAATAATTTTCTCATCATTCTAGAGAAGACACTAGGCGCATTCTTCAATCCAAATGGCAATCTATTAAACTCATAGTGTCCTTCTGAGGTACTAAAAGCTAGGTATGGTCTAACCTCAGGCTTTACTGGAATCTGATAGTATCCTTTACTCAGATCCACTTTTGCGAAATATTTAGCTTTATTTAGTCTGGCAAACAGCTGATTTGTATCCGGCAATGGATCCACCTGTCCTTCTGTAATAGCATTCAGTCTCCTGTAATCTATACAGAGTCTATGTTCTCCAGAGGGCTTCCTTAAGAGTACCACCCCGGAACTATACGAAGACTCACTGTGCGAAATAATTCCTTCCTTCAATAGATAGTCTATCTCTTCCTTCAAAGCTTTTTTCCTTAGCAAACGGAATCGAATATGGTTTCATACAGACAGGTGTGGAGTCTATGAGTTTCATATCATATTCCAATAGGTTTGTATGCCCTGGTCGGTCTGTTAACACCTCTGCATGATTCTTTAGAACCTGTTGCACTCTCTCTTTCTGAGTTTTCGTTAAATGTGTACTGATTTTCACCTGTGCTGCTGTCTCACAGGGGTGTAATGGATATTCAAATGATGAAAGTGGTTCCTTTTTCATCTCCATGGCGATGGACAAGGTCAACAAGTGTGTCTCTTCCTGATGTTCTCTTTCCAAATATTTCTTCAGGAGATTCACATGATAGATTTTTTCTTTCCCCTTCTTATCTATCTTATAATTTGTTCTAGACACCTTCTCTAGAACTGTATATGGACCCTGCCATCCAATTTGTAACTTATTCTGACTCCCGGGCAAAAGAAGCAGTACCTTCTCTCCCACAGCCAAATTTCTGTCTTTCGCCTTCCTGTTATAATAGGCAGCATGTTTCTTCCTGGCTTGTTTCAAATTTTCATTGGCAAGTTTCCAGCCAGTTTTCAACCGAGTGGTCAGCTCATTCACATATTGGTATGAAGATGTAATGTTTTCCTCTGCCTTTTCATCAGTCCACGTTCTTAACAAAGCTACATATGGACCTTTAATTGTGTGGACCTATTTGTCCATGCACCGGTATGGTCTCTTCCACTTGAAGCTTTATAGTGATGATTTTTCCTCCCAGAATTATCATTCACAAAACGACCGCTACCAATTTTTCTTTTGGGGCTTTCTCCCCTCTTAAAATTCTTGATGAGAGATTTCCTCCCTACATCCTCTTCCTCCAGTTTGTTTAAGTCCGATTGAGGGATTGTCGGCTTATCCTGGGGTAAGACATCTTTTTGCACTCTCCGCATAGTGGCCATTGTAAAACAGTTAAGTGAAGCTTGTCCGTGAAAAGGGGCTTCCCATTCCATTTGGTCCACTTTATCAAATCTATTTTTCCTTTTATTGTTAGGCCTGATTTTGCCCCATGGCGTGTCCAGGTCCTGATCCATGTTCCCACTTGTGGGTGTTCCCTCATGTGCTATGCTACACCTTTCTACAAAATTCTCAATGTCCCATCTTGCTTTGGGCCAATAATAATTGTGAGCCACCTTTTGAATGATGGTACCTATTTTCTCATGGTCCCCATCTGGTTTCACATGTAGGCTCCTTATTAATTCTGTCCTGTATCTTTTTGGAAGAACCAGCTGTCCGTGACCATTGGATCTAGCTCCAGTCTTCCTATACATCAACTTGTTTTTCATGTAAAAATCTCCCTTGCCTGGAGTTGTATGACAAGTTGACAATTTTCTGAAACAAGGCTTGAGTGTTTTATCCCCAGCCTGTGCCTTCCTCATCTCTTCTGGAGTGGTATCTAACATAATATCCTCCTCCTGTCTTGAGGTCGACCTGACCTGAAGGGTTGCCATATACACAGGTTTCCTTCTGCAACGGTCAGTGTCATAATTGTCCATCTGACAATTCTTACACCACCTTTTTCCTTGGTTGAAAGATTTTCTTTCATCATATTTCCTTTCATCGAATTGTGGGAATTTATTTTTATTGTCATACCGTGGCCTATCAAATTGGTGCTTACCTTTATTTTGATCCCTAGGATCAAATTTATTAAAGTTCTGTGGTGCCCTAAAGTTATCCACCTGTTTCTTTTTATTACCTGTTACCTCTGCTTGAGCTGCTTGATACCTTTCAGCAACATTTAGCAACTCACCCAGCCTCTCTGCACCTTGTTCCATGAGAAACTTTCTCAGGTCTGGAGCCATGGACTCTCTTAGTTGCTCTATAAGGACCATTTCCTTAAGATCTTGGGTTTTTCCCCAGAGAAGTCCATTTCTCCAAGTATGTCTCTATGCGTGCAGAGAACTGGTGATAGGTTTCACCTGACAGTAGTTTAGCATTCCTAAATTTTTTCCTGTAAAACTCTGCATTCTTTTCATACCTTAACAAAAGAGCCTGCTTTAGCATGTCATAATTTTCCTGATCACCTCTGCTCATTTTTGCAAAAACTTCATAAGCTGCCCCACGAAGTCCCTGAGATAACTTTAAGCTCCACCTTTCTCTCTCTAACCCATACGTGGTAGCTAATAGTTCATACCTATTTAGGTAGCTCTCAATATCATCGTCTTTCTCAACAAAATGATCTAAATGAAAATTCATAGCTGAGGTTGAGGCTCCTTGAGTAACCGTAGCATCAGAGGCAAAGGGACTGGCACCATTTTCAGGAGCATGGCCTTGAAACTCAAACTCCCTTAGTCGTAATTCATGTTCCCTTTGTAATCTTTTATCTTCTGCTTCCCTTTCTGCAGCTAATTTCCTCTCTTCCCTTTCTGCAGCCTGTCTTCTTTCCTCGGCTTCCCTTTCTGCAGCTAATTTCTTCTCTCTGCTTCCAATTTCTTAGCCTCTTTGTCAGCCTCAATCTGCAACCTCTTAGTCTCAGCCTCAGCTTGCAACCTCTTAGTCTCAGCCTCAGCTTGCAACCTCTTAGTCTCAGCCTCAGCCTCAAACTGTAACTTCTTAATTTCCTTGTCAGCCTCTAACTTTCTTTCGGCTTCAAACCTTCTTTCTTCGCGTTCAATAAATTTGTCACATTCCGTAGTAACATAGGCAACCATAACTTGCCCATCTAATCCTAACTCTTTTGCAGTCTAAACCGCAGCAGATCGAAATTTGGCCAGGTCCGCCATTGTCTATCAGGTAACTTTATATAATGTCTAACCAACAATTCAATTTCTAACTATATATCTAATGGACAACACAGGCACCGTGAGCTCAACCTTATTTAATTCCACCCAAGGATACCTTTTAATTCTTATATTCCCTGAAGTGAATTACCCCCAATATTTTTAATAGTTAAAGATTCAAAATCCCAAGAGCGAGACCCCAATATATGTGGTGAAGTGGGATGTTATAAATACTTATAGGGAACTTAGTGTACTGACTGAGATCAGCTGTGAAGGTATCTATATCTATTAAGAGTAGTGTATTATAGATAACCTTACTTGCTACCACATATCTATATATCTCAGTCAGAATTATTCTGGAATAGTGTGATGCTACGTTATGTGTCTAGGGTATGAGTATGGTGAAGTGTAAGTCACAACAACAGACAGATAAACAATTTAATTTAATCCACTACTCTTGACAACACTGTGACACTCACATACATATAACACTCTACAAAGATATCTTAAAAGAGTCACTGATAAACTTTCAAATAACAATATGTATTCATTACTGGCATGAATGAATATGTGTCCTGATTCAACTACAAGGGAACCAGGAATCACAATCAATTTAAATTACAAGTTATGTACAGAATGTATTTAATATGAATATTGTAGTGACATATATTATTACAAATGTTCTATGTGTGTCAGTTGTGTAGTAGTAAAATGAGGTAATACTGGTTTTGTTTTGTTCAAGCTCTGTTGGTATTTGTCATCATGACTTCAATAGTTTGTCTTTAGGGACTAGTATTGGAGATGTTCACAGTTCCTGATTTTAAGACAAGTAAATTCCCCTCTTAATGTTAATTTTAAAAAGTCAGTTCAAGATGAGGGGACATAATGTTGAGCTCAGCTGGCCAATTCGCTTATCTGGCGTGATGGCGGCAGGAAAGGACTCCTCTGCTCGAATTCTCCTCTGGGTTCAGGAGACACCTCACTGATAGCTAAAAAGACCAAGGAGTATGCTGTCCGACTCTGGATTCAGCAAAGCTCTGACCAGGTGCTGCTCAGTACCATCAAGACCACTGTCCCTGAAATCAAGAAGGATGTACCTTCTACTTCATAACTAATTTATATTCTCTTTTTACACTGATCACAATACAGCACAAACATTGAGTTCAGAGCATTAGGCCAACTGTCAGCTTCATTTGAAATACTTTATTCCAGTATTACCCTTCCTAATGGTTATTACGCCTCTGCAATTCCAGCATTATTTCTTTCTAGTCAATCATCCAGGTGTCAGTGTACTGTTTGGCCATTCCATGCCGTTTTACTTCTCTCCGACACCCTCTGTTCAGGCTGGAGCATTTTAGGCTTTACCTCACGTTTGCCACTGAACTACACATATATATACAGGCATAAATCAACAATTCACATTCAATTTTCATTAAAAGATATTAAATGGTTCAAGCTTACCACAATTCATACGAATAACACAGATACGTTGATTAGCAATGAATTCTGGCACAAACTGGCACAAATTTCCATCTGCTTATCTTCCAGGCTTTTATTGAGCAAAATTTTAGCTGGCTTCAACGCACTGATGCTTTATCAAGATCATTTAAACAAGTGGTCTCGAACTAACGCTCCCAAGTGTGTATATCAGCGAGACTGGCCAATGAGCCACGTTTCGACAAGTGTTTGAAAAAATGTTATCTTTTCCCGTCTCCCCTAACAACCAAGATAGTATTTATAGCCCGACCAATCGTGGTTAGGCTTTCATTTGTTGCGCTCCAATCAATTTGGAGTTTACATGGTAGGCTATTTCTGTAACGTAAATTTTTTTCAAACACGTTAAAAAAAAAATCTTATGAGCAGAAATGATTTTATGCTGTCAGGCACCCCCAATATTTTATTTTGGGTATAATTTATTAATTCCTGGACTATTTGCGTAACGTTTTACATATTATTTGTCAGCAAGCCCTAAGGAACCCAAAAATACAAATTTAAAGGAGCTACGTGGCTGCGTTCAAAATATGCAATTTCTTCTACCTCCTGTTTCGAAGATGTGCTGTCTGGGTACTGTTATGTTCTCAACCGTAAACCCATCTAATGTTATCTTTTCTAATAAGAGTTTTTTTATGATTTATAAACCTAACTCTGGGAAAGGGTAGTGTATTTTATCACTGTCCGTCTGAAAAAAAATTAGTGCATGTAGCCTTACACGCGTGATGGCAGCATTTGCGTATCGCGCGAAGCGTGTTTAGTGTTCGGCTTTCTGCCTCTCCCTTCTCGCTATCCTTTTGTCCATCTGTTCGTTCGTTTTGGTAACGTAATATAATTAATGTTAGGATTAATTTAGGTCATTACGCAGGGCCTCTCAATGCTTTTCCAAGAAATACAGCACACGTTTCATTGAAGAAAGCGGGTAATAATACAGTAAGCTTTTATATCAACGTGAAAGCGTTACAATTTGCAGACGAAGCAGAAAACAAGGGGGATTTCGAGTACATTCCTTGTGACAGCACTGTCATTTTACCATTGCTCTTCTCTTTATTAATTTTATTTGTTAGGCTTCATATTTACCTAATAATTTATATATGTGGATTAGAATATTTCATGACAAGTAGTAACTATAGGCCCATTTCTCTTATATCGTCGCTGTCCAAACCACTGGAAAAACACATCCACAAAACAACAATACAACACCTAGTCAATAATGACCTGCTAATCGGCAGTCAGTCGGGGTTTAGACCAAAGCATTCATGTCATACAGCCTTAACAAAAATGATAGACAATTGGCACCTAAACATCAATAACGATAATATATGTGGAGCAATATTTGTAGATTTCAAAAAAGCATTTGATATGATAGATCACTTTATTTTAATCAGAAAATTAGAAACAATGAAAGTAAATATTAAGCTGGTGAAATAATCGTTCCTGTCGGATAGACAACAAATAGTCTCTTACAATAATTCCTTGTCGAACCCAACCGTTGTCAATACAGGTGTTCCTCGGGACTCTATTCTCGGCCCTCTTCTCTTTACCATATACATTAATTACCTTCCTCTGCACATCAAACACTCATCACGTGACCTGTTTGCCGATGACTGTACTGTTTATACAAGTGATACAAGTTGCACTACACTAGATCAATCTTTACAAAACGATATACATAATCTTATTAAGTGGAGCAACGAGAATCGCATGCAAATAAATATTAGTAAAACAAAATGTATGGTAATATCAACGACAAAAACTACAAAACTCGCAGAAAGCAACACTACAGCTCTGCATTGGAACATCACGAATTGAAAATGTAAATGAACACAAAATTCTAGGTGTCACTGTTGACCAACACCTAAGTTGGAACTCACATGTACATGCACGCACAAAGCAAACAGCTCAGAAAGTCTATCAATTAGCCAAAATTAAACATTTCCTGGAAGAGGAGGCAAGGAAAATGTTCTACATATCTCATATACAATCGCATCTAGACTATTGTTCCACAATCTGGGACAGTTGTTCCGTATCCAACACAAAAAGGCTTCACTCACTTCAAAAATGCGCAATGCGCCTTGTTGCTGATAAACACCAATCACATTGTATAGATTTATATAATTATCTTCAAATATTACCCCTCAGGAAGCGCTTCCTATTTAACAAAGCGAAATTTATTCACAAAATCCTGTCACGGAATGCTCCAACGTATTTTTGGCCGATTTTAAAATACAATGAAAGAGGTAGTCAGCGCTTAAACAAATTACAGGTACCCAAGCCCAGGCTAGACCTATTTAAGAATCTTCTTCTTTGATTCTTAGCCGCCGACCGTCAAAGCAGTCAGTGGCCATCACGCCTAGTGGCGTCTTGTAGGGCAACAACAAATTGATTCCACCTTGCTCGGTCGGTGGCCATCCTTCGTATAGTGCCCCAACTCTGGTTCACTCCCCGCATCTCAGCCTCCACAGCCCCCCGCCAGGCCGCTCCCGGTCGGCCTCTCTCTCGCCTTCCCCCAGGGGTCCAAAGCATAGCTGCCCCCGTGATGGCATCGGGGTCTCCCCTGAGGACACGGCCAACCCAGCCCCATCGTCTGCCAGCCATGACGGTGCGCACGTCCCCTATTTAAGAATAGTTTGGCTTATTCAGCTGCTCATCTGTGGTAAAATGGGATGTTATAAATATTTATAGGGGACTTAGTGTACTGATTGAGATCAGCTGTGAAGGTATCTGTATCTAATAAGTGTGGTGTATTCCAGATGACCTTACTTGCTACCACATTTATACCTCAGTCAGAATTATTCTGGAATATTGTGATGACTACGTTAAATGTCTAGGGTTATGAAAATGATGAAGTGTAAGTCACAACAACAACAGACAGATAAACAATTTAATTTATTCCACAACACTTACAACACTGTGACACTCACACACATATAACACTCTATAAGACTATCTTAAATGAGTCAAGTGTTTAAGTTTAAAAATATATGAATTAATTCTTTCACTAATGGGTATCCTGATTCAACTACACAGTGAACCAGGAATCACAATCAAATGTAATTACAAGTATTATGTACACAGTTTATATATATGAACTTTTTATTGACATAGTTTATTATTATTATTATTCTATGTGTGTAATTTGTGCAGTAGTAATATGAGGTAATACTGGTTTTGTTCAAGCTTGGTTGTTGTTTTTCATCATGACTTCAAGTGTTTGATTATCGGGGAAATAGTATTTGGAAAAGTTCACAGTTCCTGTCATTTGAACCAATTAATTATCCCTCTGTGGTTAACAAAATGTCAATTTTTGAGGGGGCCCATAATGTTGAGCTACTCTGGCCACAGAAGCTTATCTTTCGTGATGGCGGCAGGAAAAGACTCCTCTGCTCGATTGCTTCACTGTGTTCTGGAGACACCTCACTGGTCGCTATCTGGACCAAGGAGTATGCTGTCAGCCTCTGGATTCAGCAAAACTCAGACCAGGTGCTGCTTCAGTAACTTAGGACCACAGTCCCTGAAACAAGAAGGTTGTACCTCCAACTTCATAACTAATTTATAATCTATTTCCACACTGAACACAATACATAACAAACACTGAGTTCAGAGCGGTAGGCCAACTGCTATCTTCATCTGAAACAATTTACACCAGTATACTCCTCCTAAATGGTTACTACGCCTCTGCAATTCCAGCATTATTTCTATCTAGTCAATATGATAGGTGTCAGTGTACTGTTTGGCAATTCCATGCAGTTTTACTTTTCTCCGACACATCCTGTTCAGGTTGGAGCAATATTTAGGCTTTGCCTCATGTTGGCCACTGAACCACACACATATACAGACATAAATTATCAATTTACATTCAATTTTCATTAAAAAGATATCAAATATTTCAAGCTTACCACAATTCATGGAAATAATACACAGATACGTTGACTGGCGATGAATAATGGCACAAATTCCGATCTGCCTCTGTCCCAGACTTTTATTTAGCAAAATATGATCTGACTCTCAACGCACTGTTTCTTAGTAAGTTTATTTTAAAATGTGGCACTGACCTGACGCTCCTAATTGACTATATTGGCGGGTCTAACCAATCGGGCCATGTTTACACAGCTTTTCAAAAAAAAAAAAGTACCCCTACTCACGTTTCCCTAACAACAAAAAATTAGTATTTGTAGTCCGACTAATCGTGTTTAGCCTTACATTTACTTCTATCCAATCAAATAGGATTTTACATGGTGGCCCATTTCCCGTGAAATAGTGGTTTCAAAACATGCCACTGTGCGATTATTTTTTGGTGTTGTCTGACACCCTCACTATTTTCTTTTGGCTATAATTTGTTAATTCCTAGACTATTTGCGTAACACTTAACATATTCTTTGTCAGCAAGTCCTAAGGAACCCAAATATATAAGTTTTAAGGGAGCTAAGTGGCGGCGTTCAAAATATGTATTTTCTTCTACGATAGTCGTGCTGTTACCACCTCCTCACTTCCAAACTTTTAGGGTGTCTGCTGTACTGTCAGGCTTTCAAACGTAAACCAGTATAATGTCATGTTTCCTAATAAGCGTTTTTCAGGTTTTTAAACATAACTCTCGTATGGGTAGTGTTTTTTATCACTGTCGATTTGAAAAAAGTTAGTGCTTCTGGCCTTACGCGGGGAGGGTGGCATTAATTGTATATCGCGAGACGCGTGTAAGTGTCGCATGCGTTCCAGCTTTCAGCCCTCCCTCTCTTTCTATCCTAAGTTCATCTGTCTTTTCATCACGACGTGTATAAAATGAAATTAATGGAAGTATTAATTTAGGTCATTACGCAGGGTGCCTAGCTCAAGGTTTTCTTAGAAATACAGTACATGTTTTATTGTAGAAAGCGTGTAGTGATGCAGTAGGCTTTACTATCAACGTGAAAGCGTGAGAATATGCAGACGAAGCATAAAACAGGGGTTTTTATTGTTCAACTAGCATGACGTTCTATTAACACAGGCGTACGCTATTGGAAAGCACGGGTCTTTAACCATTTCTCTTTCCTTTTATTGAATTTATGTGTTAGGCTTTACATTTACCTTTTAATTTATATATGTGGATTTAGAATGTTTCACGACATCATCTTTGGAACAATCTTCCCAATGACCTAAAAAACACGCACAGTCCTTACTCATACAATCGTAAACTGTTAAAATACTTTATGAGTGCTGATTTTATGCCACCCTAACTGATTATGCTTCGAATTAGTATCTAATATACTGTATGGAGGCTCTGATGATCTAGACCTAGTTTTTCATTACAATATACTTTTACTATCTACCTAGTCTGATTCAGCTCTTGAGTTAGGGAAGGCAAAGACAGAAGGAGAGGAACTGGTTACCCCATCTTATGTTGATGGACCTAGTATTGTGAAGGCTTAAACAATTCACTCCCTACGGCAGTATCTGCTATGGGACTCAAAGCTGCTCACGTCTGGTCAAATCTCTCGCATACACTGGAAAACACGACGAGTCCCTCGTCATTCAGTAGCAGACAGTTCGAATGTTTCACGAGTTCTCATAACACACCATCTGATTATGCCTCAAATCACTGTCTAATTTACTGTATGAGGAATTCGATTTTTGTCAATCTTATTGTTTGTTTGTTTTGGTTTTGTTTGTTTGTTTGTTTTTTTCTCACTTAATTATTTTATTATATTTTTTATTATTTTATTTTATTTTTTGTTCTAAGTTTAGTTTTAGTTTATTTTAAAAACATACTTTGATTATGATGAATATTGCAAATGTATGATGTTATACTACTTTTTAATGATAAATGCCTTAATAAATCTTGCAGTAAATGGGGGGATGAAAGGATACAGTATACATGATGAGAGAGAGAGAGGAAGGGCAGAATGTCAGACGGGCCTACGTGCCCAATTCTTAACCCTTTGAAAATAAAGGTCTGTCTGTCTGTCTGTCTGTCTGTCTGTCTGTCTGTCTGTCTGTCTGTCTGTCTGTGTGTCTGTCTGTCTGTCTGTCCTAGATGAAGATGCACGAAAATTGTTCAATATATCTCACATACAAGCAAACCTTGACTATTGCTCCACAATCTAGGATGGTTGCTCAATGTCCAACACAAAGAGGCTCCGTTCACTACAAAAGCGTGCAGTGCGTCTCGTCTCTGACAACTGCCTAACTCAGTGTGTAGATTTCTATATAAATCTCCAAATACTGCCCTTAAGAAAGCGCCTTCTGTTTAACAAAGCTAAATTTGTTCACAAAATCCTGTTACACAATACTCCAGCATATCTGTGGCCAATGTTCAATTACAATGAAAGACGCAGTCAACGCTTTAACAGATTGCAAGTGCCGAAGCCTAGGCTTGACTTATTCAAGAAAAGCTTAGCGTACTCTGCTGCTCATCTTTGGAATTGTCTTCCACATAACCTAAGAAACAACCTCAGTCCTTATTCATACAATCGTAGACTTTTTGAATACTTTCTTAATTCTCATTACATGCCCCCCTAATCGGATTATCTTTTCTTATAACATCAACTGTAGGTTCTAATGACGATGTTTGTACTTTGCAACATATTTTATGTCATTCTTCTTCTTCTTCCGTCCTTAGCCACCGACCGTCAAAGCAGTCAGTGGCCATTACGCCTAGTGGCGTCTTAGAGCAACAGCAGATAGGTTTTCTTTGCCATTGTTTCCCATCACGCCTATTGGCGTCTTTAGGGCAACGGCAAATCAATCCATCTGCTGTTGTTTCCGTAATCGAAGTGACTGGCAAACGGGTGATCAGCCCGTTGGTATTTTATGTCATGCTTATAAGTAATTAATGTTAATATGAGTGTGCTATATTATTATTTTACTTTACGTTGAATTTCTTGAAATTGATATGTAACATGCATATGAGAATAAATGAATTCAGTATGAAAGGTGAGAGAAAGGAAGGGCAGAATGTTAGACGGGCCTGTGTGCCCAATTCTCAACCCTTTGAAAATAAAGTTCGTTCGTTCGTTCGTTCTATCTGTCTGTCTGTCTGTCTGCCTGCCTGCCTGCCTGCCTGCCTATCTATCTATCTATCTATCTATCTATCTATCTATCTATCTATCTATCTATCTATCTATCTATCTATCTATCTATCTACCTACCTACCTACCTACCTACCTACCTACCTACCTACCTACCTACCTACCTACCTACCTACCTACCTACCTATCTATCTATCTATCTATCTATCTATCTATCTATCTATCTATCTATCTATCTATCTATCTATCTATCTATCTATCTATCTATCTATCTATCTATCTATCTATCATCTCTCTGCCTGCCTGTCTATCACACTGTCTGTCTGATTCTGCCTATCTGTCCGTCCGTTTATATGTCTGTCTCTTCAGCTATTTGTTTGCTTATTTGTCAATCTGTCTAGCACTATTTGTCTTGTGTTTTCTTCAATTCATGTCCATCCAATAGCGTATATATGGAACCAAAATCGGAAAAATAATCGCATTCTTGCAGGAGAGGAACTCAATTCTCATCATGCCGCCATCGCGTTATCTGCTTCTTTTTATTTTTGGTTAATCTTGTCAGAAATATGCCTGTAAGATGTTTCACTAATCTAGAGAGAGAGAGAGAACGAACGAACGAACGAAATCTTTATTTCATCAGGGTAAAGAAATTGGCATAATTGCCTTTTTACATTTCTGCCCTCCAATACAATTTTCAGCGTTTTACAAATTAAAATATTAACAACTTCAGACATGATTAATTAATATTATCATCACAATCAGAAACTGAGCATACACAAGTACATTTACTCATATCTGCGTGAGACAGAGTGAGAGAGAGAGAGAGAGAGTGAGAGAGAAAGTTACAGAGAGAAAGCGAACGAAAGACAGATACATACATTGTTTTTCTCCCATTGGCCAATCAACTCTTTCCCTTTTACCGTACTAAATCATTCACCAGTTGCACTACATTCTTGATTGACTGGGAAGACATGTCCACAACGAACAATCAGAAACTGGGAGTTATATTCTAATTCCCGATTAATGCAGCACCAGCTACTGTAGGTTCTGTTGTTCTATGACTACGACACCAGCTACTGTAGGTTCTGTTATTCTATGACTGCGACACCAACTACTGTAGGTTCTGTTGTTCTATGACTGCGACACCAGCTACTGTAGGTTCTGTTGTTCTATGACTACGACACCAGCTACTGTAGGTTCTGTTGTTCTGACTGCGACATCAACTACTGTAGGTTCTGTTGTTCTATGACTGCGACACCAGCTACTGTAGGTTCTGTTGTTCTATGACTGCGACACCAGCTACTGTAGGTTCTGTTGTTCTATGACTGCGACACCAGCTACTGTAGGTTCTGTTGTTCTATGACTGCGACACCAGCTACTGTAGGTTCTGTTGTTCTATGACTGCGACACCAGCTACTGTAGGTTCTGTTGTTCTGTGACTACGCACAAAGAACAAGACTCTTATATCTCTAAGCCAAGCACATCTGATCAGAGAACAGAAATTCTTTGAACGGCAACAATAAGAGTAAGTCACGTTTCCAGAGAAACCATGGAATTTAATATCACGGAAGTCAAGTTTTCTGATAGATAGATAGATAGATAGATAGATAGATAGATAGATAGATAGATAGATAGATAGAAAGAAAGATAGATAGATAGACATATATATATATATATATATATATATATATATATATATATATATATATATATATATATATATATATATATATATATATGGGAGCCGCGCTAGTGTAATGGTTACCGCATTGCGCTGGCGATCAGGTGTTCAAGGTTCAAACCCGGGCGTGTGCATTTGAAAGAGTGTCTTCGACCGGGAGCGAAGCTCCTGACCGGGTTGGAAGGAAAGTCCACAGGTTCCCCAGCCTCCCAATGACATGTCATTGGGCCGAAGGGCTGAAAGCCCAAGTGCCGCTGGTTAAGGAAAAAAAAATATATATATATATATATGTGTGTGTGATTGTGCGCATATGCTTGTATGTAGGCCTCTCCTTGTTTATTGACGCTTTTAAATATTGTAAGCACTTGCATTTGCTACCTGTGCATTAGACAAGATAATTACGTCCCTTTTTGACCAGTGTCCCAAAGACCACAAGATTACAACTCCGCAGAGATATGTCCACATTTTTAGTGGCATCACGGTCCACTATACCCAGCTGTAAAGGGATACTTGACTCTGCTCGTGAGTTAGGGAAGGCTGCAGTTGGCACGGCAAGCTACACGTCTGCTGAAATAATTATAATGTCAACAGCTGGTCACAAATGACGTCATTTTCAGAGGTATTCAACTATAGCATGTTGAAGAGCAAGAGAAGAATCTTATTGACCTAGATCATCCCAATTGTTTCAATATATCATATTTATGGATCCCTGTGGCTGTCCTGTGAAGGCTATGGACCCCTTCTTAAAATTTTAGGTTATGCACATGGACCCCCTAGAACCCATTCACGGACCCCATAAACGGGTCCGTGGACTACAGCTTAAGGAGCCCTGGTCTACGCCTATCGGTACGCCAATTATAGCCAATACCACGTCTTGTTTCTAAACCAGCCGGGCTCTTTAACTTCAGAGTTTAGGAACCCGTGACGTAGACACTGTAAATGTCAGCAATAAACATGGCCTGTACTGATAGAGACGTTAAACCGTGACACAAGAGACAGCTTGATTCTATCTGGCAACTGGGCGAAAACAGGAGCATGTCTGCGCATACTAACTTAGTGTCTAGTCGTACATGAAAGTCTGGGCGGCCATAAGCGTATACCAGCGGTAGGTAACTCAGGAACTGTGAGGATCTACTTTAGAAATATTGAACTCTCTGATGGTTCACCTTGATTTAATCATGTCTGAATTCAAGTTTAAGAGTATTTGCAATCTGGATAAGTGCAACCTATATGTAACTTTTATCTGTGCATGACGATCTACTTCCTGCTGCTCGGTCAACAGAGCGGTGGATAACTCAAACGAAATTATATTTCACCGAATGTTTGTTTCACTTCAAAGAAAAGATCACGCATCAGTCGCACGCAGTTCACGAATAACGTGAGTTGGTAAAGGTTCTCTTTAGACACGTGAAATATAGTGACCTCCCAATGTAGCCAGGGCCTGATTATCCATTAGGCTAAGTGGGCTAAAGCCAAGGGGCTCGGAGCTCTTGGGGGGCGCCATAAGGTACACAATTTTTAAATTGCTTATGTTTATGTACAAAAAGAAAATGTTTCCACTCTGTAATAGCTTTCATAACGTTTTAAATATAACAGTCTATTAATAATACTAGTAAATACCATCACCATGCTAAGGGGTTTGAACAAAAAAATAAATATTAACATTATTGCCTATTAGGTCAAAAGGTGGAGGCCCAGAGGGGAAGCCAAGCCCCAAAAAGCCTAGAGGCCTTTCTTGGCTTAAACAGGCCCTGCTTATAGTGAAATAGAAGCTTTACATGTTGGAACACCATCAAGATTGACATTACAAGATAAGGTCACTATAATGCACATGTCTATAGAGAACCTTTACCACGTGAATTTTAGTGACTTTGTATTGGGAATGCGAAAAATTGATTTTTCATTTTGGTGGAACCGTACTTTTAAATGCTGGCAGGAAAGAGATAGTCCGAAATTTCCCTATATTAACAAGATTTTCTTTCCTACCTACCCGCCAATCCGTCACCTTGTGGTCTACCGGTAGATCGCGACCAATTGGTTACCGATCCCTGGTATGAGGAGAATATGACAATGATAGCAATGATAAGACAGATTTAGTATTTGTAGCAGCAATGACGGCGGCCATGTTCCACCATGGTCGTGGTGTTCTGATAACAGTAGTAGCTGTCGTAGCATTGTAGTAATAATGATGGGTCGTAGTAATACAACAGTTAATGAATTAAGAAAGAAAAGTCAGTGGTGTAATATTAATAGTAGTGTCAGTGGTGATAATAGTAGCGGTAACAGTAATATTTGTCTTAGTACTGTCAAAAACGAACTGCTATATTGAGTATGATCCAAGAAAGCTATCCCGATCAATCATGGATACATGCCTATACAGATGGATCAGCAACTAATGCTGTTAGGAATGGAGGTGCCGGTATCTTTATTTCATATCCTGACAACCACTATGAGACTAGGCACATTCCCACTGGTAAATTCTGTTCCAACTATACAGCTGAGGTTCAAGCTCTAGAGCAAGCTGCAAATATGATTTATAACACCAACTCTGACTGCCACCAGGTAGTCATCCTCACAGATGCACTGTCTGTCCTGCAAGCTCTCAAGGGTGGTAAACTCCCGCATCTGAGAAATGAACAAAACAAGGTAGCTGCCAAAAAGAGAACCATACTTCAGTGGGTACCATCTCATTGTGGTGTACCCGGAAATGAAAAGGCAGATAAACTTGCAAAAAAGGGAGGAGAATGTGAACAAGAAGATAATGAAGTCACATACTTTGAGAAAAAGAGAGCTATCCAGACTATCAGAAGAGAACAGAACCAACCCAAAGACGACTATCACACTCTCGACCGGCAGGGACAGATAACTATTTTTCGCCTCAGGACAGGGCATAACAAACTGAATAAACACATGCACAAGCTACGATTGTCTGCTTCACCACTGTGCACATGTGGATTAAACGAACAAACTGCTGAGCATGTTCTACAGGATTGTCCTCTGTATGACCAGTTAAGAAAGATATACTGGCCCAATGACTCAACACTAAACTCAAAGCTATATGGAGCTAAAGAGGAACATTAAACAACAGTCGAATTCATCATGAGAACTCGTCTGACTGTGTAAACATCAAAGATGCGATCGCAAGAAGAAGAAGACATGCTGGCCTTCAAAGCATGTATATTTTGCTTAGACAGCGCAGACTACGCTGGCTTGGCCATGCCGGCCGCATGGAAGATGGTTACATCCCTAAAGATATCTTCTACTGACCACTGGCAGATGGTAAAATAACAGCCAGGCGATCGCAGCTGAGGTTCAAAGATGTGTACAAGAGACATGAAGGCACTGAACATAAATCCAGTAACCTGGAAAGTATGAAGCTGCCAATCGCACTGCAATGTTCCCTACGGCGCCACCTACCTCAGATTTGGCAAAAAAGAAGCTCTCATAACAAGCAGAAGAGAAAAGAACATGCCGAAAAGAACACCAGGGTTAAAAAAAAAAAAAAAGCAGCTGTGTATCACCTCAGGGGCGCATTCCAATAGTCAGTTATGGCTGAAAGGGGAAGGGGGGGGGGGGCTACGTAATACTGGTAGTATTAATGATAGCAGTGGTAGTAGCAATACTTGTGGTAGTAGTAGTTGTAGTAATAGTAATAATAGCAGTATTGTTGTTTGTGATAGTGGGAGTAGCAGTAATGGTGGTGGTAGTATTAGTAGTGGTAGTAGTACTAGAAGTAGTAGTAGAAATAGTAGATGTAATAATAATAGTAGCCGTAGCTAATGTTGAAATACATGGTCTTCAGTAGATTTCCCAATTAAGTCATACCTGTAGTTGTTGAACCGGGGGCTTAGACAAAAGATATTAGACATATAATATATTGTCTGACAGTAGCAGTATTAGTAGTAGTAGTGGTAGTAGCATTAGTAGGAGTCGTAGTAATTGTAGCAGTAGTAGAATTAGTAGTAGTACTAATAGTAGCAGCAGCTAAAGTTGAAAAGGAAGGCCTTAAGTAAATTTCCCAAGTAAGTCACCCTTGTAGTGGTTAAACAGGGGCTTAGACATATGATAGTATTGGGGCCTGGTTCAGTTAGCTTTTCGGTGTCAGGGATATTTTTATGCAAATATTCTGTGGGTAGTAGAGTCGACCTCACGCCACCTGAGTTAAGTGTACGCGGTCCCCTGTGCACTTTAACTCAGTTAAGAATCCCTTGACATTTTGAAATCGTGAAGACAAGTTCAAAGTCTCGACGACCTGTCAGATCTTTTGCTGGAGAGGTAGGATCGAGTTTACAAGATGCCGGTAAGCCCATTGTTAATGGTATTTGACAATGATATTTTCTGGTATTTAGGTATTCATAATTATTTTGACAATGTCAAAGAATTGTTACCCATTTTTTTTAAGTAAATTGCAGATCACGATTATGTATCATGGCGTTCGGCCAAAAAATAAAAATAAAAAATAATAATAATTTCGGAGAGCCTCATCATCAACCAATAGCTGCTTACCCAGAGCAATTAAGAAGATATGCATACCATCAGAGCAGAGATGCGCTGGAATTGAGTTGGCCGTATCCACAGAAGATACTCCGATACCATCACCAGAACTGCAATGCTATGGACCCCAGAAAGAAGGAAAAAGTGAGGCCAACCAAGAACAAACATGGAAGAAAACTGGCAGACGAAATAAAAAACATGAACCAGAATTGGGGCATTGCACGAAGGATATAAAAAAAAAAACCGGCAAAGTGGATAGAATTTGTTGTTACCCTACAAGCCGTTACTAGATCTGATGGTCACTGATTGTATTGCCAATCAGTGGCTCAGGATCAAGAAGAAGTAGATCGTGTGTCATGCCAACTGGCGTTGACCAACAATGTCCTTGACAACTTCCTGTCTTTTGAGCACTCCAGTGTTTACTATACTCACTATTTTCACAATCAGTTTGTTAAGTCATACAAGATCCCAGAACTTTATCGACCTCTGCTTCTATTCCTCTCGAGGTTTCTTAGTTTCACAAAATTGTCCATGGTTACCTTTCTAAGTCCAGTATGTGGGCAAACGAATTTAGCTTGTCAGTTTATTTAAGTAGTTTTTCTTAACAATTATCATTCATTAATTCATGTCCATTTTCGCTGCTTACAAAGTATAGAGCCACAACCGCTGATGGTCACCATGCAGGTTGTTTGCGTCAAAGTATAGAGCCACAACCGCTGATGGTCACCATGCAGGTTGTTTGCGTCAAAGTATAGAGCCACAACCGCTGATGGTCACCATGCAGGTTGTTTGCGTCAAAGTATAGAGCCACAACCGCTGATGGTCACCATGCAGGTTGTTTGCGTCAAAGTATAGAGCCACAACCGCTGATGGTCACCATGCAGGTTGTTTGCGTCAAAGTATAGAGCCACAACCGCTGATGACCACCATGCAGGTTGTTTGCGTCAAAACATTTTCTGTTGCAGCTGTGGTTTATGTAGCAATATGTTTTGCATGTTGAGGTTGAAAGCCCCATGCACAAACCTAACATTAGTCGCCTATTACGACATGTGTGACAGAACAGTAGGTATGTTCTTTCTTTGTCTCGTCAGAGACCCTGGAAATGACGCTGGGCTGCCTTTACCATACTGGACACAGTGTTGTTCCGTGAAATATTACATGAGACCAGGGCCGGCCTTAGGCCGATTTAATCGTTTTAACCCAATTGGGCCCATCACTCACAGGAGGCCCTGACTCGGGTTCCCACCTACAGCTTTAAAAAAAAGGGTGGGGGTGGGGAAGAGAGTTTAATTGAATAACATTGGATGTGTGTTCAAGACGACCACAAAAAAATTATAAAAAAAAGAATTAAGAGACTCAGTAATATGGGGTGAGGGTTAAGGTTAGTTTTAGGAACTGTTAACCTAACCCTAAACCATAATCTTAACCCTAACCCTAACGACGTGGGATACTTTTTTTTAATGACACCGAAAAACACGCCCCACTGTTCTTCATTTCAACAAAAATAATGAACAAAGATTATTTTAGATTATATATTTATGAATATTTGCTATTACACTGTGTTAAAAGAAACAAAAAACCAATATCTATATTTATTACCTACATTTTGACATAAAACGTATTACAACAAAACTATAATCTTATGTCTAGAGGCCCCCGCCAAAATGGTCCGAGTTGGGCCTCGCAATTACTAAAGCCGGCCCTGCACAAGACGGTCAAATCGTATTGTCAATGAAATAGACGGTGTTCATACCGACCACCTTTTTTGACATTTACATGTTTATTATGAATCATAGCGTGGCGTTGGTGCCGTTCGGATGGTCATGGGTCGATTCCGCGGTAAGTCTATAACGTCTGTTGTTTTCTGTTGTACAGTTTCTGCTTCTTTACTTCTTACGAGTGCCTGCAACACACCCATTTATGTATGTTGTACATTACAACAATATTGTATTTTATATAACAGTAAAATAAATACATACAAGCTATTTACCTTCATTTTTATTACGTACTCTGAATCTCGGCAAAACATGGAGGTGACAAGACTTTTAATTTAAGCTTGTAGGAGATTTTGAAAAAATGGTCCTTGCAAACAAAAATGACCACAGGACATGCTACCGCCACAGAACTTGACTATTGACGGAACAGTCGACAACACCCTTGAGAACCAACAGCGATAAAACCCAACACCAACAACAAAATAGAACAACACATGTATAGTTAAGTATAACTGTCAGACCCAGCGAAAGAACCTTTATTAACGATAGCCACTTTAAAGTCACTACCAGTGATAAAGACATCAGTGCTTCATTGTTTCATAAAAACCCTAATTTAACTTTTTTTTAAATGATTGATTATTAAATTTGTTATTAGTATATACAAATGGATTGTTGATTTAATCATTATTGGGTGAATGGCAGCCGTATGGCTCAGTTAATTTAAATACATAACTATTCAGAGCTGTTAAAGTAATATTTTAATGAATCATTTCAGTTGGGGGCTCAAAAAATGAAATAAAATACGAGAATATTTTTTATTCCCCACAGAAGGGGCGGGGAGATAAAAAGTTCATGACAGCTTAGATGATCTCAGTTGTTATGCTTGATTTCTTACAATTCCTGTGAGGCTCCTTGAAGTAGAAGCACCGCTCTTCTATTTACATTGTATATCTCTGCCAAGAGTAATCTTGAGCGAAGGTTGACATCTTTGAATTCCCTCATCACTATATTCTAAGTTTATCCATTGTTTGACCATATCTGCGGAAAAGGGGAGACAAACACGCTATAGGCTGCGTGCTCTATTAGAAGAGCAAAGGAAAATGACGAAGATAGAGCATATTCATATGTGCTTCAGAACGAACGAACGAACGAAATCTTTATGTCATGAGGGTAAAGAAATAGCCATTATTACCTTTTTTGTTCTCTGCCTTGCAATAATACCATTAAATTAGGAAGGCAAATTCAGCTGCATTGATAAACCACTATTGTGTTAACATTTGCGACTGCGCGATCTAGTTGTTTATTGTTGTAGAAAACTATATACAGTAACCTGGCAAATTACCATCGTTATCCTCTACTCTATACCCTTAAGTCCCCAAAAGAGCACAGGCCTTAAACAAATTAAAGTCTTCCTGCCCTGTGACATCCGGGCAAGGTCTATACATGTTTCCTTTATCCCTTTTAATTCCGTTTCTAGTTCTCTTTTCAATGTGTTTTTTCTGTCTTGCTCTGAGCGTCTGATTAACAGAATAGTTAGAGCGCTGGTCTCTCGCGGCAAATCTGCCAGGTTCGAATGTCGGTATCGTCATGCTTCAATTTACCCAGCTGTAAATGAGTACCCGACTTTGCTCGTGATTTAGGGAAGGAACTGGCAACGAGGAAGGACAGTGGTAAAGTCACCTGTCAGTTCTGGATCTAGGATAAGTGAAGCCTCTTACACTTCACTCCCCTACAGCAGTATCTGCTAGGGATTTCCTTTACCTTTTTTTATCTATCTCTATTACCTGGAGATTCCAGAACACGTACTACCATGGAATGTTACCAGGTATTCTCAGTGTGTGTCCTATCCGTTTCCGGCGTCTACTTCTCATCTCCTGTTCTACTGGCACCTGTCTAGTTCTTGTCATCAGTTCCACATCAATGACCTAGTCCTACTATTTTAATCCTTGTTGTCTACGTAAGCACACATTTATGAAAGTCTCTATCTTCTCGGTTGTTCTGTCTTTCTCTCTTATTTTTATTTTTTGTTTATGTATTTTTCAGAGTCATGTAATAAAAACTGATCTGACATTTGATTTGAAGACTCTAGTTCTTGTTTGTTTCCTTGATTGCGTTTGATTTTTATATGTTTCCCAATGCAGTAAAAGTTTCTTGTGCCTTTTGCATTCTTAGTTTGGAACCGAAGACGCAGCAAACGAGATGAATGCAGTCAGCGGACTCATGGAATGACTGCTTGCGTCAGGGTCAGCGAACCAGAGCTGACCAAGACCCTACTCCATATCCAAGTGGTGGTCCTGGATACAGGCTGCATCACTACAGTCTGGCCGAGAGAGCAGGGATCGAAGAGGGAAGGCAAACTCGGTCCCCAAAAATGCCGTGCGGAAGTCGGATGTATCGGGCCGAAAGGCGCAAATATCGCAGCCCCTCTGTAAACGGCGACGCAACGCAACCAACGTGCTTTTCAGGACGAACGAGGAAGAAGGAAGAAGTATTCCTAGTTTGAAATTGAGAAAAAAACGAGAGAAAGAAAGAAAGAAGCATACAGTAGTGTTATTCCGTGTTTTATCAACCGTGAAAGCAGAAAATGTATTGTTATTAAATTCATATTGCATGGTCTGTCTATTTGTCTAAATCTTCTTGTCAAAAGGTACATATTTCCGTAAGGGAGTGAAGTGTTGAAGACTTCATTATGCTAGGTCCAGCTTTATGAGGTGGGGGGATCAATTGCCTTCCTTGTTGCTTTTGCCTTTCCTAGCTCAAGAGCAGTCATGTCCGTATTTACAGCTGGCTTGACTGGAGCGTTATTATCAGGTTTTAAACCCTGAACCCCCCAACTTTGCCATGAGAGGCAAATGCGCTAACTACTCTACCAATCGAACAATAATACTTCTTGCTAGAAACAGATAGCAAATGAATATTAGACGACATTATTGACATTACGTGTCCACGTAGCAGCTATTGACAAATGAAATATTTAAAACTGTTTCATAGCCCCTTTGTTATCTGAGCCATTACAAATCCTGTTAAAAAAAAAAAAAAAAAAAAAAGCAAATATGGCCGCTGGTAATCAAATAAGCTTGCTCACTCATATAGCTGCTACAAGGCGGTTTGGCCACAGTATTGGGGAAATTTCTCACTTATTCGTCATTCTTTCTTGTCTAGAGCGCTTATGGGTATAGCTAGACTCTGGAGGAAAGGATGTTAAAAAAACCAAAAGTTCTTCAAGAGGAAAATTACCTCTGACATGATTTCTGAGCGAGTTAGTTCCAGCAGCTCGCTCCGTGTGATATTTTTGCTGATCTTTCGATTGTCTGTCCTTGCCGTCAGAATTTTGTTTTATGTTTGTTTGTCAAACGGATGAAAACTGGTGGATTAAGAATGCTATGAGCCCTATGTAACTCCCTGGGGAGATAGGGACATAATTGAACTACTGCTTCCTTCGTGTGTCGTAAATGGCAATTAATATGAGGTTGAGCATGGGACTAGCGACCTCATTATGTCACATAAATATTGCTACAGAAACAAAGATCGCAAGAGCATGTGCTTTGACGTAGGCTTTCTAAAGGGGGCCTGTGGTGAAGTGGGATGTTATAAATATTTATAGGGGACTTAGTGTACTGACTGAGATCAGCTGTGAAGGTATCTATATCTATTAAAAGTAGTGTATTATAGATAACCTTACTTGCTACCACATATCTCTTTATCTCAGTCAGAATTATTCTGGAATAGTGTGATGCTACGTTATGTGTCTAGGGTATGTGTATGAAGAAGTGTAAGTCACAACAACAGACAGATAAACAATTTAATGTAATCCACTACTCTTGACAACACTGTGACACTCACATACATATAACACTCTATGAGAATATCTTAAAGGAGGCACTGATAACTTTCAAATAACAATATGTATTCATTACTGGCATGAATGAATATGTGTCCTGATTCAACTACAAGGGAATCAGGAATCACAATCAATTTAAATTACAAGTTATGTACAGAATGTATTTAATATGAATATTGTAGTGACATATATTATTACAAATGTTCTATGTGTGTCAGTTGTGTAGTAGTAAAATGAGGTAATACTGGTTTTGTTTTGTTCAAGCTCTGTTGGTATTTGTCATCATGACTTCAATAGTTTGTCTTTAGGGATCAGTATTGGAGATGTTCACAGTTCCTGATTTTAAGACAAGTAAATTCCCCTCTGAATGGTATTTTTATAAAGTTATTTCTAGATGAGGGGACATAATGTTGAGCTCAGCTGGCCAACTCTGCTTATCTTGAGTGATGGCGGCAGGAAAGGACTCCTCTGCTCGAATTCTCCTCTGGGCTCAGGAGACACCTCACTGATAGCTAAAAAGACCAAGGAGTATGCTGTCCGACTCTGGATTCAGCAAATCTCTGACCAGATGCTGCTCAGTACCATCAAGACCACTGTCCCACAATTTCATGGAAATAAACACAGATACGTTGATTAGCAATGAATTCTGGCACAAACTGGCACAAATTCCGTTCTGCCTATGTTCCAGGCTTTTATTTTAGCAAAAATGTGAGCTGGCTTCAACGTACTGTCGCTTTATCAAGCTTATTTGAATTAGTGGTCTCGAACTAACGCTCCCAAGTGTGTATATCAGCGAGACTGGCCAATGAGCCACGTTTCGACAAGTGTTTGAAAAAAATGTTATCTTTTCCCGTCTCCCCTAACAACCAAGATAGTATTTATAGCCCGACCAATCGTGGTTAGGCTTTCATTTGTTGCGCTCCAATCAATTTGGAGTTTACATGGTAGGCTATTTATGTAACGTAAGGTTTTTTCAAACACGTTATAAAAAAAAATTTTATGAGCAGAAATGATTTTATGCTGTCAGGCACCCCCAATATTTTATTTTGGGTATAATTTATTAATTCCTGGACTATTTGCGTAACGTTTTACATATTATTTGTCAGCAAACCCTAAGGAACCCAAAAATACTAATTTAAAGGAGCTACGTGGCTGCGTTCAAAATATGCAATTTCTTCTATCTCCTGTTTAGAAGATGTGCTGTCTGGGTACTGTTATGTGTTCAAACGTAAACCCATATAATGTTGTCTTTTCTAATAAGAGTCTGTTATGATTTATAAACCTAACTCTGGGAAAGGGTAGTGTATTTTATCACTGTCCGTCTGAAAAAAAAATTAGTGCATGTAGACTTACACGCGTGATGGTAGTAATTGTGTATCGCGCGAAGCGGGTTTAGTGTTCGGCTTTCTGCCTCTCCCTTCTCTTTTTATCCCTTTAGTCCATCTGTTCGTTCGTTTTGGTAACGCAGTATAATTAATGTTAGGGTTAATTTAGGTCATTACGCAGTACGTCTCAATGCTTTTCCAAGAAATACAGCACACGTTTCATTGAAGAAGGCGGGTAATAATACAGTAAGCTTTTATATCAACATGAAAGCGTTACAATTTGCAGACGAAGCAGAAAACAAGGGGGATTTCGAGTACATTCTTTGTGACAGCACTGTCATTTTACCATTGCTCTTCTCTTTATTAATTTTATTTGTTAGGCTTCATATTTACCTAATAATTTATATATGTGGATTAGAATATTTCATGACACTTCCCCTCTTAAAACAGACATTATATGTCAGTCCTTTATTCTATATACACATAGAGAAATTTATTATTATTTCTGGGGTTTACGGTGATTCTCATCACACGGATGGCGGCTTAAAAAATCCGCTCCCAGATTGGTTTTTCCAGATATATATTCAATGCTCAAATTATATGGAGCCAGAAGCAAAGACCATCGGAGTAACCTAGAGTTTTCATGCTTAGCCTGTGCTAAAAACGATAAAGGTTTGTGGTCAGTTTGCAACTTAAATGCCTTCCCATATAGATAAATATTGAATTTCTTTATTGCCCATATTACTGCAAGACATTCTTTTTCGCTAGTTGAGTAGTTGATTTCAGCTTTATTCAACTTTCTGCTAGCATATGCCACTGGGCTTAATTCCCCATCCAATGCATCTGATTTCTGTAGTAAAGTTGCACCTAACCCAATATTACTTGCATCCGTCCTTACTATGAATTCTTGACTTAAGTCAGGTAATTTCAAAATGGGTTTACTTGTGAGCTTTTCCTCAATTCTTGGTAAGTCATTTCACATTGTGGTGTCCATGTAATGCGATCTGGAAGTCCTTTACGTGTCAATTCCGTTAAAGGTGCACATATGGAATTAAAGTTTTTGATATACTTCTGGTAGAAACCACATAATGAGACAAAGGATCTCACGTCCTTCTTGGTTTGTGGTCTCGGGGCTTTTTGTAGTTTCTCTAAATTCTTTGGGTCAGGGGTCATGTTTCCCTGATAAACTGTGTGTCCCAAAAATTCCAATTCTTTACATCCAACACAACATTTGGTTGGTCGGGCTGTTAAATTTGCCTCCCTAAGTCGATCAAACAGCATGTTCAGAGAGTCAATGTGTTCCTCAAATGTTTCTGTTGCTATAAGGATATCATCCATAAAATTTGTTATACAGGGATTATTCAGAGGATCCAATAATTTTCTCATCATTCTAGAGAAGACACTAGGCGCATTCTTCAATCCAAATGGCAATCTATTAAACTCATAGTGTCCTTCTGAGGTACTGAAAGCTAGGTATGGTCTAACCTCAGGCTTTACTGGAATCTGATAGTATCCTTTACTCAGATCCACTTTTGAGAAATATTTAGCTTTATTTAGTCTGGCAAACAGCTGATTTGTATCCGGCAATGATCCACCTGTCCTTCTGTAATAGCGTTCAGTCTCCTGTAATCTATACAGAGTCTATGTTCTCCAGAGGGCTTCCTTAAGAGTACAACACCGGAACTATACGAAGACTCACTGTGCGAAATAATTCCTTCTTTCAATAGATAGTCTATCTCTTCCTTCAAAGCTTTTTCCTTAGCAAACGGAATCGAATATGGTTTCATACAGACAGGTGTGGAGTCTATGAGTTTCATATCATATTCCAATAGGTTTGTATGCCCTGGTCGGTCTGTTAACACCTCTGCATGATTATTTAGAACCTGTTGCACTCTCTCTTTCTGAGTTTTCGTTAAATGTGTACTGATTTTCACCTGTGCTGCTGTCTCACAGGGGTGTAATGGATATTCAAAATGATGAAAGTGGTTCCTTTTTCATCTCCATGGCGATGGACAAGGTCAACAAGTGTGTCTCTTCCTGATGTTCTCTTTCCAAATATTTCTTCAGGAGATTCACATGATAGATTTTTTCTTTCCCCTTCTTATCTATCTTATAATTTGTTCTAGACACCTTCTTAGAACTGTATATGGACCCTGCCATCCAATTTGTAACTTATTCTGACTCCCGGGCAAAAGAAGCAGTACCTTCTCTCCCACAGCCAAATTTCTGTCTTTCGCCTTCCTGTTATAATAGGCAGCATGTTTCTTCCTGGCTTGTTTCAAATTTTCATTGGCAAGTTTCCAGCCAGTTTTCAACCGAGTGGTCAGCTCATTCACATATTGGTATGAAGATGTAATGTTTTCCTCTGCCTTTTCATCAGTCCACGTTCTTAACATAGCTACATATGGACCTTTAATTGTGTGGACCTATTTGTCCATGCACCGGTATGGTCTCTTCCACTCGAAGCTTTATAGTGATGATTTTTCCTCCCAGAATTTTCATTCACAAAACGACCGCTACCAATTTTTCTTTTGGGGCTTTCTCCCCTCTTAAAATTCTTGATGAGAGATTTCCTCCCTACATCCTCTTCCTCCAGTTTGTTTAAGTCCGATTGAGGGATTGTCGGCTTATCCTGGGGTAAGACATCTTTTTGCACTCTCCGCATAGTGGCCATTGTAAAACAGTTAAGTGAAGCTTGTCCGTGAAAAGGGGCTTCCCATTCCATTTGGTCCACCTTATCAAATTTATTTTTCCTTTTTATTGTCAGGCCTGATTTTGCCCCATGGCGTGTCCAGGTCCTGATCCATGTTCCCACTTGTGGGTGTTCCCTCATGTGCTATACTACACCTTTCTACAAAGTTCTCAATGTCCCATCTTGCTTTGGGCCAATAATAATTGTGAGCCACCTTTTGAATGATGGTACCTATTTTCTCATGGTCCCCATCTGGTTTCACATGTAGACTCCTTATTAATTCTGTCCTATATCTTTTTGGAAGAACCAGCTGTCCGTGACCATGGGATCTAGTTCCAGTCTTCCTATACATCAACTTGTTTTTCATGTAAAAATCTCCCTTGCCTGGAGTTGTATGACAAGTTGACAATTTTCTGAAACATGGCTTGAGTGTTTTATCCCCAGCCTGTGCCTTCCTCATCTCTTCTGGAGTGGTATCTAACATAATATCCTCCTCCTGTCTTGAGGTCGACCTGACCTGAAGGGTTGCCATATACACAGGTTTCCTTCTGCAACGGTCAGTGTCATGATTGTCCATCTGACAATTTTTACACCACCTTTTTCCTTTGTTGAAAGATTTTCTTTCATCATATTTCCTTTCATCGAATTGTGGGAATTTATTTTTTATTGTCATACCGTGGCCTATCAAATTGGTGCTTACCTTTATTTTGATCCCTAGGATCAAATTTATTAAAGTTCTGTGGTGCCCTAAAGTTGTCCACCTGTTTCTTTTTATTACCTGTTACCTCTGCTTGAGCTGCTTGATACCTTTCAGCAACATTTAGCAACTCATCCAGCCTCTCTGCACCTTGTTCCATGAGAAACTTTCTCAGGTCTGGAGCCATGGACTCTCTTAGTTGCTCTATAAGGACCATTTCCTTAAGATCTTGGGTTTTCCCCAGAGAAGTCCATTTCTCCAAGTATGTCTCTATTCGTGCAGAGAACTGGTGATAGGTTTCACCTGACAGTAGTTTAGCATTCCTAAATTTTTTCCTGTAAAACTCTGCATTCTTTTCATACCTTAACAAAAGAGCCTGCTTTAGCATGTCATAATTTTCCTGATCACCTCTGCTCATTTTTGCAAAAACTTCATAAGCTGCCCCACGAAGTCCCTGAGATAACTTTAAGCTCCACCTTTCTCTCTCTAACCCATACGTGGTAGCTAATAGTTCGTACCTATTTATATAGCTCTCAATATCATCGTCTTTCTCAACAAAATGATCTAAATGAAAGTTCATAGCTGAGATTGAGGCTCCCTGAGTAACCGTAGCATCAGAGGCAAAGGGACTGGCACCATTTTCAGGAGCATGGCCTTGAAACTCAAACTCCCTTAGTCGTAACTCATGTTCCCTTTGTAATCTTTTATCTTCTGCTTCCCTTTCTGCAGCTAATTTTCTTTCTTCTCTTTCTGCAGCTAATTTCTTCTCTTCTCTTTCTGCAGCTAATTTCTTCTCTTCCCTTTCTGCAGCCTGTCTTCTTTCCTCGGCTTCTCTTTCTGCAGCTAATCTCTTGTCTTCTCTTTCTGCCTCCAATTTCTTAGCCTCAGCCTCAATCTGCAACCTCTTAGTCTCAGCCTCAGCTTGCAACCTCTTAGTCTCAGCCTCAGCTTCAAATTGTAACTTCTTAATTTCCCTTTCAGCCTCTAACCTTCTTTCGGCTTCTTTTTCTAATCTTCTTTCTTCGCGTTCAATAAATTTGTCACATTCCGTTGTGACATAGGCAACCATAACTTGCCCATCTAATCCTAACTCTTTTGCAGTCTGAACCGCAGCAGATCGAAATTTGGCCAGGTCCGCCATTGTCTATCAGGTAACTTAATACAATGTCTAACCAACAATTCAATCTCTAATGGACAACACAGGCACCGTGAGCTCAACCTTATTTAATTCCACCCAAGGATACCTTTTAATTCTTATATTCCCTGAAGTGAATTACCCCCAATATTTTTAATAGTTAAAGATTCAAAATCCCAAGAGCGAGACCCCAATATATGTGGTGAAGTGGGATGTTATAAATATTTATAGGGGACTTAGTGTACTGACTGAGATCAGCTGTGAAGGTATCTATATCTATTAAAAGTAGTGTATTATAGATAACCTTACTTGCTACCACATATCTCTTTATCTCAGTCAGAATTATTCTGGAATAGTGTGATGCTACGTTATGTGTCTAGGGTATGTGTATGAAGAAGTGTAAGTCACAACAACAGACAGATAAACAATTTAATGTAATCCACTACTCTTGACAACACTGTGACACTCACATACATATAACACTCTATGAGAATATCTTAAAGGAGGCACTGATAACTTTCAAATAACAATATGTATTCATTACTGGCATGAATGAATATGTGTCCTGATTCAACTACAAGGGAATCAGGAATCACAATCAATTTAAATTACAAGTTATGTACAGAATGTATTTAATATGAATATTGTAGTGACATATATTATTACAAATGTTCTATGTGTGTCAGTTGTGTAGTAGTAAAATGAGGTAATACTGGTTTTGTTTTGTTCAAGCTCTGTTGGTATTTGTCATCATGACTTCAATAGTTTGTCTTTAGGGATCAGTATTGGAGATGTTCACAGTTCCTGATTTTAAGACAAGTAAATTCCCCTCTGAATGGTATTTTTATAAAGTTATTTCTAGATGAGGGGACATAATGTTGAGCTCAGCTGGCCAACTCTGCTTATCTTGAGTGATGGCGGCAGGAAAGGACTCCTCTGCTCGAATTCTCCTCTGGGCTCAGGAGACACCTCACTGATAGCTAAAAAGACCAAGGAGTATGCTGTCCGACTCTGGATTCAGCAAATCTCTGACCAGATGCTGCTCAGTACCATCAAGACCACTGTCCCACAATTTCATGGAAATAAACACAGATACGTTGATTAGCAATGAATTCTGGCACAAACTGGCACAAATTCCGTTCTGCCTATGTTCCAGGCTTTTATTTTAGCAAAAATGTGAGCTGGCTTCAACGTACTGTCGCTTTATCAAGCTTATTTGAATTAGTGGTCTCGAACTAACGCTCCCAAGTGTGTATATCAGCGAGACTGGCCAATGAGCCACGTTTCGACAAGTGTTTGAAAAAAATGTTATCTTTTCCCGTCTCCCCTAACAACCAAGATAGTATTTATAGCCCGACCAATCGTGGTTAGGCTTTCATTTGTTGCGCTCCAATCAATTTGGAGTTTACATGGTAGGCTATTTATGTAACGTAAGGTTTTTTCAAACACGTTATAAAAAAAAATTTTATGAGCAGAAATGATTTTATGCTGTCAGGCACCCCCAATATTTTATTTTGGGTATAATTTATTAATTCCTGGACTATTTGCGTAACGTTTTACATATTATTTGTCAGCAAACCCTAAGGAACCCAAAAATACTAATTTAAAGGAGCTACGTGGCTGCGTTCAAAATATGCAATTTCTTCTATCTCCTGTTTAGAAGATGTGCTGTCTGGGTACTGTTATGTGTTCAAACGTAAACCCATATAATGTTGTCTTTTCTAATAAGAGTCTGTTATGATTTATAAACCTAACTCTGGGAAAGGGTAGTGTATTTTATCACTGTCCGTCTGAAAAAAAATTAGTGCATGTAGACTTACACGCGTGATGGTAGTAATTGTGTATCGCGCGAAGCGGGTTTAGTGTTCGGCTTTCTGCCTCTCCCTTCTCTTTTTATCCCTTTAGTCCATCTGTTCGTTCGTTTTGGTAACGCAGTATAATTAATGTTAGGGTTAATTTAGGTCATTACGCAGTACGTCTCAATGCTTTTCCAAGAAATACAACACACGTTTCATTGAAGAAGGCGGGTAATAATACAGTAAGCTTTACTATCAACATGAAAGCGTTACAATTTGCAGACGAAGCAGAAAACAAGGGGGATTTCGAGTACATTCTTTGTGACAGCACTGTCATTTTACCATTGCTCTTCTCTTTATTAATTTTATTTGTTAGGCTTCATATTTACCTAATAATTTATATATGTGGATTAGAATATTTCATGACAGGGCCATTTGCTGTAGTGGATCATACACTCTAATATATATATATATATACTTACTTAGTAATTCCTCTAGGAGCCGCGCTGGTGTAATGGTTACTACATTGCGCTGGCGATCAGATGTTCAAGGTTCAAGCCCGGGCGTGGGCATTTGAAAGAGTGTCATCGACTGGGATTTTGACTGAATAACCTGAACGGCTCCTGAGATAAACTCTCTGTGGATGGGAAGGAGCGAAGCTCCTGACCGGGTTGGAAGGAAAGTCCACAAGCTCCCCGGCCTCGCAATGACATGTCATTGGGCCGAAGGGCTGAAAGCCCAAGTGCCGCTGGTTAAAAAAAAAAAAAAAGTAATTCCTCTTTTACCCTGGGGTTTTGCCAGAGAGTGGGGTGTTGAGTTTTGCCAGAGAGTGGGGTGTTGAGTTTTGCCAGAGAGTGGGGTGTTGAGTTTTGCCACCTGGCAAAGGGGCGACCGACCCCAACCAGGCGCGTCCACGGGTGGCGGATAGTGGAACGACCTCCAGATATGGTGTGTCAGCTGCGAATTAAGTCAGCATTGCTGGACGAATAAGCAGTCGCGGACCAAACGGCGATGTCCTCCCAGCAGGACGGGGAGGGGTAACAGGTGGCACTGATACTCCCACTGAAATCCCCCATATGTCCTATGACGGGTGCATCAAGCGATTAAGAGCCGCTATAAGCTCTAGCCACGGGGAAGGTAAACCTCGGTAAACAAACCAACTGCTGCCTTGCAGCTACCACCGGGAGATGGAAAGGCTATGGGAGACAACCCTGAACAACAAACACAACCCGGCCTGCCGAAGACGGAGTGTGTCAGCTACGGCGCAGACACCGGGAAAAATTAGGACACACACGCTTTTGCGGTATGGAGTCATGCGACAATCTCGACTTACGTCATGGCGTCGCTCCTATCAGCTACAACCGGGGAGGAGCGGAGCCGGGCCCCTAGCCTCGAAAGGGCCCACCCAAGCAACCGGTGCCTTTGCCAACCAAATGGTCGGGGGAAGGCAAAGTAGAGCAACTGACCAACCAACCCACTATCTTACAGTGGCTCAATGGAATGCAGGAGCGAGGAACAAGAAACCGGAGTTACAAGAATTCCTCAGGGAAAATAACATTGATATAATCTGCATCCAAGAAACTCACCTAAAAGATACCCAACGATTCTTTGTACGTGGATACCAATCCTTCCGCCAAGACAGGGCAAAAAGAACTAAGGGAGGAATCCTCACACTGATTAAAACCTCAATCCCAGCAGTAGAGACACACAGATCTGGTGAGGACGAACTTGAATACATAACAGTCCAACTACTGCTGCCCAGTGGAGACTTAATGATCACAAACTGCTACAGCCCTCCAACCACAACTCTGGAACTACACAAAGTGAAGCTTGCAGCATCGAGACACCTCATCATGGGTGACTTCAATAGCCACTCACCCAGCTGGGGCTATGAAGCAACAGATCCGAGAGGAGAAGAGGTGGAAGATTGGATGGTAGAGAATAAACTAATTCTAATAAACCAACCAGAGGATACGCTCACCTTCTATTCCAGAGTATGGAAAACAACGAGCACACCAGATCTTGCTATGGCTACAGATGACATACATCGACTCACCACCAGAACAGTAAATACTCAACTGGGGGGAAGTGACCATGTACCAGTCACATTACAGATATCTGAGATAAGAAGTGCAGGAGAAATCAATATGTCTCCTAGCTGGAATTTCAAAAAAGCAAACTGGGGATTTTTTAAAGAACAAGCCGACAATTTCTGTCAGAACATTGCCCACTCAAATAACATCAATAAAAACATCTCCATCATCAGTGAGGCAATCATCCAAGCAGCAAAGAAGTCAATTCCACGAGGTAAACGACGATACTACAAACCATACTGGAGTGACAACCTGGGAAAACTCCATAGTGAATTAAATAAAGCACGGGAAACTATGGAGCAAAATCCCACATTAGAGAACACACAGAGGCACAACAGCATAAAACACGCTTTCAATGAACAAAAGAAAGCTGAAATCCAAAGGAGCTGGCACCAGAAGACCAGCAGTCTCAACATGGAAAATGACTCAAGCAAGCTATGGAATCTGACAAGAGTGCTAAATGAAGAAACAACAACCAGCTACTGTAAGACTGTCATCAAGGAAAATGAAAAATACCACACAGGAAAGATGGCAGCAAACATCCTGGCAGATTTCTACAAGGAAGAAAGCACCACATCACTTTCACATGCACGGATCCAAGAAGTACGTAAGGAAGTAAAAGAAAAACTGAAGCACCAAAACCCAGATATCTGCATGAAGTCACCCCTTACTATGAGAGAACTCAGTGCTGCCATAACAAAACTAAAGAACAGAAAAGCTCCAGGAAAAGATGGCATCACAAATGATATGATCAAGAACCTTGGACCTGTAGCCAGGCACAAGCTCCTCCTAATCTTCAATCAATCATGGAGTACTGGAAAATTTCCAGATCGATGGCGAGAAGCAATCATTGTTCCCATCAGAAAGAAACAAAAACAGAAAACAAGCAAGTCCAGCTACCGACCAGTTAGCCTACTGAGCTGTCTGGGTAAGGTAATTGAAAGAATGGTGAACTCAAGATTACTGAAACATCTGGAAAAAAACCATCTGCTTGATAACACACAGTCAGCATTTAGGAAAAATCGCAGCACCGAAGACCAGCTAGTATATCTAGCCCAGGAAGTAGAAAATGCCTTTCAGGAGAAAAAGAAAGTACTGGCGGTTTTTGCAGACTTGACAAAAGCCTTCGATAAGGTATGGAAAGAAGGACTCCTCCTTAAGATGCTCAACAGCAAAATTGAAGGGAGAATGTTCAGCTGGATACGGGACTTTCTTCGATACCGCACAGCAAGAGTAAAACTTGATGGGAAACTGAGCCATCGCGTCACTCTACAACAGGGTGTGCCACAAGGAGGAGTTATCTCCCCCACACTTTTTATCATATATATAAATGATATTGCAGAGAAACTGTCCGGGCATATCTCCAGGGCTCTTCATGCTGACGATTTTGCTGCCTGGTGTGCTGCTGAACATTTTCCTACTGCGAAGTTCAGGATGCAAGCAGCGCTAAATACCATCGGTAAATGGGCATCAGATTGGGGAGTACAGATAAACCTCTCCAAGACAGTAGCAACCTGCTTCTCTCTGTCAAATCGCCGAGAAACGATCAAACTGCAGCTAAATGGAAGCGAACTTCCAATCGAGGAAAACCCAACATACCTAGGAGTCAAGTTGGATAAGAGACTCACCTGGAAGCCACACATAAAAGCAGTAGAACAGAGAGCAATAAGAAAGCTCTCTATTATGAAGAAACTGGCTGGCACAAGTTGGGGGGCAAATACCAACATACTTAAAAAAGTCTATACAGGCACAGTCAGACCTGTACTTGAATATGGCATGTCAGCCTGGGCCACAGCATCTAAAACAAACACAGAATGTCTAGGGAAAGTGCAAAATTTAGGCCTTAGACTAATCACTGGAGGGATGAAGACTTCTCCAATCCAGGCAATGGAGCGATACACCAACATCCGCTCTCTTGATGACAGACGTGAGGAAAAGGTATTCACTCACAGTGAGAAGCTTCTACGAATGCCACGTCATCCAATGCATGCCAAACTCCATAGTGTGACAAAGAACAGGCTGAAAAGAACCAGCTTCCTAAACATCTCCAAACATCTGCATCGATGCCATGAAGACCTCCTCCCAAATCGATCTACTGAGATTGAAATGTTGATTGATTACGAGGAGCCAGACGACTGCCATGGAAATATATCTATCATCACAGAAGTCCCTGAAATAAAAAAGAAAGGCCACCTGACCCCTCAACAACTAAAAACTTTGGCTCAAGAAATGATTGAAGAAAAGTACAACCCGAAGGAGTGGACACATGCATACACAGATGGATCTGCTGAGGGGGCAGTAAAGAACGGTGGAGGAGGTATTTTTTATAAGATTCCTAAATGGAAAGATCATCCGAAAGGCCTTCCCAACTGGAAAGATCTCCAATTTTAGGGCAGAAGCTATGGCACTACTGCAAGCCCTGAAGATCCTCACCAGACCTGAACAGCAGCCACAAGCTAAAATAGTATTCTTCACTGACTGCAGATCATTACTTGAATCAATACAAAACACCAGAAATGATAACATGATGAATGAGATCAGATCTGAGCTTAACATCATCCAAAGGTCATCAACCATTGCCCTTCAGTGGTTACCTGCCCATTGCGGAATCGCTGGTAATGAGAAAGCAGATGCTCTATCAAGAAGTGGCAGTAAAATGGAACAATACAGCCACCCATTGCCCTATCGGGAAGCAAAAACCATCATCCACAACAAGTACAAAAATCAGTGGAAGGAGAAAGGGGATATATACAGCAGAGATGACCCAATCCACCATCTAAACAGATACCAACAGACGACAATTTTCCGCCTGAGAACTGGTCACTGCAGATTACTTGGACATCTCTATCGCCTCAAGATATCCCACACGAATGAATGCCCATGTGGAACTGGTATCCAGACTCCAGAACACATTCTCCAGAACTGTCCAACCCATGATAAATTGCGACGTGCGACCTGGCCAAAGGGTGATGAGCTCCAGCAGAAGCTATGGGGCTGCCGCGCCGACCTGGAAAAGACTGTGGACTTCGTCCTGGCGACAGGCCTGCAGATTTAGCATGACTACAAACCGAACGCAGAAGAAGAAGAAGAAGAGTTTTGCCAGAGAGTAGGGTGTTGAGTTGTGCCAGAGAGTGGGGTGTTGAGTTGTGCCAGAGAGTGGGGTGTTGAGTTTTGCCAGAGTGTGGGTGTTGAGTTTTGCCTGAGAGTGGGGTGTTGAGTTTTGCCAGAGAGTGGGGTGTTGAGTTTTGCCAGAGAGTGGGGTGTTGAGTTTTGCCAGAGAGTGGGGTGTTGAGTTTTGCCAGAGAGTGGGGTGTTGAGTTTTGCCAGAGAGTAGGGTGTTGAGTTTTGCCAGAGAGTGGGGTGTTGAGTTTTGCCAGAGAGTGGGGTGTTGAGTTTTGCCAGAGAGTGGGGTGTTGAGTTTTGCCAGAGAGAGCGACATACTATCCTATCTCTTCTTCTTCTTCTTCCATCCTTAGCCACCAACCGTCAAAGCAGTATGTGGCCAGTACGCCTAGTGGCGTCTTAGGGCAACAACAAATTGATCAATCTATCGCTGTTTCCACCACGCCTAGTGGCGTCTTTGTGGAACAAAAACAGACCGAACAATCTATCATTGTTTCCGTAATCAGATTATTTGGCAAGCAGGTGATCAGCCCACTGTGCGAAGTTTTTGCGGGATGGGGTAAACAGCCCCATGCCCATACCCTCCTTAGTCGCTTTTTACGACATGCGTGGTAGGGTGCAGTGTTACTATTCTTTGCTCCCCTTTCGGGCCCCGGTAACACACGGGTGGACTATCCTATCGGCTGTCTTTTTTCCTGACCTGGTTCCAATCTAGTCCTCATCCCTTCAGAGATTGTCTAATTGTTGTGACTCTTTCGGCACACAACAAAAGGTTCCATTCTTTGGAAACTTGTTGTGCTCAGAAAGATGTTGTCTCGAGTGTTACTACGCGAAGAGACTTGTGACGTTCCTTTGTTTTGTGTGGAAACGGGATCACTACTCTAGATGTGTTTAACTATGATGGCCGCTTTTGAACTATGTTAGATTAGTGTTAGGCGTGCGTCAACTCAAGCCTACTATGGCATGAGTGTTAATAAATTCAATTAGAAATTTAAAGTGTGTTTTAGAATTATAAAATATGTCTCAGCGGAGACCTAAAGAAGTATGAAATATTATTAATTAATATGAATATTCGTTGTGTGGACTTATAAAGGTTATGGAAAAGCATAATCTTAATGGAATAATGTTTGGCAGTGGTGTACTAAGAGGGATGCGACGAGGAGGTCCGCCCGGGTGACATCCAGGAGAGAGGTTCCATCGGACACTATTATGACAATTATTGTACTCTTTAAAAATAGACTTAAAAGCATAATATATTGTCCTGTGTGTTTTATAGTTGGCGCCAAAAGAAGGATCCGCCCAGGGTGCCATATACTTTTAGTACGCCCCTGATGTTCGGTACCTTATGGGTTTAGTTCTTGACGTCATATATCTGGAATCTACATACTTAACAGTGGAATGTGTAAATCAATCATCTATTCGTGCTCTCGAAGTTCTTTGGAGTTACTTACAGAGTTAGTCTTGGTCGCATTGATGTTCGATTATATGCAATATTAATAATTCACGCTAATTAACCCCCAGTAATGTGAATGATGAGAACACTGCATAACAATGCTTGTTACTGAATTCCGCATGCAACATAACTCGGTAACACTAATGTTGTCCTTCCAGCGGACTCTGAGCCATCCTGGAGGTTTGGACTCCTGGCTCTTAGTGTCCCATACTTGTCGTGGAAGCCGATCTTTTCCCATTCTTCAGGCATGACCAAACCATCGTAGTTGGGACTGTTCTACTTGGGTCTGCAGGGGCTGGATTTTGAGACCTCGCCGTATTGCCTGGTTGCGAACCATATCTCTTCTTAATTACTTTAAATACCTTCCTCAGATGGCTTATTTCTGAGGTTTGGAGCTTAAATGGGTTGTAGTCGTTACCATGACTCGCATCCATAAGTCAAGCCTGGAACATAGGTGGAGCGGTATACAGCCATCTTTGTCGTCTTGCAAACTTCGTTTTTACTGACGAGTCCTCAATTTACGGCCTGAAAAAGTCTCTCAGCTACTGCTCTTCGGGAAACCAACTCTACTTTGATGCCTTCCTTCCAGTCTACGACAACTCTAAGGTATTTAAAGTGTTTGACCTGCTCCAGGATATGTTCACCCAACTTAATCTGATGCTTTCTTCCCTCTCGTGATATCACCATGATTTTTGTTTTATAGCTGCAAATGACCACCCCTCTCTTCTTCAGCTCTTCCTTCCAGACTTGCAGGTTGGATTGAAGATGTGCCTCTGATTTAGCAGTCAGGGCAACATCATCACCAATGCCAGCTTTGAAATATAGACCAGTCTCATCTTCCAGTACCCCACTGAATACTTTCTTTTCCTCGCCTTACATGCCTTGATGACATCGTCCATGAGGAGTATGAAAAGATAAGGTGACAGAAAAATCACCCTGTCTTACACCAGTGGTGGTCTTGAACTCTTCTGACTTATGGTTTGCCGTCCTCAAATAATTGCTGCAAGACTTGTAGAACCTCTGTAAAGCATGGATCAGAGATGCTGGAATGTTCTTCCTTGCCAAGCAATCCCAAAGTTTGCTCCATGGGACCTTGTGTCTTCTCCAGATCCAAGAAACAAAGATGTATCTTACCTTCATACCCAAGGGCCTTTTCACTCAGCTGTCTGAGAGTGAAAATTAGGTCCTGAGTACTTCGGTTTGCTCGGAAGCCACAAATGACCTCATCCACTTGTGGCTCAGCTAGGTGTCTGTCTCTGCTTCAGGATTCAAGAGTAAATTTTACCAGGGATATATATATATATATATATATATATATATATATATATATATATATATATATATATATATATATATATATATATATATATATATATATATATATATATATATATATATATATATATATATATATATATATATATATATATATATATATAGATGGACAGTCGGCGGACGGACGGACGGACAGACAGACAGACAGACAGACAGACAGACAGACAGACAGACAGACAGACAGACAGACAGACAGACAGACAGACAGACAGACAGACAGACAGACAGATAGATAGATAGATAGATAGATAGATAGATAGATAGATAGATAGATAGATAGATAGATAGATAGATAGATAGATAGATAGATAGATAGATAGATAGATAGATAGATAGATAGATAGATAGATAGATAGATGCAAGAAACACACTTGACCTCTCGCCCAAACAGACAATCATTCTTACGCACTCTACCCTTCGCTATCATAGACACCGGAATTAAGGTGTTATGAAACCGTCATAACCAGTTTATCGTTTTCGGGACAGCGACGTGGATATTAGTCCAGCACATTCACAGACCAAAGCACCATTCCTTATCACTCACCCTAGCAGTAGTTACTCACTCTGCGAAACGAGATAAACCGTTATGCCTAGTTAACTCTAATTCGCTGATACCATTTCATCCAGTTACATTTCGCGTTGTGAATTCCCATCTCATTTCAGTCTCGGCAGCACTCCCAAAGGACATAACGTCATCCATATTACCATTTTTGGTGGTTCCGAATTCCACCTCCTTACATTCATACGTTCTCTTAATGCCTCGCTTGAGCCTCGGTCTGGATATTCACGGACACTTACAGTCTAATTTGGCCCGAGACGAACGTGATGGTAATTGGTGAGGACACAAATGACCCGGCCGACATGTAACGCCTTATCATTGTTGCTTCTTAACAGATACTGGCCAAACCTGCGGGACGAGACTGGATGGTTAGCATTGCGTCATTGTTGGCCGTCACTTTCACAAACCGTTGATATGAGCAAGCGACCCGCAAAATCATAAAATGGGAAATAATTGTTGTGCTCTTTCAGCTATTTGTCCTGATGACGGCACTAATTCTCCGGTAGCCATTTTATTCCCTTCCAGTCTATTTCAACTCCATTGTATCTTTGTAGTCAAACTTATCATGATGTATGGTCAATTGTCAATGCCTCATGAAATCAATTGGAAGGCATGGGTAGTGTTTTAATTGGTGTTCAATTTAGCTTTCACATTGCAATGCGCGCCTGTTACGCATTGTCCCGAATAGGTGGCGTGATTTTTTAATTGTTGGTTTCAGGACGTTTCACTTACAATTGTTCAATAGGCGCGCAAATGTAATTCCAAGGCCAAAATGTGTTATGATAAAATTGCAAGTTTGGTGAGAAAAGACGGAACATGGCGTTACCGCTAAGGTAATTCTTATTATAGGATTTCGTTTATGCAGCTCACGTGCCAACGGTGTTTGTGGACACTCGAGATCAACCTTGACACTTATAAAGGTCAAAGTAGTCCCACACCAGATATTGCCGTAGAGGAGTGAAGTGTTAGAAACTTTACTACACTAGATCTCCGCTTTATGAGGTGGGGTGGCCGGTTCCATTCCTCGATGTCTTTGTCGTCTCTAACTCAGAGGTAATTCAGGTACTCATTTACCGCTGGTTAGATTGGAGCGTGACGCTACCAAGTTTCAAACCTGGGAACATTGCCTCGAGAAGCAAGCATTCTAACTCCTCTGCCGCTCGACGCTCTTTGGTATTTAAACAACAGGTTTCTTAACGCATGCGCATCACATTCACAGAACTTATTACTGTTCTTTCTTATCAAATGTTCTCTTCTTTTTCGTCCACGTTCAGACGTCAGCTTGAATATGTTTGAAGAAATCTATGGTCAGTCCCAGGTTGTTGGTATCTCCATAGAGTTTGTCCAGGCATGGTACTGTTGACGGTCATACGTGCTACCGCTGTTCCAAATATGTTGGGCATATTTGAAGCGAGCGTCCGATTGACAGAGTGGTTAGAGCAAAGGTGCCGGGTTGGATTCATGGTATCACCACTCCCCAGTCTACCAAGCAGTAAATGAGTCCGTGACTTTACACTTGACTTAGGGAAGGGAAAGGCATCGAGGAAGGGAACTGGTCACCCCATCTCTAGATGCTGGACTTAGTATAGTGAAGTCTCTAACGCTTCACTCCGCTACGGCTGTATCTGGTATGGGACTACCTTTAACTTTTATCTTGGAAGCAGATATTCAGCAGTAATAGTATCAGTACCATAGTTATATTCATCAGTAATAGTATCAGTACCATAGTTATATTCATCAGTAATAGTATCAGTACCATAGTTATATTCATCAGTAATAGTATCAGTACCATAGTTATATTCATCAGTAATAGTATCAGTACCATAGTTATATTCATCAGTAATAGTATCAGTACCATAGTTATATTCATCAGTAATAGTATCAGTACCATAGTTATATTCAGCAGTAATAGTATCAGTACCATAGTTATATTCATCAGTAATAGTATCAGTACCATAGTTATATTCATCAGTAATAGTATCAGTACCATAGTTATATTCAGCAGTAATAGTATCAGTACCATAGTTATATTCATCAGTAGTTCATATCATTAGCTTTTTGAGTAGGTATTATCTCAGTATGTTGTGGCTATTGCAGAGTCCGAACATTACCATTTGTTCAACGTTATCTCTAACTCTACGCTACGCCAGATCAAAGGAAGGCGTAACTAGTTCTTCTTCTTGTTTGCGTCGTAAACTACTGCATGCGTCAGTGGCGTACTAAGGGGGGTGCGAGGGGGCGGTCCGCCCCGGGTGACAGCCTGGAAGGGGTGTCATCGGACTATAATGATAGTACGTACTGTTAAAAATATACGTGCAGATGTGGTTCTTTATGAGGGAGGGTGCCACAGGTAGGATCCGCCCTGGGTGCCAAAAACTTTAGGGCCGCCTCTAGCATGTGTACCTAGTTTAGGAACTACGGCTAAACCTGTGATGTTCTCTTGCACTGGAATCTTATGTAGTAAGTTTTTTATACGACGAGATTCATAGCCCCATGCACTAACTCATTTCGGGCGCCTTTTACTTCATGCCTTAGGGAGCAACGTTATTCTTTCATCCCGCCTCCCCCTCCTAACAAGACCTCCGGCAACCACTCCGGGCTACGCTGGAGATATATTCACACAATTTCTAAAGTGTTGATTTTGATATTACGCTAGGGGCTGGCGTATTCTGAAATTGATGCCACGTGTCATGCGATAATGTTTCATGTAGAGCTATATGTCGTACAATGAGTGACAATTAAATGTCAAAAAAAAAAAAACCACACACACACAAATAAGAGAATCTATTAAGGAAAAAAATGGAAAGGAAAACAATAGTTTATTGTGATGCTGTCTGTCTACACGACTACCGACTATGAGGATAAATGAGGTCCCTTAATTCATATTGTAACTGCTGAACATCTGCTTTTAAAGATGCCCAACACATGAAGAACACAGAAAGTGCATTTGACCGTTACCAATTTCAGTCCTGAAAGAAAACACTCAATGGAGATACAAATAGTATGAAAGGGACCATTGCCTTTTTTTGAAAATATTCGAGTAGACGTCTGAGAGTGAAAGAAAAAGAAGTATATAGTCTGGTTGATGACATACTACGACACGTACATTCACCGCAAGGTTCCAGCTGATGAACGAGTTGAATTATTGTCATTTATTTCTTCATGTTTCTTATTAGCTCTCTCTTTCTTTTCTATGTTTTGTTCGCCTATCCCTATATGTTTATATATATTTGTAGTCTTTTGTCCAGGTAAAACGTATTACCTGTTTGTTTTTTTGTTTTGTTTTTTTGTTTTTACCCATCCTTTACACCGTGTTAGATTCTAGTATACTAAGTACGGTGGATCCAAAACGGCGTGTCACGCCACACTGGTGAGGCGGGAAAGGATGGCAGGTGGGGGCTGGAAGATTCAAAGACAATCAAAACTTTATAGAGATTTTCAACCCATTCATACGCTAAAAATAAATATTCTAGTCATTTTCTTGTTTATTTCGTTACTTGTGATATAATATGGCAAATATATGTAAACAAACTCTTAGAATTCTCCAGAACTTTTCAGATTTTATTCAGTAATATAATTTATTTTATATCAAATAGAACTGCCTAGATGAAGTTATTATGCTCGGGGATTTTAATGCCAGAGTTGGAAATGACCATGCTAGATGGGGTGGAGTTATCGGAAGATATGGAGAAGATACTCTCAATGACAATGGAAAGCGACTCCTTAGATTCTGCAGTGAGCAGAATCTGATCATTACAAACACAAAGTTCCCCCATAAGCGCATACATGCATACACTAGATGTGAACCAACCAAGAATGAGAAGTCAGTGATCGACTACGCCATTGTTCGGAGAAGCTCATTCAGATATGTCCGAGATGCAAGAGTCTGGAGGGGGCCAGAGATTGGAAGTGATCACTACCTGCTAACAATCAAACGAACAACTGAAAGAGTTGCTCAGCCTAGGAACTGCCCAACATCATGCAAGAAACCAAGTAAACGAGCAGGAGAAATGAGCATTAGGACCTACAAGCTGAGAGAGCCAGAAATTAAGACCAGATATCAGGGGCTTATTGCTACAGCAGTGAGCAACACAGAAGAGCGACCTGATGACTTGGAAACCCTCTGGAATAAATTCAAGGATATCATAAAGACAGCTGCTGCAGAAGCATGCGGTGAAGTCCGACTTGGGAACCAGAGAAAGAGGACACCTTGGTGGACAGAGGAAGTCAAAGAGAAAATAAGAGAGAAGAAAATGGCATGGAAACAATACTTAGGAGCTAAAAACACAACAGGACAAATGGAAAAATATAGAGAATATGTGACACTCAGAACAGAAGCAAAGAACAAAGTGCTAGCAGCAAAACAGAAGTCCTGGGAAGAATTTGGAGAAAAGCTAGAAAAAGATGCACAAGAAAACCAGAAATTGTTCTATAAGACCCTAAAGAACATGAGGAAAGAAAAACAATGCCCTCTCAAATTTATAAAGGACAAGCAAGGCAAATTGCTTACTGCCCCGAAGGAAGTAATGGAAAGATGGAAAGAATATTTCTCAGAACTCCTGGATGGTGAGCATGATGAAGCATCAGAAATGATAACCACTGACACAGAAGAGGAAACCAATGATGGTGAAGATGACATAAAGATGGAAGAACTGAGGGCAGCACTAGAGAAAATCAAGATGGGCAAAGCAGCAGGGCATGATGGTATAACACCAGAAATGGTTAAGTACATGGGAGCATCAGGCGACCTATTACTCTTAAAGGTCCTACAGGCAGCATGGTGCAACAAGACCATACCAAAGGATTGGGAGATTGCCATCATAACACCAATTTTCAAAAAGGGTGACAATCGACAATGTGGAAACCATAGAGGCATATCCCTTCTCAGTGTCCCTGGTAAAATCTACTCTAGAATCCTAGAGCAGAGACTCCGACGCCTAGCTGAGCCACAATTGGATGAGGTCCAGTGCGGATTCCGAGCAAACCGAAGTACTCAAGACCTAATCTTCACACTCAGACAGCTGAGTGAAAAGGCCCTTGAGTATAAGAGTGAGATCCATCTTTGTTTCATAGATCTGGAAAAGGCGTTTGACAGGGTCCCCTGGAGCAAACTTTGGGACTGTTTGGCAAGGAAGAATATTCCAGCACCTCTGATTCATGCCATACAGAGCTTCTACAAGTCTTGCAAAAATTATGTGAGGACAGCAAACCATAAGTCAGAAGAGTTCAGGACCACCACTGGTGTAAGGCAAGGTGATATCCTATCACCTTACCTCTTCATACTCCTTATGGACGATGTCATCAAGGCATGTAAGGAGAGAACAAGAAAGTATTCAGTGGGGTACTGGAAGATGAGACAGGTCTATATTTCGGAGCTGGCATTTGCTGATGATGTTGCCCTGATTGCTAAATCAGAGGCACATCTCCAATCCAACCTGCAAGTCTGGAAGGAAGAGCTGGAGAAGAGAGGGATGGTCATAAGCAGCTCTAAAACAAAATCCATGGTGATATCACGAGAAGAAAGAAAACATCAGATTAAGTTGGGAGAACAGGTCCTGGAGCAGGTCGACCACTTTAAATATCTCGGAGCTATTATAGACCGAAAGGGAGGCATCAAAGAAGAGTTGGCCACTCGGAAAGCAGCGGCTGGGAGACTTTTTCAGGCCATAAATCGTGGATTCCTCAGCAAGAAAGAGGTTGGTAAGAAAACGAAGATGGCTGTATACCGCTCCACCTATGTCCCAGTCTTGACATATGGATGCGAGTCGTGGGGCAATGACTACAACCCACAAAAGCCAGATCCAAACCTCAGAAATGAGGTATCTGAGGAAAGTGGTTGAAGTAACAAGAAGAGACATGGTCCGCAACCAGACGATCCGTCAAGGCCTAAAATCCCATCCGCTGCAGACCCAAATAGAACAGTCCCAACTAAGATGGTTTGGCCATGTCTGCAGAATGGGAGAAGATCGGCTACCACGACAAGCATGGGAAACAAAGAGCCAGGGATCCAGACCTCCAGGACGACCCAGAGTCCACTGGGAGGACAACATTAGACAATCTTTGAAGGACCGAGGACTAGAATGGAACCAGGCCAGGAAGAAGACAGCTGATAGAATGGTCTGGCGCTCTCTCTTCCAAACCTCTACACCTCACGGTAGAAGGGGAACGACTAAGTAAGTAAGTAAGTTATATCAAATAGATACAGTTCTCCGCGACACATTGTTATGATCAGGGATTTTCAGCGCTGACAAATATCAAAAACCAGAAAAGAGAAAGGCTTCTCTGAGTTAATGAGGAGATGAGAGTTATGTTTGTCTCAAATAAGACCTAATATAAATGAGATTGCCCTACAAATTCAAGCTCACACCTCTCATTGAACTTGTATATTTTGTGAATGAATCAATTTTTTTTTAAATCTAGCTGTATTATTTAATACTTTCTGGGTTGTCTCATGATCATTTTATAAAGTAGTTGTGTTCTATGTTATGAATAAAGCACTGCTAAGAGTTGATGTTTTGTTTCTGAAGGTATTTCTTATCAATAAAAAATATATAATTCGGTGTGACGCGACACAATTTTCGTTCCATGTGGCCCAGAAAAAAAAGTTTGGGAACCACCTTTCAAAGACTTGGTATATGTTTATACCTCACTAGAAAGGACAAAGTGACAAACGACGAAGTGCTGTCACTTGCTGGCCTTTGAAGCATGTATACACTGCTTATACAGCGCAGACTCCGCTGACTTGACCATGTCCGCCGCCGAATGGAAGATGATTGCACCCCAAAGATATTTTCTATGGACAAATGGCATATGGCAAAAGAACAGCCATGCGATCGTAGCTGAAGTTCAAAGGTGTGTGCTAGAGAGACATGAAGGTACTAGGCATAACTCTAGCAACCTGGGAGGATGAGGCTGCCGATTCCATCAAGTGGTAATGCTCCCTACGGCGCTACCTCATATTGGGCGAAAAGAAGCTCTCACAACAGGCAGAAAGGAACAACTTCAGCTGAGGTCTATCACCTCGGGGGCGCATTCCAATAGTCAGTCATGACTGAAAAGGCTACTACTACTACATTCGGTCCCAAGCCCGCGAAGAAAAAGTGAGGATGGATTCTGACTGGATTGCTTCATGCGTCTAATGAAGTAGCAGTTAAAACCTTGAACCAGCCAGATGGCATTCATGCAGGCCGTAAGGAGGCACAACAGGTCAGTCACCTGTTTGTCGCAAATTTGGTTACAAGTAACGACAGAGAGAAAACCAGACTGATCTTAAAGGCGAAGAATTGGCATAGACTACGGATTACCGACTACGGACTACGACTTATAGATAAATATAGGTAACCAAGAGCCAGGGAATGCAAACCTCCAGGACGACCCAAAAGTTCGCAGGGAGAACAAATTTTGATAATCTCTGAAGGACCGAGGACTATATAAGAACCAGGCCAGGAGGAAGACAGCCGATAGGCGCTCTCTCTGGCAAACCTCTACACCCCAGGGTAGAAGAGGAACGACTAAGTAAGTAAGTTTACATTCAGAATACTTGGGAAACTCGAGGTTATAGAATCATACATTAACGTCAACATGAACTACAAGAACAACAGATTTCACAAACGAGACTACGTTGCAAGGATAACGTAAGGACTTATTATTTTAATAAAAACGACTAAATATTTCAACCACGTTCTCAATCGAAATATGTCAACTTTTCACGCGGATATTCTGTCTCATTTTGTAAGCGGTTCGTAGACTCGCAGGGGTCCACAGGCAGTGCCCGAGATAGCAAGTCATGGAATTTTGATGTAATAATATGTTTCAGTATGTGACTATTTGTCGGCGTCTGTGGCCTAATGGATATGAACGCAGTTTCATAATCCAGACATACCAGGTTCGAAACCTGCTGCAGGCAGTTTGGTAGCAGATTGCTTTCTGTGGATTTTTAACAATGGTATAAGCGCCGTACCGTTCAGAAAGCAATGACAAACTACTGAATGAAAAAAATTGTCTAGAAAAATCACAAACAGCCAATAAAAGCTGGGGTTGATTGCCACGTCCTGTAAAGGATAAGCAACTAACTTTTTTATGTGACTATTTAGTAGCTCACTTCTATATATGTCCCTTATACTACACAAGTGTATCTTTGACATGATTGAGGTAATGAGCTCCACTGAATTAGCTACACTACCCTAGGGGCTGGTGATATTTGAAAAGCTGAGAAACAGTGATTTAGGATACCCACATGCCAGCAATGAATAATGTCTCATTTGCTTGGTACTGGCACCGTAAAGAGTTAATTTACTGTTCACTCAGAAACCATATCAGACACATGTGCGATGGGCAAATAATGACAAGGTTGACAGGCATTTTGAACACTCAGTCAGAATCTGTATTTGCGAATGTCAGGTCTTGTTGCTGCGATTATTTATTCTGCTTTCAATATTTCTGAAACAGAATGAAATAATATTTGACAACCAATCGCCTATTGTATAGTCAAGGTGGTCATTTTCATGTGGAAGAGTACACATATACAGAGGTGCAGCGTTGTCTTCAAGTCTTTTCTAGCAAGTCTCAAATCAAGTTCATGTCTCATAGTACAAATTTCGAGTCGAGTTTTAAGTCTCTTAGTACAAGTCTCAAGTCGAGTTTCAAGTCTCTTAGTACAAGTCTAAAGTCAAGTTTGAAGTCTCTTAGTACAAGTCTAGTCAATTTTCAAGTCTCTTAGTACAAGTCTAAAGTCAATTTTCAAGTCTCTTAGTACAAGTCTAAAGTCAATTTTTAAGTCTCTTAGTACAAGTCTAAAGTCAATTTTCAAGTCTCTTAGTACAAGTCTAAAGTCAATTTTCAAGTCTCTTAGTACAAGTCTAAAGTGAATTTTTAAGTCTCTTAGTACAAGAATCAAGTCGTGTTTCGTTTTTAATCTAACATTGTTTATAATTACACTCGCTTTTATTCCAACGAACGTTATAAATAATGATGACAAACAATAATATCTATTTGTAGTAATTTGTTTGTAAGTGACTGCTTCTATTTGATCAAAGAACAATTCATTTTATTTTATCGATTTAAACAAGAGTGGGTTGGGAATATGGAGTGAAAAACTGGTAAAACGCTCCCAATCGCGTCGCTAATATAAACCAAAAAAAAAAAAAAAAAAAAAAAAAAAAAAAAAAAAACTCAAGTCGAGTCTTGGGCCGAGTCGTTGTAGGTCGGAAGTTCGGCTCGAGTTCGAATCCATGGACTTCCATATGTACACTCACGTATACACATAAATACACACAAACGTACATAATAAGATGAAACGGGTCACGATTAAAGATGATACGGGAATGGGGGGGGGGTGGGGGGTGGGGGGGGGGGGGGAGGGGTGGGGGGGGAGGGGGGGGGGGGTGGGGGGGGGGGTGTTTGCTCTAATAAGAGTTTACTCAAAAGTGGACTGGCAGTAACTTTGACAACTGTCACTTCTGGAATGTACATTGGAGTTGGGGGGGGGGGGGGGGGGGGGGGGGGGGGGGGGGGGGGGGAGGAGGGGGGCTGAAAGTAAGGTTCTCTGAGGAGATAAAGAGAGTATTGGATTACTACTCCCTCAGTCATGTAGTAAAAGGCGGCAAATAGGATGTTGTATATAGGAGCTGGCGATCTCATGATGTTAAAAAAAACCATTGCTACGGTAAACACAACTAAAATAGTACATGAATGCTTCCTGTACGAGGTCTAGCTGTAATAATGGTTCCGTGCTTCATTTGGAGCGGAAAGGAAACGGAAGAAAGTCGAAAAAGAAACGTTTCTTGTACTTATAGAATAACGTGTGGTTACGTTTGTTGGCGGATTTGTCGCTGTCTTTGAAGAATTTTACTATCTGAAAGTTCAGTCATTGTGTCACAATTTTATTTGCGGATTTATCCCATCCCAACTAACATAATTACCGATGTTTGTTACGTCGGTCGGTCACACTCAAAATAGTAAGTCGCGCCAGAAAAAAAAGTGCGCAACGCACGGTGTGCAACTTGCGGGGCGTGGGTGTTATATAAAACAAATACTTTGGTTTTATTTTTTTTTAATTTTTTATTCTTTCACGAAATTAGTAGCGCTCGACAAAGTGCGTAAAAATTGGTGTGCATGAGCCCGCACCCGATGTACACATCATGAAAACTTGAAAGTTTTTGTTAAAACCACTTATTATCAGGGAACACTCTTTGAAAACAATCCACGCACTTTCACACGAAATGTTGTCATCAAAGAACTTTTAAATTGAATCTAAAATAACATAATTCTCGCTGCGTGTACGTTGGTCACAGCTGAGGAATGCAACCGTGTTGAAAAATTTTATTGTTTCCATTATATATACTCTCCCGAAAATAGTTACAATCAACAAAGAAAAGCGTTCAAATGACGGTGTTCATGAACAGTTTGATTACACTTTATAATGGAAAGAACCAAAAACGCTCTAAGAATGTACTTCTATCTGCTCATCCGAGAATGGAATCAGCACACTATAATTAAAAACCCGTCAATTTTGACGGGTTATTGCTAGTAAATACAATAATTGCAAAGTCTCTCTTTGATAGGTCCTATCTATTTGGCATTTAGTAGAGGAAAATAAAGTAGATTGTATCAACAGCCTTACAAGAATATAATTATGATTGGTCTATATCAGGGGTTGTCAAGCTTTCTTGTGCCATGGACACCTCTGATTGTCCGACGAAGGCTACAGACCACTTCTTTAAAAAAATGTTCATAGACACATAATGAAAGCATTTGCATACAAATAATACATTTTATTACAAATAGAAATCGTTAAGATTACATACAGTCACAGTGAAATAGAACAACAATATGAGAAAAAATATAATTCTTATTAAGAAAAAATCAATGATAATTTTCAAAGCAAAATTTTGGTGAAAATAACATTCAAATTGTCACATAATATCTTTTGTTGCGCACATGGGCTTTGATGGAATAAACATTTATTTTGGTGCGCAAATCAGCTTTAAAAAAATGGTGCAAAAGGGTGCAATGGAGTGGAGTGAACAGGAAGCCTGACAGAGAAAGGTGTCAGTTTGCCGGCTTTAGAAGCCGTATTGCATTTTATCGTGCTCTCTTTATGGTCGCTGGGTTTTGTACAGCATTGTTGTATATTCCAATGGTAGTAGGACTTGCTGAGCCAGCCATATGGTTATTGCTGACAATTAATTGCTGTTGTTATTGAATTCGTACGTGTAGCATTGTTATTATTAAAAAGGGAGATTGTCAGCTCGCCTTCGTGTTACGCTTTGTGAAGGACGTTTACAAGTATGTTTATTGTGTGACCTCTCGCAGTTTGATACGAGCTTAGAGGATAATGTCATGAAGGTGTAGTTATTTTACTGTGACACAAATGTTTATGCTATGTACACCGACGTCAGTCATGGACCATGAAGGAGCCCGTGGACTGCAATTTAAGAAATCCCGGTCTTCATGAATATATTTTCTCGAGACTCATGACAAGATGTCAAAGTTCATTGTAAAATAATTACAGAATATAAGTTTGTCACTTACACCAATACATCCTCTCTCTGTCTGCCTCTCTCTCTCTCTCTCTAAATGTGTCTGTCACATACAAAAACACACACTCTTTCTGTCTTCATCTTTTTATCCCTCTCCTTGCTTCTGTCTTTTTGTCTGCTACTATCTTCCTCTCTTTGTTTTTCTCTTTCTAATTATTTACATTATCTTCGTTTGATTTATCTCCTTGAGTCTTATTATTATTATTGCGCTTATACTAATTTGATATTGACTATTCACTCAAGACTTTCCACCCACCCCCCCCGCGCCCCCCCCCCCCCCCCCCCCCCCCCCCCCCCCCCCCCCCCCCCCCCCCCCCCCCCCCCCCCCCCCCCCCCCCCCCGCCCCCCTCCCCCAGCCCCCCCCCCCCCCCCCCCCCCCCCCCCAATGAGCATAAGCTTTTAACAATTTCATGCCCAACCTTCCATTCATGTGGCTCCTGTTTTATATATTTTCCCCGTCTTCTTCATCCCTTAATATGTCTTTCACTTCTTCACGTGTTTTTTTGTCTCCCTCTACCTCTCTTCTGGTTACTCCAGAACAAGAACATCCCTGTAATGCTATCAACGGGTTTCCTGAATGTGTGTTAACCAAGGCCAGCGTCATCTTTTCATTTCTTGTTCCACCAGTGGCGGACCTATATTTTTGGGGCCCTGAAGCTTGAACTGTTATGTGGGCCCCTTCGCAACCAGCAACGAGGTCTGGGTATAAGCAATGTGGACTAAAGTCGCTTTTGGGGACCCTCCTGGATTAGGGGCCCTGAAGCTTAAGCTGCATTAGTTTCATAGTAGATCCGCCACTGTGTTCCACTGATACTTGTCTGGTTCTTGTTATCAGTTCCAAGATGATGATTTTGCCAAGCAACCATTTATTAAAGTATATCTTTCTGGGTGTCATTTCTATTGTTCTCCGTGTTTCAGAGTCAGACAATAGGGAAGCCTTGACATTTAGGTTGAAGATTCTTATTTTTTATACAATTTTATTTAATTGTGAAATGAGGGTTGTTCGGATATTTCACATCTTTAGGCTTTCCGCTCACTATGGTTTCAGACGTCTAGGGAGCTGAAATTTCGAACACGACCCTCTATCAAGGTAAATTTTAAGCTATCAAAAGTTGAAGGAACCTCTAGTGACCTATCCCGGGCTTGCCATACAACAATTAAACCTACATTTTTAAGTACATCTTACGATAAAAGTGTGTAGCTTAAAACTTACTTTCTTGATTTCTTGTTCAATTCCTTATATTTCCCAATACAGTGAAAGCTCAATGCATTGTCACGCGAGTAAGTATTAAGACGTGACGTATCGTTTCTTACCCTTCCTCCCAAATGGGCGATTGACACTATCATATTCGGAAATCTGGGGTCTCTATCAGGGTCTGGTGATCAATGGGAACGTGAGACATTTACAGCGCCCATTTGCTATTTCGACGCTGCCAGTGGGAAGGGAGGCGAGGAGGTAGTGCTGAATAATTGAAACATCAGCTGAGACCTGATCGAACAGTCTTTCATCTGATCAGTACTGTAACCCATCGAAGATTATAACTTTCCGGAGGCTCAATGTGCATTATAACAACACATCCAATTTAGACTTATTTACTTCTTCCCTTTCGAGTCTAGTCCCTGCGGGTCACGGAGAAGAGATAGGAAGGAACATGACTAATGCTACCAAGTCATAAATAGGTGACTAATATGAGACTGTGCGTGTGGCTGACTGTGCGTGTGGCTGACTGTGCGTGTGGCTGACTGTGCGTGTGGCTGGCAACATCATCGGGTGAAATACATGGCTACAGAAACCGCTGCTGCAACCGCACATAAATATTTTTGTACAGGCTTCCTGCTATACGGGAGCCGCGGTAGCGCAGTGGCTAGTTCACTGGCTTCCTAGCTCGGTGGTCCATGGTTCGATCCTCAGTTATTGTTGATTTTTTATACCGCAAACGACCCAGCCTCATGAATTGGGTACCAGAGCAAGTCTGGGAAGGTTAAGGCCTGATGGTCAAGAAAATATGGGCCTAACACCATATTCCCAATATGCCTCAATGAGCGTGTAACGTGATCCTTTCCTGCAATATGCTAGTTATAGTAGTTACACCTCATCTGGGGATCGAACCATAGACCACTGAGCTAGGAAGCCAGTGCACTAACCACTATGCTACCGCGGCTAGTTACAGTAGTGGATCTATATTGGTTGGAGAGCAAAAACGTAAATGTTAATGATGAATGGAGTATATCTTCTTCATTAAATTTTATCAGCGACCTTGTGCCTGTTTTTTTTTAATTTCCTCACTTAAATTCAATTGGAAATGACTTGTGGCGTCTATTGTTCGTAGGATTGTCATCATCATTCCCTTTTTGGTTCCATGTACCTTCTTAATGCTCTGTCCATTTATATTCGTTAATTTACGTCCTTTTATCTTCTATATACTCTGTCCACTTAAATGTCTGTTGGTCTTCATTATGATCTGTCCATTTATAGTTTTATGCTCTCCCCACTTATTTTCGTTATGCTCTGTCCATTTATATTCTGTTTGCTCTGTCACCTCGTATCCTTTTTACTCTATCCATTTCTATTCTTTATGCCGTGTCCACTTATATTATTTATGTTCTGTCCATTTCTATTTTTTATACTCTGTCCATTTATATTCTTTATGCTCTCTCACCTTATATCCTTTATACTCTGTCCATTTCTATTCTTTATGCTCTGTCCATTTATATTCTATATGCCCTGTCCACTTACATTCTTTATACTCTGTCCCCATATGTTCTTTATACTCTGTCCATTTATATTCTTTATGCTTTGTTCATTTTTATTCCCTATGCTATGATAATTTCTATTCTTTATACTCCGTTCAGTTATAATCTTTATGCTCTGTCCATTCCTATTACGTATGCTCTGTCCATTTATATTCTTTTTGCTCAGCCCACTTATCTTCTTTATGCTCATCCTGTTGGTCGTAACCCATTGACATCTTCCCCTTCCAGAAATCTCACATGCCAAACCTAATTTGAGTCTGCTTGACTTTATGATGTTCGTTATTGATTGATACTTATTTATGTGATTCTTGTCTTCGTAGCTATTCACATTGTCCACGCGCGGGTACAGAAAAGCCTGAAGTATCCTCTCCAGCTAAGAACGTAACATTGTCAAAACTTCAGCAGTGTTTCATGCTAGAATACGTGTACTCCGTTTGATGATTAAAAAAATTACATAGTGAACAGATGCGCCAAACTGATTTATTTTTAATCACACTACTCATAATTCGATCTTTGTAAGGACCGTGACTGTGTTTAGTTTAAATGAAAGTTATCAGTCATTAAGTCAATCATAGTTAGCATGCCCCTTCAGAACGCCTTGTCTCTTGTTTTCCGTTAATCTACTGAAACTCTTCATTTTCGTAGACTATTTACAAGCATGAAGCATTAGCGATCTGTTTGCTTACAAACTAAAATTGTTAACGGTTACATAGACTACGTTAAGTGTTATCTTATAGATATATATTTTATAAACTACTTCATGTGTTAACCAAGTCATAGACTACTTACAAACTTGAAGTGTTAACAAATCTCACAGACTATTTACAAACTTTAAGTGTTAACAATCTCATAGACTATTTACAAACGTGACGTGTTCACGGTCCCGTAAACTGTTTAAATGAATCTTTTTGGCAAATCAATATGACGTGCTTTGTGCCTGTCTTTGTTTTTTAATGTATCATAGACTTGGTGGTATAATGTATCATAGACTTGGTGGTATAATGTATTGTTTAAGTGTGGCTTTAATAAGTGCTTTTGATGTTTATGCTATGTTAGTAAATTATATGTGTGTGACATATATTACTGAATGCGGAATACTGGGGACTATGGACGTTTTCACCATTATTATTTCCCTATGAGCTAATTACTGAGCGTGGGTCCATCACTGCAGCTGGTCTTCTTAAAGGAAGCCTGCTTGAGATTCTTGAGATGTAGATATTTAGAAGAATGGGGCGCATCTCATGGAAAGAGAAGAAAACAAATAAGGAGGTCATAGAAAATCTAGGTATGAAAAGAGAACTAATGAAGGAGATCAAAATTAGGCTGCTAAAGTATTTTGGCCACATAAAAAGGCATAACACCTTGCAGAAGACCATAATAGGAGGGATGGTTCAAGGCAAACGTGCAAGGGGAAGATAGAGCTATACGTGGGAAGATAACATCAAGAGATGGACAGGAAAGAGTCTATCAGAGTGCACCATCAAGACAAGAGATAGAAGACGTTGGAGATCCATTACAGCCAACCTTCGTTGTGGAGATAGCAGCCGATGATGATGGCGTTCTTTTCTTTCGTAGTTACCTCTGATCCCTCAGTCATCTCACTTCTGTGCTGACTGTGACCAGCGCCAACGTCCGATGATAGTTAGTTTTCTAGCTCATAGTAGAGTTGTATGCCACCCAAGGGGTTTGAATAACAATTTGAAAAATTACTACCTTGTGTAGTGGTTTCTGTAACTATTTGTTGTTCATGATGAGGCTGCTATCACAAAGTGCAACGCCACCCCAGTCATTTATTGCGGTGTGTTATTAATTTTTTTTTTATAAAGAGGTAATACGTCTTATTAAGACCGGGGGGGAGGGGGGGGGGGTGAAATGCCCACGTTTCGGCCACTAGGTGTACAGGCACCAACGACATAAAAATAAAACAGAAAAAAAAGAAAGAAGAACTAATTGAATAACATCAGAAATAAATAAAAATGATGCAACCCGTGAATCAGAATGGCCAGTTTCATTCCCGCCTGTGGAATTATTGGGCGACATTTAGCCTGCCTTTATTATTACTTTTATTAGCTCTTCTGCTTGTGCCGGGAGGACAAAGTAAGCAATCAGCCATAATAAAGACAAGCAGATCATCAACGCTAGTATGAGACGCAGCTGGCTTAGACAACAGAAGAGAAACAAAACTAGCTAACATGAGCGAAAAACAGTGACATCCCTTCATAGGAGCGAATACAGCAAATCCAGATAACACCTTACGTCCCACCATAGTGTTATTACCAGTGGCCTGCGCTATAAAAAGCAAAGACAACAAGTTCATAACATACGAGATGGTTATAATAATGATGATGATAGTGATAATGATGTTTATATTAACATGATGGAAATAATGAGGATGCTGATGATTCTGGTGAGGATGATGACGATAATACCATTTATCAGAGTGACGGCGATGATAATCCTGGTTCTGATAATAATACTGGTGATGATAACGAAAATGAAATGTGGCAAACGAAGAAAAGATCAGCATTCAGTGTAAGTACTTTGCGTAGTAAATGTTCTCAGCTGTGAAAAGTGTTCTTGGCGTTATGTAGCTTTTCTCGTTAAGGAGAAAAATAATGTAGACTCATGATAAATTGCGACGTGCGACCTGGCCAAAAGGTGATGAGCTCCAGCAGAAGCTATGGGGCTGCCGTGCCGACCTGGAAAAGACTGTGGACTTCGTCCTGGCGACAGGCCTGCAGATTTAGCATGACTACAAACCGAACGCAGAAGAATAATGTAGACTAATCGAGGTGAACGTAAAATATGCCCTACTCGATACTAGGGAAACATAGCATGTCACTACCAAGAACATCATGTACAAATTGCAGACATTCACCAACGAATGCCACCCCCACCCCCGGTCACATCCTCCGTGTCAGATGGCCAGGCTGAATAAACCAGGGTTGTGGCGTCGGCAAAAAAAAATTTCTGACGCCAAATACAGTTTTTTTAAACTAGTGATATAGCATAAAATTATGCACTTATATGGAGTTATATGTATATGTTTGGTATGTGTGTGAATAAATGAATACGTGGCTTTCGTAGACTACATTCATACAGTAATACAAAACAAAAAATCATCCACTCCTGCACACAAATAACTGCTTTGCCAAACACCATGAGGCAAAATAGTTTCATTTTAACAATGACGGGAAAATTGGCAGTGTATATAGTTTATTTTCATTTATTGAAAAAAACAAAGAAAACGAATCCATCTGTTCAAACTACGCTGCTGAAGTACAGGCCTTAAGCATTGCTGCAGGAATAATAAATAACACAATAAGCCAATGTCAGCAGGTTGTATTCCTTACCGATGCAATGTCAGTTCTGCAAGCCCTCAACAGTGATAAACTGCCAGAATTAAACAAAGTCCTATACGAAGTAAATATCAAAAGAAGGGTAGTGCTACAGTGGATACCATCACACTGTGGCATACCAGGAAATGAAAGAGCAGATACGTCAGCAAAAGAGGGAGCAACACAGGAACAAAAAGAACAAACAATCACATTCCAGGAAAAGAAGACCCTTATCAAGGCCACCAGGAAAATTGACCAACAAAGAGACAACTATCACTATCTTGATCGAGCAAAACAGGTGATCCTGTTCCGTATTAGAACAGGACATAACAGACTGAACAGTCACTTATACAGACTGAGATTGGTCCCATCACCCCTATGTACGTGTGGACAGGCAGCGCAGACAGCCGAACACATCCTGCAAGACTGCCACATGCTTATTCAATTGCGAACTGAACATTGGCCCACAGAGACGCACATCCACACAAAGCTGTTTGGGAGTCTTGAAGAACTTTCAACCACAGCAACATACATGCAGAGAACCGGACTTCTTGTGAAGACATTTCTAAACAACAGCGAACGAGAAGAAGAAGAAGAAGATTTATTGTGTGCTTTTTCTAAATGTGGCAACGAATGTCCAATTGTGATAAAAACTTTATTTATGATCAAAAGCAACTGAAATTCTCCTACATCGTGTAAAAATGGTTGTACTTAACACGAAAGTGGTTTTAGCAGTTCTACTTTAAAATGTTATTTCAAATTTGTTAAGCGCCCCCTGCCTTGCATGGATCAAACATGGATCTGTCTTGAATTAAGCCTCCACTAAAACATGACCGACTCCACTAAAACATGACCGACTCCACGACTCCGACTCCACAGCCCTCGAATAAACGTAAACTTAAAGGCATAGAAAACGACAAAAACAAGTACAGTTGAAGATTAAAGAAAGTGGTGATGGCTAAGACATACTCTCAAGAACCAAACACACCTTTTGACAGGGAAAAAGAAGAGTTGAAAAGGCCACGAGAGTACCTAAAGTGGAAGCCTTCTTCTTCTTCTTCTTGCGATCGCATCTTTGATGATTACACCGTCAGACGAGTTCTCATGATGAATTCGACTGTGAGCATGTTCTACAGGACTGTCCTCTGTATGACCAGTTAAGAAAGATATACTGGCCCAATGACTCAACACTAAACTCAAAGCTATATGGAGTTAATGAAGTGGAAGCCAAACCGACAGGTATCTCATGGGTGGAACTGAAGAAGACGGGCTATTATATAAACATGTGTCCAGCAACAACCGCTGCTGTATGATTGACAGGGAATTCAAGGATGATGATGAAGCTGGTTTAATAATAGCAAAGTCAAATTGATTTTACAGTAGCAATGTAAAAAAGATGTCATTGCAAAACTGATATTACAGTAGCAATGTAAGACTGATATTTAAGTAACAGTGGAAAACTGATATTACAGTAACGGTGGAAAACTGATAATACAGTAACAATTGAAAAAATGTCTGTTATAGTTACACCATAAAACCGATTTTATAGTAGCATTGGAATCATGATTCTACAGGAGATAAGTAATAATGATGTTATACTGGCGATGTCAGGATGATTTTAAAGTAGAAATACAAAAACGATTTTTATACTCGCAATGTAAAATGACTTTACAGTAGCAATGTAAAAATAATTTTATAGTAGCAGCGTTCATATGTTTCCATAAGCAAGACACCAAGAAAGATTAAATAAACAAAACGCAAGCCAAACAAGAAAAAATAAAACAAAGTATGTAAAGAACTAATAGCCCAACCCATACAGTATGCTTACAGCACCAGTGCACAGGGTATTTTCCAACCTAAAAAAAAAAATCAAAACAAACGCCCCCAAAACACACAATAAAATGAAAGTAAACATCTAAGGCCCTGATAGCTGGAGCTATAAAGTTATGGGCCGCAATGAAGCGCAAGGTCCATTTGTGGGAAATGCTACAATCAAAATAGCGTGAAGGTTCTATTTTCCCCCACAAAGGCAGTAAAAATTAATTTCCAATTAGTTTTGTTTCGCAACCCCTGGTTTATGGTGACTACGCTGCGCTTGTTAATTGCACCAACAACGGAATCAAAAGAGCAGGAGCGATTGATGTAGATCGTTTATTGCTAGAATACCACGGTGTGTTTATTGGATGGAGAGGTGGAGTGATGGAGCATACCCGTAAGATTAGCCACATGAGGTAATGGTCGTAGGAATTAAGAAATGTACTCAGATCACTACCCAAACATAATGAAAAGGCCGTTTAGAAACTGGTGGCACACACACACACCCAGATATATATATATATATATATATATATATATATATATATATATATATATATATATATATATATATATATATATATATATATATATATATATATATATCAAAACATATGTATTTAAATAAAGAATCAAGAGGTTCTAAGAAAATTAGGAATTTAAAAAGGTAGTGAAACAAATCACAACCGAAAAGTAATATATAACGTCCGTATTAAAAAATAAAAACACACACAACCAAACAAACAAACAAACAAACAAACAAACCAAAACCAGTGTAGTTTCCTAGGGTCTCTGAGAAGATTAAAAAAGATAAGACAAAAAAAAATGAGGATTTCCTCTCCCCCAGGCATGTCTTATGTGACGTATAATGGAAATATAACCTACAGTATCTGACAGCCTTTGCTTTCCCGTTAGCGTCCTAAGATTCGCTAACAAAGTCACGCATTTCTCTGCCAGTCTGACTCACCTTTTAATCAACGCCTCTTTTTACTTGACCATAACAAACGAGTTTGTTTACCAACTTTCGCAACCTGTCATTCATAGCAGGGGGCGAACCACGTTCGTTTTCCCAAGTTTCTCAGCTGATCTGTCAATATTACGATAACTGACAGACCGCACGTGGTAAACACATGGAAGAGTATCGGCCTTTAAAGATTCTCTATAAGGGGAGCTAACACTTTTGATGTTCGTACTCAGGGGGGAGAAAATTCTTTGATCTCCAGAAACGGGGGAAATCTCGTGATTCCAGTTACACCGTTCCAAGTCTCTGCAACGCCGACAGAGCGACCGTGGAAAAACCTTTTCATCTAGGAAATTTAGGTTTCCGATTTCTGCTATGCACAAGAAGCGTGAAAAATAACATCCTCTAGAGATCATAATACCATGATGTATATAAACGGTGGCTTCCTAAACTCGAGATCAATTGTCGCTCAGAATTTTGGATAATCTAAGCACGTTATTCTAGAACCACTGTGGGAGTTATGTTGATAGCATTTCGTGGGGATTGTTTCACTTCTGATTTGTGGTAAAAGAAATTAGCATTTTCGTGATTTAATGTGTTAAGTTTACCATTATAACTCACTTGGATTTTCTAGCGTTAAGACTAGTGAATTAAATAACGCGTAGCTATTTTTATTCCAGATGTTTCAGTCGTAATGTTAATTTTAATCACCCTTTCTCACACAAGAAGATACGGTTTAGTTGACTGATTAAGTGCTAGGGCGACAATGTGACCGAATAGGATTCATGTTTATTTCATTTTGTGTTTTATAGTAAGTGACTATTGTTTATACCTTATGACTAAACTAACCGGCGCCGACAATAAAATCACTATTAACGACAGGCGATATTTGTAAGTGCGCGTAAGGGCAATTAAACAATAGGTGACATTGTGAGCTGATCGTTAACGCGCGCACAGAGGGGCGGGAAGGTGCATACCTTTGTCCGATCTGAAAGTGCCGCGCGGGCGAAAAGCTGATCGTAAAGTTGTAAATAAAGACACCGTGTGCCTTCTAACTTTAATCAGGACTGACGGAGAGGATAAGAGATCGTCTCGTCCCCTTCCGTGTGTATATACGTAGAGACATATAAAAGTAGCATTTTTTATGATGTTCTTCTATTTTTGCAGACCTGATCACAGAGCGGCTTGCGGTCTTTTCCTTTTCTTTTTCTATTGTGGTCCTTGGCTTCATTTATTGATTGATGAATGGTGTCGTCGTCTTGGCTTACAAGTCCCCAAGTTCATTTGTAAACAGGAGTGGTCAGAGAGGCACATAAACATTTTTCTAAAGTAAAAAGTTAACTGGACTTACAAATACCCAGATATTCATTTCAATTTTATCAGCCCACTGTGGCGTAATAAAAGTACCATTAACATCTGACTTTTGACAGTCGTATTCTCGGATTTATCCAGCAAGTTACGCTGTTTTAAAATCGGCACTCACACCAGAGCCAGCCGATAGGATTTATCATCATCATCATAAGTAACATTTTTTTAAGCAACTAGCTGTTGCCAAATACTGGAAATATTTCCCTTTCTTTGTTGTGAATACAAGATCTCGATTTGTTTCTACATTTAACTATTCGAGGTGACATTATTGATTCAGGAGTACACCACTAAAATTGGCGTCCACCCTATTAATTTATTGTCAAGGCTAGACTGGGGCCAAATTTGGCACTGAACACTGTCATTATCTATATCGATAAATATATTAGAATACCTGTACATCCATGGAGATATCATCAAGATTAGGTAAGGAGCCAGAGCGTGGCCACGTATGACAGAGAGAGAGAGAGATTGAATATTTTTCTTGTTACGGTAACTTGTACCAAACTGGTTATTCTGCTTTTAAAATTGTTTACTTTACTGAGTAGCACTTATTAGGAACTTTGTTTACCTTACTGTCTATGCTATAACATAGTGCTGACCTTTGATCTTTAGGGTTTATTAACTTGTTGGGTTCTTTTTCTCATTAAGGGGAGGGCACATGTATTCTGTTGATTTTCTATGCATATAGTTCTGATTTTATTTGATAGTCTTTAGATATTTGATTTTGTAAAGTTTAATGATAATAAACAACAAAAGAACTTACCTTTGTGTGTTGGTCAGACCCATACCCAATTTTACCATAGTTTTTCACGTTTGTGTGTCTTGTAGTCACATAGTTGTGCGTGCGTGTATAGTTAAACTTACATGTTCATACAGGGAGCGAGAGATTGTCTTATACTAAATTATAGTCGTATAGATAGGCTGGACTAGAGGAACTACTCATTCCAGAGACTAGATTTTTTCCTTAAACTATTCACTCGTGAAATCTATTTCTTACACCTTTATTCTCACGTATTTACCACTATCAACTCTGCTCAGACGTCCCGTCTTTCAAACCTATATAAAAATTTACGACATCTTAAAAAGGCCACTAATAAAATATTGTGCGTGGGGAGGGCAACCTCATCATTTAAAACAATTCGCTACAGAAACCAACTCAGCAAGCGCACATGATAACTTTGGGGGCAGGCTTTCTGCACGGGGACCACCAGTTCTGGTTGATCCATGCTCCATAAGGGGCCCCACAAAATAAAAAAAAGTAAATGATGAGGATATTTAAAAAAAAAGAATATTTTCTTGGAAAACGAAGTAATAGCTGAAGACAAATACTCGTAAATGCGTACATAGGCGAGGGCGCATCGATATAAGTTGAACGGGCGACAAAAGTAATTATCATCAGATCCTATCATTTAGCGTATATCAATCTATCTACACGTCAGTTCGAATATTAACATAAAGAAGGCAGCGGCTATAATATTTACAATCAGTCTACATTGGGGAGATTTCGTTCATTTTAAAAAAGTGCATTTTCGGTTGCTGATTTAGCTACGTCAAAATATAGAGTATTCATTGCCTCTCTTTAATAACACAATGCGCTAATGTATACCTGAAGTGCAGGCTAAGACCCTGTGTTCCTACTTTATCAAAGAACCAATCCCTCTGTGACAAGTCAGAAGACAAAAATCCAGCATCACTAAAGTCACATAAAAACAACCCTCCACCCTCTTTTTGAAGGCTTTGTCCGAGAGTAAGGGTTCCCAGCCTGGGGTAAGCGAACCTCTTGGGGTACGAGAAGTTTGTCAAGTGAGTGAGTGGATTATTTGGTACATAACTGTATTATTTGGTTTGTGTAGTTCTCGGGTATCTCTCGTGAGACAGAGAAAGAATGGGATTACAGATGCATTAGGCGTGTCGTACAAGGCGATTAATGTGAGGTTGGGCATGGCGGCTGACAACCTCATCGTGTACAACAAATTGCTACATAAACAACCGTTGCAAGAGCACGTGAATGCTCTGTGCAAGCTTTCTACACGGAAGCCGGCTCCAATGCTGGTTCTATGCTCCACAAGGAGCGAAAAGAACTGATAATAATGACGAACTGTAGTATTCAGCGTGGTGAGGCACATGGATAGACATCCTACAACAACATCACAGACATCCTACAACAACATCACAGACATCCTGCAACAACATCACAGACATCCTACAACAACATCACAGATATCCTACAACAACATCACAGACATCCTACAACCACATCACAGACATCCTACAACAACATCACAGACATCCTACAACAACATCACAGACATCCTACAACAACATCACAGACATCCTACAACAACATCACAGACAACAACACTGACTCACAGCAGCCAAACCAACACACTTGGCTCAGTTTTCCACAACGCTTAACGGCAATAGAGGAAGGAAAAAAGTAATAATATTAATAATAGCCCCTTCAGTCCTTACTGACTATGAGAATGCGCCTATGAGGTGACAGCCCTCCGCTGCTTATTTTCCTGGTGTTCCTTTCGACGTTTTCTCATCTCTTCTGCTTGTTGTGAGAGTTCTTTTCGCCCAATCTGAGGTGGCGCCGTAGGTAGCATTGCCACTTGGTGCGATCAACAGTTTCACCTTCCCAGGTTGCCGGATTCATGTTCAGTGCCCTCATGTCTCTCATGCACATATCTTTGAACCTCAGCTGCGGTCGCCCAACTGTTCTTTTGCCAACTGCCAGTTGTCCGTAGAAGATATCTTTCAGGACGCGACCATCTTCCATGCGGCGGACATGGCCATGCCAGCGTAGTCTGCGCTGTCTAAGCAGTGTATATATGCTTTGAAGGCCAGCACGTGACAACACCTCGACATTTGTCACTTTTTCTTTCCACGAAATACCGAGGATGTGGCGCAGACAACGTAGATGGAAGATATTGAGCCTTCTTTCCTGCTTAGCATAGATTGTCCATGTCTCGCTGCCATATAGAAGTGTGCTGGTGACGCAGGCGTTATATACCGCAGCTTTGGTCTTGGCTGTGAGTCTGGAGTTTCCCCAAACACGCGCTGTGAGGCGGGCCAATGTAGCTGCAGCTTTGCCAATGCGACTGTCAATTTCTGAGTCCAGAGAGTTTGTCCATGAAGGTAGACCCCAGGTATGTGAAGTGGTGCACCACTAAGGAAAAGGTAAGTAAGTATAATTCAACAAAAGACGTATCTCTGTCCTTCTGGGTTTTCAGTTCTGTTCTCAAAGCCAAAACCAGAAACAAAGTGGAGGCTGAACATGATATGCGGGGATCTCGTTCACAAACTGTAAAAAAAAAAAAAAAGGTAAAAGAAAGTTCCATAGCAGATTCTGCTGTAGAGGAGTGAAGTGTTAGAGACTAGGTCCAGCAACGATAGGTGGGGTGACCAGTTCTCTTCCTCGCTGCATTTTCCTTCCCTAACTCAAGAGCACAGTCAGGTACCAATTTACAGCTGGGTAGTTTGGAACATGCCTATATAGTGAACCGAACCCGACACCTTTGCCGCGAGAGACCAGAGCTCTAACCACTCTGCCAATCAAAAGCTCTTCACAAACTGTACCAAGAATAAAACTGTTGGTTGGCAAGAAACAGAATCAAAGGTTTCATAGTGTATTTGCCTGACACTTTTATTAACAACTTTACGACACTAAAATTGTTGTTATGTACCGAATTAGCTTTTCTTATGAAATATTAATACATCGATTTATTTATTTTCTTATAAGCATATGCATGGCCAACTTCATAACCTTTATTTTTTCAATACTGAACAGAGTTTACAGTAATGTGTACCGTAATACCAATGTGTACCGTAATACCAATGTGTACCGTAATGCCAATGTGTACTGTAATACCGATGTGTACCGTAATACCAATGTTTAACCGTAATACCAATGTGTACGAGACCAGCAAAAGATGAGAACCTCTATCCTGGAGGCTACGTACGGTTCTATAGAACAATAATAATATTTATGGGGGAAAGGGGGCATGTTCAAGTTAAGAAAAATCAAGGGGTATATTGAATACATGAGATGCTTTGGAAGAGTCGAGAGCACAAAGGTCCAATTGAAAGCTCTCGAAATGACAAAGCCGAGAACAGTCTGACGCGAGTTGGCACAAATGAAAAGCCATTTCAAAGGGTCGACGGATTTTCGACGTTTTACACAAAACTGAAAAGGGTTTTTTGGACAACTTAGGGACAAATGAACAAAACAGGATTGATGAAAAGGGACAAGTCTATTTCAGCGGCGGATCGAATCAAAAGGTTGCCACTGGGAGGTGGTAGGGTTGGTGGGAGGCGTTATTAACTTTCGAAAAAAGACTTAAACAACGGAGCCTGAAGTCTACTGGCGTCTATGGCTTCTTTTCCTTGTTTTTTTCTTTTGTGCTCTACAAGAAATATTTCAATGAAGTTGAATAAACCAAGCTGGCGTCCGTGTCCTTAAACCACATTACAAGCACACGCACCCATAAAGCCACTAAGGTTTCTTAGAAGAAATACAATAATATTCCGTACTTCAAAAAGAAAAAAAGAAACAAGAAATATAATAATATTCCGTATACAAGCATTTAAAATAGGAAAAAAAAAAAGTTTGGAATTTCAATTACCGAGGCAGAAGAACAAGGTTAAAAAAAAAAAATTCTATTAATAATTGACCCAGCTTAGTAAGTCACCTCCAAGAGAAGAATCATCCATTGTCCCGAGGTCGTAGCTTTTAATGTCTAACCGTTGCTGGTCTAATCTACGCCCCGCGATGCCACGCATTGACAGCGTCCGCACAGTGACAAGTGTTCTGTTCTGTTTTTTTTTTTTTAAATTGTTGTTCAAACCCCTTGGGTGGCATACAACTCTGTAATGAGCTAGAAAACGAACTATCATCGGACGTTGGCGCTGGTCACAGTCAACACAGAAGAGAGATGACTGCGGGATCCAAGGCAACGACGAAAGAAAAGAACGCCATCATCATCATCGGCTGCCATCTCCACAACGAAGGTTGGCTGTAATGGATCTCCAACGTCTTCTGTCTCTTGTCTTCGTGGTGCACTCTGATAGACTCTTTCCTGGCCATCTCCTGATGTTATCTTCCCACGTATAGCTCTATCTTCCCCTTGCACGTTTGCCTCGAACCCTCCCTCCTATTATGGTCTTCTGCAAGGTGTTATGCCTGTTTATGTGGCCAAAATATTTTAGCTGCCTAATTTTGATCTCCCTCATTAGTTCTCTTTTCATACCTAGATTTTCTAGAATCTCCTTATTTGTTTTATTCTCTTTCCGTGAGATGCGCCCCATTCTTCTATATATCCACATCTCAGGGGCCTCAATTCGTTCTTCCTATTGCTTATCTATTGTCCATGTTTCTACACCACACAATAGTGAAGAATATATACAACATTTTATGATTCTCAGTTTTAATTTGTGAGTTAACTGTTTAGATGTCAGTATCTGTCTCATGTTGTTGAATGTAGCTTTGGCCATTCCTTGATTTTTGTTTCACATCTGCCATCTTCTGTTATTATATGACCAAGATAGGAGAAGCTCTTGAATTATTCCAGGATTTTCTCAGTTATGCTTATCTTTACTGTGGGCTTATGTAAAGAACATTCTTTATTTGACTTGTCCATGTTTGTTGAAGTTTTTGTGGTAACAGGTTTTTTACGGGATGGGGTAACCAGCCCCACGCCCAACCCTCCTTAGTCGCTTTTTACGACATGCCTGGTAGGGTACAGTGTTACTATTCTTTGCTCCCCTTTCGAGCACCGGTAACACACGGGTGAAGAACATGCTAGAGGTTAATAAATGAATGTTATAAAATATGTCACTTTATTCAACAACTGAATCTTTAATCATGCAGACCAGGCTGAAGCACCTCAAATGGCGTGCTAGTAGTATTTTTCAGGAGTACCCATTTTTATTTTGTCAGATTTTTATATGCTAGCTAACCTCAGAAATGAGGTATCCGAGGAAGGTGGTTGAAGTAACAAGAAGAGACATGGTCCGCAACCAGACGATACGTCAAGGCCTAAAATCCCACCCCTGCAGACCCAAATAGAACAGTCCCAACTAAGATGGTTTGGCCATGTCTGCAGAATGGGAGAAGATCGGCTACCACGACAAGCATGGGAAACAAAGAGCCAGGGATCCAGACCCACAGGACGACCCAGAGTCCGCTGGCAGGACAACATTAGACAATCTTTGAAGGACAGAGGACTAGAATGGAACCAGGCCAGGAGGAAGACAGCCGATAGGATAGTCTGGCGCTCTCTCTTCCAAACTTCTACACCTCACGGTAGAAGGGGAACGACTAAGTAAGTAAGTACGAGTATATGCTAGCTGCTAGACACTAGTTGTTATTTTCAGGACTTTGTGTTTTCTTTTTTTTCGACTTGCATTTTGGCTGATTGTAGCGAGAGGAAAGATATAATGATAGTGAGATTATCCTGGACAAATAGATGTATCAGATGATACCAGGATAGTGCCATATAAGAGACTGGTCTTACAAGAAATACTCCATTCTCTGAAAAGAGTAATGGTGTATCGACATCAAAGGTATAGTCAAGCTGTATAGTTCCTAGATGAGATGGTAATGTGCTATCTACGAGTGGGTTTATATTTATATATGGCATTTGAAGTAGTCCAACACTGAGCTACTTATCTTAAACAAAGTCTTTCCTAGGCCTCGTACAGCAGTATGATTAGATAGAACCCCACCACTGCGGGTCCTCCCCTCGTCAAGATGACTGTCGTGAATTATTCTAATCCCCATATATAAATTAAAACGTAAATGCAAAGCCTAACAAATAAATTTAATAAAAGGAAAGAAGAATGGTAAAGAACAGTGATGTCACAATGACTGTACTCGAAATCCCCCTTGTTTTCTACTTCGTCTGCAAATTGTAACGCTTTCACGTTGATAGTAAAAGCCTACTGTATTATTACCCGCTTTCTTCAATGAAACGTGTACTGTATTTCTTGGAAAAACCTTGAGATACGCAAGCTGATCAATGACCTAAATTTAATATTTCATTCATTCCATTTTATACACGGCGTAACTAAAAGACAGATGGACTAAAGGATAGAGAGAAGGGAGAGGCAGAAAGCAGGGACACGTGCAACACTAAACACGCGTCGCGCGATACACAATTGCTGCCATCACGCGTGTAAGGCCACATGCACTAACTTTATTTCAAATCGACAGTGATAAAATTCACTACCCATACCAGAGTTAGGTTTTAAAATCTGAAAAACGCTTATTGGGAAAGATGACATTAGATGGGTTTACGTTTGAAAACATGACAGTACCCAGACACCACATGGGGATTGAAGTGAACAGGAGGTGGTAGAAAATGCACATTTTGAACGCAGCCACCTAGCTCCCTTAAATTGAGATATTTGGATTCCTTAGGGTTTGCTGACAAAGAATATGTAAAACGTTACGCAAATAGTCTAGGAATTACCAAGTTATGGCCAAAATAAAATAGTGGGGGTGCCTGACAGCATGAAATCATTTCTGCTCATAAAATTTTTTTTATAACGTGTTTGAAAAAACATTACGTTACGGAAATAGCCTACCATGTTAACTCCTATTTGATTGGAGCGCAACAAATGAAAGACTAAACACGATTGGTCGGACTATAAATACTATCTTGTGTTGTCAGGGGAAACGTGAGAAAGGGGTACTTTTTTTGAAAAGATGTGTAGACATGGTTTGATTGGGTAGAGCTACGAATATACTCAATTCAGAGCGTCTGTTCATTGCCACATCTTGTAATAAACCTACTAAGAAACAGTACGTTGAGCACCAGTGTATATTTTTTATAAAATAAAGCCTGGGACATCGGCAGATCGGAGTTGTGCTATATTCATTGCCAGTCAACGAAACTGTTTATTATTATTTCCATGAATTGTGGTAAGCTTGAAATATTCAATATTTTTAAATGAAAATTGAATGTAAATTGATAAATTATGTCTGTATATATGTGTGGTTCAGTAGCGAACATGATGTAAAGCCTATAAAGCTCCAGCCTGAACAGAAGGTGTCGGAGGAAAGTAAAACTGCATGGAATGGCCAAACAGTACACTGACACCTAGATTATTAACTAGAAAGAAATAATGCTGGAATTGCAGAGGCGTAGTAACCATTAGGGAGGGAAATACTGGTATAAAGTATTTCAGATGAAGCTGACAGTTGGCCTAACGCTCTGAACTGAATGTTTGTGATGTATTGTGCTCAGTGTAGAAATGGAGTATCAATTAGTTCTGACGTAGAAGGTACAACCTTCTTGTTTCAGGGACCGTGGTCTTAAAGTTATTGAGCAGCACCTGGTCAGAGCTTTGCTGAAGCCAGAGGTGGACAGCATACTCCTTGGTCCATATAGCAACCAGTGGGGTGGCTCCAGAACTCATTTAAGTAATCGAGCCGAGGAGTCTTTTACGGCAGTCATCACGCAAGATAAGAGAGTGTGGCCATGGAGCTCAACATTATGTACCCCCCATCTTAAAATGACATTATAAACTAAAATTAAGAGGGGAATTTAATTGTTTTAATACCAGGAACTGAGAACATCTCCAATACTAGTTCCAATAGACACAAACTATTGAAGTCATGATGACAAATACCAACAGAGCTTGAACAAAACAAAACCAGTATTACCTCATATTACCACTACACAACTGACACACATAGGATACCATTAATAATATATGTCACTACAAGAATCATATTAATAAATTCTGTACATATAACTTGTAATTAAAATTGATTGTGATTCCTGGTTCCCTTTGTATTTGAATCAGGACACATATACATTCATGACAGCACTGAATACATATTGTTATTTGAAAAGTTATCAGTGACTCCTTTAAGATATCCTCTTAGAGTGTTATATGTATGTGAGTGTCACAGTGTTGTCAAGTGTGGTGGAATAAATTAAATTGTTTATCTGTCTGTTGTTGTTATGACTTACACTTCATCATACACATACCCTAGACATATAACGTAGTCATCACACTATTCCAGAATAATTCTGACTGAGGTATACATATGTGGCAGTAAGTAAGGTTATCTATAATACACTACTCTTATTAGATATAGATACCTTCACAGCTGATCTCAGTCAGTACAATAAGTCCCATATATATATTTATAACATCCCACTTTTATAACATCCCACTTTATCTATTTGCTAACTTGGTCACTATAGGTTTTGTATGACACTCAGGGCAGGATATAACCTGAAACAATATATACAACCTACGTAGTTTTGCTCATTGTCTCCTTAGCCAGTCAGGAGGTATAATGAGACAGTTCAGACAAGCTATGGTTAATCACAAGAGACACAGTAAGTCATGAATAACACAATTCGTTCACGTTCTAGCACAATAGTTCAGTAATTCACTTGTTACAGTTTTGTCCATGATTTGTTTCTATAAAATCATATAGGCCTTATGGTAATCATTGTGTCATATATCAAATAATACAGAAAATCAATCTGTTATAGTCATTCCTTCCTCCAGTTTCCAGCAAGCATTATATCTTTAAAACGCTTTCCACAAACAACTAGCTCAATCCATTCGTTCTACTGATTTAATACAAGTAACCTAAACCTACACACTTCGGGTTTTCCTCCAGAAATAACACAATGATTCTACACATACCAATATTACTTTAAGCACACATTGATAATATATTTACATATATATATTTAATTAACATCTCGCTTACCCTCAATCACAGACAGGCTTTCAATGGTTACACAGTCTGCTCACACTTCTGCAGATGGCAACAGAGGTGATATAAATGCTGTGCTCTGTGTCTGTAGTTTGAATTAGGCGACGAGTGTGTCTGTGTCATTCGTTCTCTCCCCTTATATAGTGGACTTGAGGATGTACGAGATGACAACTAGCCCAAAGTACGTTTGCATACATCCAAAATCGGGTAGACGGGGCAAGGTGTGCTTAAATAACAAATCTAAAATAATTCTGGAATCCTTATGTGTTCACCGATTTCCTCCATCTTAGGCTTTTTTACTCATATGAATGAGCTCTATCACTATGAATAACCACTTTATCCTATAGTTTATCCGACTATTCACTGGAGCAGCCGAAACAGGGAAAAACACAACATGGTTCATGCTCCACTGTCTTCTATTCACAATAACTTCGGCTCAGTGAATCTATTGCTATATATCTAAGGCTAATGATCCCTATTATTGAACTGGGTCCTTTTCTAACTAGGTACTCCATGATTAGTTGCACACTGCCTTCCGAAATATCATCAACATCTACACTTTTGTTTCCTCCATGTCTAGCGTATCTTGCGACACTATTTGTACTAAGCTGGCGTTTCATAGGTCAGTTACATCCACGGGGTTTGCGCGGTGATAAATTTTGAATGATGCCGAGATATGATTCAGACTTCATTACATTGATATAAGTGAAGGATCTCCATCTATGGTTGAAAGAGCGCGCCTCAGTCTTGGAGATATTTTCCTTTTTCAGAAAAAATACAAATGAAATAATGTCCACACAGCTCGTTGTTCATTGTTGATCAGAATCTACATCATTGCACTCCGCGCAAAAACTTAGGTACTCAGTCTACCTCAGCAAATGTCGAAGGGCATAAATGCTGATTGTCCCTGTAACGCGCTGCATCTTTGTATGTCCAACCACACTAGATATGTATACATTCTTGTATTTCTATTACATGTCGGAAATATTTTAAAATTACTTTTATTTGTAAGAAAAACTGAAATATTTCTACGTTTATTAAGGAAAAGAGCACACATATTAGGTAGTTCTAGTAAACCATAACTTTTAAGGCATGGAATTCGCAGAGACAGAGAAGAAACCAAGGAACTAACGTAGAATAAACTTCATTCCCACAAAAAGATAATAATATTCCGTTTATACATTATTATTAAAAATAGGATGGGTGGCACACATAGAAAAAGATGATTAAAATGGCAGAGGGGAAAGAGATAGAGAAAGAGAGGGAAAGAGGGGGGGGGGGGAGTAAAAGCAAGTCGTCACTGGCTTATGCACCCAAGAGAAGCTCGGGCAGGGATTCTTAACCTATTTTGCTCTAAGATCTCCTATAAGAGTGACCTTACGTTCACAACTCGTGTCTTTCCCCAAATTAACCAAAGACTGAATCAAGACATAATAATTACGATGTTGTCTTTCCCCAAATGAACCAAAAACCAAATGAAGACATAATTACAATGTTGTCTTTCCCCAAATTAATCAAAGACTCAATCAAGACATAATTACAATGTTGTCTTTCCCCAAATTAACCAAAGAACCGATCAAGACATAATTACGATATTGCTACACGGATTTTATTTGTAGCCTAATCCTCAGATGCACAAAGCAATTTACAAAAATAAATAACATAGAACTTTATCCAGTAAGAAAGCAATAGTGATACATTTTATGGGAGGCTCCTCTCACGTCTCATGCATCCCCTCTGCAGCTTCACCCGAGACTCACCCGACAGGTTAAGAAACAAGAGGTGTGTAGTGAATTTCTAAATACAATATCTAATTTAATATATAACAATATCGGGCATAAAGGAAAAGATAAGAAAGTATAAAAGAATTTTCTGCTAGAACTGTTGGTATCGCCTACGCCTTCAGATTATTATTTGCTAACAAATAGCCGAACAAAACGGTACCCAAATTTTTCATATTCGTCCTTGACATAATCACTTTTCCTAGTTCTAAGAAAATATATGCCTAAAAATGCATTGTGGAACGAGGAGGGGCAAGGAAAGATGAAATGCTAAGTCGTTTCGCATTGATTTTAAACTAAAAGCCAATACCAATACAGGGGCAAGCCTTGCCTTAGGGGTTTCCCCAAAATACGAGGAAAAAGTTAGACCATGCAGACAACTCGTGTCACAAAAACAACCTTAGCTCTTATTTCAAAGGACGTAATTATCACGTAAATAGAGAAGACAGCACATGGAAAAGAATTGAACGTGTAGTAGACTAAAAATAAAAAAACACTAACTTAGAAAAAAAAAACTGTGTACTTCTGAACCAAGCCAACTAGTCCCATATAAATTGTATATTCGTGTACCTTAGGACTTGTTGACAAAGAATATGGTAATAGTTACGCAAATAGTCCATTAATTAACTAATTATAGCCATAATACTATAGTGGATCCGACCAGACTGTCAAGTAAAGATCATGCCTGCTTATAATTTTTTATGGCATGTTTTGAAAAAAAACGACTTTGGGTAAATGAGGTTAAAAGGTACGGGATATTTGATTGGGTGGATTTTGAAGGAAGGCGAAGTATGATTGGTTGACCTAAAACTAAAAATATATTTGCCTTGGAAACATATTGGGAGTTGTTTGAAACGATAGATTCAAAAATAAATGTAAACATGGTCCCATTGGACAAAGCAGTAGATACTGGTACGAAACGGGGACTGTTCACTGCCATTTCAAGTAAATTTTGTGTAAAGCAAGATCGATGAGAGCAGGCGGAGAAATTTTCTAACATAGGAAAAGCCTGGACATAGGGCAGATCGAAAATGTGCCATATTCTATTGCCTAGTCATTGTTTAATTGTGTTATTTCCTTGCATCTGTGAGGGTTTTGGTTGCTGTCAATAACTGGTGCCAGACTACAGTGGGCCGATATATTCATGCCACAGTCTTGCCTTTTTCGGAGACAACTGTAAACCACCATCATTCTTGAAGAAGTGGGAGCTGAAGGTTGTCGTTCAGCGAAGTGCAGGAAGATTCCTACATCATATTACAAAGATAGGTGCATGTTTCGGCACCTGATCGCTCAACTAACATTATATTACAAATAAGAAACTGGGAATAGTGATATAAACATTCCATCAGTGTCCATAAAAACTTACAAACAACATGCAGAGATGATGATAATAAACAATCAACCAGTGTATACTAGAAGTCACCTCAGTTAAACAATACAACTACACCCTTATATAATAATATGTGTATTATGGTCAGAAGACCCATTGTGTAAATTGATTGATGTAATTAATTTCTATGATTTCAATATTGATTGTCAGTCCTGATTCCAAATAAATCAGATTCAGGACAATAAATTGAAAATATTAAGTTTATCAAACTTTCAACCACTGACTTACTAAAGATAGTCTTTTAAAGTGTAGTTTGTATGTGATTGTCGTGGTACTGTTGTGTTGTATTAGATAATAAAATAAATTGTGTAATTGTTTATATGTTTAGTTGGTTAATGCAACCTTACACTAACATTTCATAACCCTAGACACTAAACGTAGTCATATTACATTCTATCTAGAATAAGTCTGAATGAGATCATAGTGGTGGTAGTAGAAAGGTGCCCTGGAAATTTACTCTAATATTTATTATATTCAGGGACCTTCACCTTGCCCACAAATATATGCTTGGCGTTACAACAGGGCCCCCGTTGTAGTTCCCGGGGGTCTCTGAAGGGACAAAGAAAGAATAGAACTGCTGCTCACTCAGGCATGTCGTACAAGGCTACTAATAAGAGGTTGTGCATGAGACCTGGCGACTTCATCATGTAAAACAAACTGTCACAGAACACACTGTCACAGAACACACTGTCACAGAACACACTGTCACAGAACACACTGTCACAAGAGCAGGTGAATGATTGGTGCAAATGTTCTGGAAGGGGACCAGCTGCAAGGGTGGCTATACGCCCCATAAGGAGTTCAACGGAAAATGATGATGATAGTACAACAAAAATTAATTTAACAGGGCCTTCGCAAGTTGACGCTTGCTTAGGGACTCACACCGTCACTGTAAGAACCCCTGATTCCCCACTGGATGAGAGACATTTTATTGACTGTAATAAGGGGGACAATAATTTAATAAATGTGCGGCGGGGAGTGATCACCTAATCATTATATTACAGCACTAATACAAGTTTGTATATCCACTTGACTTTTCAAAATTCTAGGTATTTTTATGTAAGCAAAAGTAACGTTTCAATACCTACCATTCACCTGTCTGCATTAAATTGTCTTTTTCTCACACACACAAGTAACCAGCTATACGGTAGTAATCGTAAGCATCAAGAAGAAATACAATTTTTATGAGAAGAAAAAAAAAGGGGGGGGGGGGGAAGAGAGGGGAATGGAGAAATTATGGAACACTGGCATAAGAACCTTTTTTAATCTGGGGTACACTAAAATATTTGGCACCGGAAAAAGGGGGGGGGGGTGTCCCTTGACAGTCCCAACAAAACACACATAAAAATATGTTATGCAAGTATATTTTTAAACCGTACAGTACTGTCATAATAGTATCCGTTGGCACCCTGTCCTGACTGTCACCCGGGGCGGACCGTCGACCTCGCATACCCCCCCCCCCCCCCCCCCCCCCTTAAAACGCCACTCAATGAAACTCAATCATGCGTGGAAAACATAAAGTTATCTTAAAACGTGACATGTGAGTTGGCCTACATCACGTGGTTTGTGTATGCAACACTGAGGGGTTGGGCGGGGGGCGGAGGGGGGGGGGGGGCTACGGGGGTGGGGGGGGGGGGCGGGCGGGGGGGGGGGGGGGGGGGGAGCGTTATAGTTGGCGGAGAGGGGACGGGGGTGAAGTGGGGGGGGGGGCGGGGGGGTTAGTGGGGGGGTGCCAGGGGGGGGCGGGAGGTGGGGGAAGGGGGGGGGGGGAATGAACTTGTACGGAGCGCATAGCATGGAAATTTGGGCCCATCTGGGAAGAATCTGACTAATAAACGAGGTTGAAAGATGCAGTAAAAACGATGAAATAAACATCCCTGGACCACCCGGAAAATATGACCTGTTACATAATACCTTCTGATCCTCATGTAGCTGGCAGGCAACACGTGTAGAAACATGAAGGAAGAATGTACACAATTAATAACACATGTAAATGGGTCATGAATATTTGACATAAACTTCAGTACTTTACAGTGCAATCTTTGTTCTTTTTTTTTATTTTTTAAATACAATTGTGCCTCGTTTAACCGGTTATATTAGGTCGTATGTCCAAATATTAAAAACCTTTAGGTCTGGAGAATTGTTATGAGTCTTTGTTCTGGAATCTTCAATGATAAAAGAAAACGAGTGTGACCTTGTTTGTTTGTGTTCGCTTTCAGTCATTTCTGTCTTACAGTGCTTGCCGTTAGCTTTGATCGGTAAGTACGGTGCGTCGTAGTTTACAACTGAGCTGCTATATCTGCGCTCTTCGGCCCGACCCATCCGATTTCAGCAAGCAATTTTTGCGGGTTTGCTTCCCTGCCACCACACGCCTTTATGTATGTTATACCTCGTGTCCATCCAATAGTGCTGTCAGGTGGCTGCACCGGTAAGCGTCATCGGAGTCAAGATGCAACTCTACCCCAGATCTGGGAGGCTCCGTTTCCAGGTATACCACACACTACCAACTGAGGCATCGTTCGCTGTTCGAAGTCGGATCTTAAAATACATGGAAAATAGAACTGGAAACAGAAATCATCATCATAATCATAATCAACATCATCATCTTCATCACTATCATCATCATTGTTACCACTCATTTTGCACGCAGGCTTGCTAAGGCATCGCTGTGCACAGCTGAGAGGTACACGCGACGGACCAGTGCTGAACGCTAGCTATTTGTTAAGGTGTGACCTATATGTAAATGAGTGTATGACGTAGGCAATGTCGGCGGCGAAGAAACGAACGGTGGACGTTCGGGGTGACCGGCATTCGAGGTGTTTGTTCGTCCTAATGGGACAGTGTGTGTTTTTAAGAGTTCCATACTAGGGTTCTCATTTTTATTAAATTATTGTCAGATTATCTACTGACACTACTTCAAGAATGTGTGTTTGAGTGATGTGTGGCAAGACGGCAGACAGAAGGTAGTACGTAACTGTGTAATACAAATTAACATTCATGACAAGGTCGTTTTGGAATATTTGCAGACAGTTTGACCTCTAACGGCCAGCTGTACAGTTCATCAATTCTTACTGCCAGAGATAATATGGTTATTATGGAGCATCATTTTTATACAAATGTCTCAATGTGTGAAGTACTCAGTGTTGTGAATATCGTCAATTAAAATCGTGTTAATTGTACGATGGACTGAGCGTACTTATTTCAAGTTGGTCTGACTGCATTTACATGTGGATGTTATACATGCCAACCCACGACATAACATGTGTTACCGATAACATTCACAATTACACATAAACACGAGGTAACAATCATCATTTCCCTTGTCGAATGCAGCCACCACTACAACTGGTCCCCTTCCAAGAAACCTGCACCAAAGCATTCATGTGCTCTCGCAGTGTGGTTTCTGTAGCCATTGTTCCCGCCCATATGATTTCTCTTTGGTGACGCTGGAACTGGGTTGGCCATGAGCTCAGAAGGGACCTTGACACCATATACAGAACTACTATGCAATGGACCCCCAGAAGGGCAGCGAAAGAGAGGCAAACCAAAGACAACCTGGCGGAGAACAGTGGAGGCTGAGATCCTAAGCATGAACCAGAGTTGGGGCACGGCACGAAGGATGGCCACCGATCGAGCAAAATGGGGACAGTTTGTTGTTGCATTGCAAGACGCCACTAGGCGTGATGGCTACTGACTGCTTGGTCAGTCAGGGTCTTCTTCTTCTTCGTTCGTCCTGAAAAGGACGTCGCTTGCGTTGTGTCGCTGTTTACAGCAAAGCTGCGATATCTGCGCCTTTCGGCCCGACACATCCGACTTCTGCACTGCATTTTTTAGGACCGGGTTTGCCTTCCCACTTCGATCCCTACTCTCTCAGCCAGACTGCAGTCTGTTTCAGGACCACCACTTGGAGGTTGAGTAGGGTCTTGGTCAGCTCTGGTTCGCTGACCCTGACGCAAGCAGTCAGCTATGGGTCGCTGACTGCATTCCTCACTGTTGACGCGTCTTAGGTCCCAGTCAGGGTCTAAGGATCCAAGAGACGATAAGGTGCCAGCTCCATGCACAGACTCCCTGAGTACAACCTCCCTGAGTACAACCTCCCTGAGTACAACCTCCCTGAGTGAACAGCAGTTCTATTCCCTGTTTGTATCTTCAGACACCCCCCCAGGGATTTCTCTATCATTGTCAGGGTAATGTTACCACAAACCTCACCCACCCTCCTTTACTTGATGTATTTCTTCAAAACGGTCACGTGGCTCTTGGAAGCGAAAATCTTGTCACTGATATTAACTTAAGAAAATTGGAAACAAACATCTGTTGAAACTTCCAGCACATGACATGTTGAAGAGCTACGTTTGGTGGTTATGCTTCTGAAGATGTTACACGGTGTGGAGAGGGAGAGAGACAGAAAGACAGATGCGGAGACACACTCCTTTTCAGAAATAACTTTTGTTTAAAATAAGTTGGGGGGGGGGGGGGCGCTGTGAGACTGGAAGATAACTGTTAAAAAACAAACAACCAAACAAAACAACAAACAAACATAAATGAAGAGTAGGTAAAGAATCAGTTTTACAATTGAACGAAATATCAAAATACGCGTGACGTGTAGTTTACCAAAAAGGGACTCGGAGTGGCTAAGAGATATGGTGTCTGCGTCTAATTTTAAAGGCACCAGGCTCGGTTCCCGGTACAGGGAATATAATTGATGGACATTGTTTTCAGAACCATGTGTCCTAATGATGTCATACTCCCCACCCCCAACTCCTGGGTAGTGAGATTGGATACATCACGATAGATGATCAGACCGTTAGAGTATACAACCTATATGCCCCCCCCCCCCCCCCCCCCCCCCCCCCCCCCCCCCCCCCCCCCCCCCCGCTACGCAGCCTGATTATCCCCCCCCCCCCCCGTATCCCCCCCCCCCCACCCCCCCCCCCCCCCCCCCCCCCCCCCCCACCCCCCCCCCCCCCCCCCCCCCCCCATATGTGAGGCCTGATTATTGAGCACAATGGAGAGTTTAGGCGCACAACTGAAACTAGTTGTTGGTGATTTCAACAGCCATTCAGAAAGGTGGGGTTACACAAAGGCTGATTACCCGTTGAGACATTGAGGTTAGAGGATGGGAGATTGATTTTTAAAGTCTTTCCTCATTAGAAGATGGCAATCGACCTCGACACCCGACCTTGCCTTCTCAACAGGAGACATCAACCATAAGATCGAACGCATTGTGCTCAACCAATTGGCGGGCAGTGACCACAAACCGATCAAATTAATGATCAATATGGAACATACACTCCACCTCCATAACCCCGCTGGAACTACAAAAAGGCCAACTGGAACAAGTTCTCAGCACTGACTGATGAATACTGTGGTTCCATAAACACCCAAAACAAAAGAATTGGAGAAATAGTTGACGGATTTAACAAAGCAGTTCTGAAAGCTGCCCTGGAATCAATACCAAGAGGGGCGAGGAAAGATTATAAGCCGTACTGGACAGAAGAACTCAATGAACTGGAAGAACAGGTAACAGAGGCCAGAGATGTAGCAGAACAGGTCAAAACAGTTGAGGCAAACATCGCCTACAAAGCTATCTCTGCAAAATACAGGAAAATGTTAAACTGTTCAGCCAAAAAATAGTTGGATCAAAACAACAGAAAGTCTTAACCTCGACAAAGATGGAAGAAAATTATGGAGGCTCGCCAAAGTCTTAAATAATGAGGAATGCAAAAATAAGGAAATAGCCCTACAACAAAATGAAAAAATACTCACAAAGAAAGAGGCAGCTAATGTTTTTGCTCAAAAATTCTCACTTGAGAGCCAGATAAATATTCCACTGGACAGAAAACAGGAAATTTCCAAAGAGCAAGAAATTTACCAAAATATACCAACTGTTCCAGAAGAGCATATGACAACAAACCTCACCATGAGAGAGCTAGAGGCAGCCATCGTATCCCTTAAGCAAAGAAAGTCACCTGGAAAAGACAGGGTAACAAATGACATGCTTAAAGAGCTAGGGCCTAAGGCCAAGAAAGTACTCCTCAAGATTATGAACTATAGCTGGAAGCGTGGAATAGTACCACAAGCCTGGAAAGAAGCAATACTAGTTCCAATCCCCAAAAAGGACAAAGACCGAATGGACCCCAACAGCTACAGACCCATCAGCCTTCTAAGCTGCACGGGAAAGCTTATGGAGAGAATGATCAATACCAGATTAAGCTGGCACCTCGAAGAAAAACAAATTTTACTGCACCAACAGGCAGGCTTCAGGCAACATAGGTCTACAGAGGACCAAGTCACCTACATTGCACAGGAAATCGAAGATGCTTTCCAAGAAAGAAAGCACACTTTAGCAGTCTGGGTAGATATGGAGAAAGCATTTGATAAAGTTTGGAAAGATGGGCTAAGAGTTAAAATGCTTAAATATGGAGTCTGTGGAAGAATGTATAACTGGATCAGCAACTATCTAACAAACAGAACAGCTAGAGTGCAGGTGCACGGGCAGTTAAGCAAAAAGACTACAATGGAACATGGAGTTCCACAGGGTGGGGTCCTTTCCCCAACACTCTTCCTCATATATATAAATGATATAACAGAAAACATCCACAAGAATGTCCACAACTCCCTCTACGCTGATGACCTGGCCATGTGGACTTCAGAACAATACATCTCCACAGCAAGAGTGCGCATGCAGGATTCACTGCTAGCCCTTGAAAGTTGGTCCAAAAAGTGGTTGCTCAAAATAAATGAACAAAAAACTACACACACTATTTTTACCTTGTCAAATAAACCACAGCAAGCAAAGCTGCAATTAAATGGACAGGCAGTACGAGGAGATGAAACACCAACATACTTAGGAATCACACTAGACCGCCGAATGACATGGAAATCACAGATTAACAAAATACAGCTAAGGGCAAAACTTCGCATGGCCATCATGAAAAAGTTAGCAGGTACCACATGGGGTGCTGATGAGAATATCCTCAAAAAGCTGTACACAGGCAGAGTCAGACCTGCTATGGAATATGGCATCACAGCTTGGTCGACGGCAGCAAAGTCAAATTTTGACAGAGTAAACAGACTCCAAAACCAAGCAGCACGTATTATAACAGGGGCCCTAAAGTCTACACAAATCAACCATATGGAAAACATCACAGGGCTACAGTCAATGGAGGATAGACGTGACAGCAGAGTCTTAAAACAAGCTGAAAAATTTAAGAGGCTCGAAGGACACCCCATGTACCAAAGAATGAATAGGCTAGGAAGAGGCAGGCTCAAGCGAACTAACTTTGTCGCCCAAGCAAAAGAAAAAATTAACAATAATACCATACTAGCTAGCTCAGTTGCAAAGAAAATCCCAACAAGCTCAACTATCCCACTGTGGAAAATAAGATGCTTTCCTGAGTTAAAATCTGATATTCCAGGCATTGAAGGTAAGGGAACACAGACAGAAACACAAAGAAAGTGTATAGCAACCAAGTATATTGACCAAACATTTCCAGCGAAGCTTTGGACACATGCATATACTGATGGTTCGGCAACAAATGCAGTTGAAAATGGGGGTGCCGGCATCCTCATAAAATTAAAGAATAGAATTCACTCTATGGCAATTGCCACTGGAAAATACTGCAACAACTTCTGTGCTGAAGCAGAAGCCCTGAAACAGGCAGCTGAAACTCTTATTGAATGCAAAGCACAGGCAGAAAAACAGATAGTAATCTTTTCAGATGCCCTCTCAATAATATCAGCGCTGAAGAGCCACCAAACTAAAGGATTGAAAGATCTGATAATCTCCCTTGAAAGACTGGCCGAATGCTTCAAGAAGTGCACTATCCAGTGGATACCAGCCCATTGCAACATACCAGGAAATGAAGAGGCAGATAGACTTGCTAAAGAAGGAGGTGCCTTACAGCAAAATGATATAGAGACAACTTACGCAACGGCAAAGACCACTATAAAGGCTACATTCAAGTCCAAATGGGAAAGAGAGCACCCGGGACATTTGAAAAATGACGCATATCATCAACTATCCAGAAAAGAACAGGTCATCATTTTTCGACTACGCACTGGACACAACAGATTGAGATACCATCTGTACCACAAATACAAAATTGGTGCAACAGATCTCTGCACCTGCGGTACCAGCCCGATGACAGTCGAACACCTGCTGCAGTACTGCCCAACCTACAGTAATGAACGGGGTAGCATATGGCAACAACCCACTTCTGTCAACGAAAAACTGTTTGGAGATGTCGGGAACCTTGAGTTGACTGCTGCCTTTATTAGAGTCATAAATGTGGAAGTCTGAAGGCGAACGAGGAAGAAGAAGAAGGATACCTAGCTACTCGGGTAAGGGAGAAAAAAATAGGAGATCCTGTATGCATGAGAATCGGAGTACTGACGGAGTTGTCCGTTTGCAATGAAGATGGTCCTTAAAACCAAACCAAACCAAGTGTCAGCCACAGTTATAAAATAGAGACAATGACAAGATATACTGACAGGCATAATAGAGACAATGACAAGATATACTGACAGGTATAATAGAGACAATGACAAGATATACAAACAGGTATAATAGAGACAATGACAAGATATACAGACAGGTATAATAGAGACAATAACAAGATATACAGACAGGTATAATAGAGACAATAACAAGATATACAGACAGGTATAATAGAGACAATAACAAGATATACAGACAGGTATAATAGAGACAATAACAAGATATACAGACAGGTATAACAGAGACAATGATAAGATATACAGACAGGTATAATAGAGACAATGATAAGATATACATACAGGTATAATAGAGACAATGACAAGATATACAGACATGTATAATAGAGACAATGACAAGATACCGGTATACAGACAGGTATTGTGGTAAAGTGGGATGTTATAAATATTTATAGGGGACTTAGTGTACTGACTGAGATCAGCTGTGAAGGTATCTATATCTAATAAGAGTAGTGTATTATAGATAACCTTACTTGCTGCCACATATATATATATACCTCAGTCAGAATTATTCTGGAATAATGTGATGACTACGTTATATGTCTAGGGTATGTGTATGATGAAGTGTAAGTCATAACAACAACAGACAGATAAACAATTTAATTTATTCCACCACACTTGACAACACTGTGACACTCACATACATATAACACTCTAAGAGGATATCTTAAAGGAGTCACTGATAACTTTTCAAATAACAATATGTATTCAGTGCCGTCATGAATGTATATGTGTCCTGATTCAAATACAAAGGGAACCAGGAATCACAATCAATTTTAATTACAAGTTATATGTACAGAATTTATTAATATGATTCTTGTAGTGACATATATTATAAATGGTATCCTATGTGTGTCAGTTGTGTAGTGGTAATATGAGGTAATACTGGTTTTGTTTTGTTCAAGCTCTGTTGGTATTTGTCATCATGACTTCAATAGTTTGTTTCTATGGGAACTAGTATTGGAGATGTTCTCAGTTCCTGGTATTAAAACAATTTAATTCCCCTCTTAATTTTAGTTTATATTGTCATTTTAAGATGGGGGTACATAATGTTGAGCTCCATGGCCACACTCTCTTATCTTGCGTGATGACTGCAGTAAAGGACTCCTCTGCTCGATAACTGTACTGAGTTCTGGAGCCACCCCACTGGTTGTTATATGGACCAAGGAGTATGCTGTCCACCTCTGGCTTCAGCAAAGCTCTGACCAGGTGCTGCTCAATAACTTTAAGACCACGGTCCCTGAAACAAGAAGGTTGTACCTTCTACGTCAGAACTAATTTACACTCTAGTTCTACACTGAGCACAATACATCACAAACATTGAGTTCAGAGCGTTAGGCCAACTGTCAGCTTCATCTGAAATACCTTATACCAGTGTTTCCCTCCCTAATGGTTACTACGCCTCTGCAATTCCAGCATTATTTCTTTCTAGTTAATAATCTAGGTGTCAGTGTACTGTTTGGCCATTCCATGCAGTTTTACTTTCCTCCGACACCTTCTGTTCAGGCTGGAGCCTATAGGCTTTACATCATGTTCGCTACTGAACCACACATATATACAGACATAAATTATCAATTTACATTCAATTTTCATTAAAAGATATTGAATATTTCAAGCTTACCACAATTCATGGAAATAATAATAAACAGTTTCGTTGACTGGCAATGAATATAGCACAACTCCGATCTGCCGATGTCCCAGGCTTTATTTTATAAAAAATATACACTGGTGCTCAACGCACTGCTTCTTAGTAGGTTTATTACAAGATGTGGCAATGAACAGACGCTCTGAATGGAGTATATTCGCAGCTCTACCCAATCACACCACGTCTACACATCTTTTCAAAAAAGTACCCCTTTCTCACGTTTCCCCTGACAACACACGATAGTATTTATAGTCCGACCAATCGTGTTTAGTCTTTCATTTGTTGCGCTCCAATCACATAGGAGTTAACATGGTAGGCTATTTCCGTACGTAATGTTTTTTTAAACACGTTATAAAAAAAATTTTATGAGCAGAAATGATTTCATTCTGTCAGGCACCCCCACTATTTTATTTTGGCCATAACTTGGTAATTCCTAGACTATTTGCGTAACGTTTTACATATTCTTTGTCAGCAAACCCTAAGGAACCCAAATATATATATTTAATAGAGCTAATATGCTGCGTTCAAAATATGCAATTTCTTCTACCTCCTGTTTCGAAGATGTGCTGTCTGGGTACTGTAATGTTTTCAAACGTAAACCGGTATAATGTCATAATTCCTAATAAGCGTTTTTCAGGATTTTAAAACCTAACTCTGGGAAGGGTAGTGAATTTTATCACTGTCGATTTGAAATAAAGTTAGTGCATGTGGCCTTACACGCGTGATGGCAGCAATTGTGTATCGCGCGACGCGTGTTTAGTGTTGCACGTGTTCGGCTTTCTGCCTCTCCCTTCTCTCTATCCTTTAGTCCATCTGTCTTTAGTTACGCCGTGTATGGAATGAATGAAATATTAAATCTAGGTCATTGATCAGCTTGCGTACCTCAAGGTTTTTCCAAGAAATACAGTACACGTTTCATTGAAGAAAGCGGGTAATAATACAGTAGGCTTTTACTATCAACGTGAAAGCGTTACAATTTGCAGACGAAGTAGAAAACAAGGGGGATTTCGAGTACAGTCATTGTGACAGCACTGTTCTTTACCATTCTTCTTTCCTTTTATTAAATTTATTTGTTAGGCTTTGCATTTACGTTTTAATTTATATATGGGGATTAGAATAATTCACGACAGGTATAATAGAGACAATGACAAGATATACAGACAGGTATAATAGAGACAATGACAAGATATACTTCTTCTTCTTCTTCCGTCCTTAGCCAACGACCGGCAAAGCAGTCAGTGGCCATTACGCCTAGTGGCGTCTTAAGGGCAATAGCGAATAGATTTTCTTTGCCGTTGTTCCCATCACACCTAATGGCGTCTTTAGGGCAACGACAAATCAATCCGTTTGCTGTTGTTTCCGTAATCAAAGTGACTGACAAACGGGTGATCAGCCCGTTGGGGACAAGATATACAGACAGGTATAATTGAGACAATGACAAGATATACAGACAGGTATAATTGAGACAATGACAAGATATACACACAGGTATAATAGAGACAATGACAAGATATACAGACAGGTATAATAGAGACAATGACAAGATATACACACAGGTATAATAGAGTCAATAACAAGATATACAGACAGGTATAATAGAGACAATGACAAGATATACAGACAGGTATAATAGAGAGAATGACAAGATATACAGACAGGTATAATAGAGACAATGACAAGATATACAGACAGGTATAATAGAGACAATGACAAGATATACAGACAGGTATAATAGAGACAATGACAAGATATACAGACAGGTATAATAGAGACAATGACAAGATATACACACAGGTATAATAGAGACAATAACAAGATATACAGACAGGTATAATAGAGACAATGACAAGATATACAGACAGGTATAATAGAGACAATGACAAGATATACAGACAGGTATAATAGAGACAATGACAAGATATACAGACAGGTATAATAGAGACAATGACAAGATATACAGACAGGTATAATAGAGACAATGGCAAGATATACAGACAGGTATAATAGAGACAATGACAAGATATACAGACAGGTATAATAGAGACAATGACAAGATATACAGACAGGTATAATAGAGACAATGACAAGATATACAGACAGGTATAATAGAGACAATGACAAGATATACAGACAGGTATAATAGAGACAATGACAAGATATACACACAGGTATAATAGAGACAATGACAAGATATACAGACAGGTATAATAGAGACAATGACAAGATATACACACAGGTATAATAGAGACAATAACAAGATATACACACAGGTTCTGATAACATGACAAAGGATACTGCAAATACATGGAAACATAGATGGGACAAAATAGGCTGAGCGACCCAGAAAAACATGAATGGTAAAAAATAACACCAGTAATACTGGCAGTCCGACTGGCACAGTGGTTTGGGCGTTGGTCTCTAGCGACAAAGATTCCGGATTCGAAACACGATGTCGTCACGCGTTGAATGGGTACTTGACTCTGCTCTTGAGTTAGTGAGGGCAAAGGCAGCGAGGAAGGGCATTGGCTACCCTATTTTTTAGAAGCTGGACTTAGTGTCGTGAAGTCTCTAACACTTTACTTTCCTACGGCAGTATATGTTATGGGACAACCTTTACCTTTTAATACCGAGGAACAATAACAATATATAAGCACGTAAAAATACAGAATAAAATAGAAAGAAATATCAACCAAAAATCCTTTTCGTGACATCAATCAACCGAAGGAGTTACAAGCCCAAGAAACCATTACTCCCACAGTACTTCCTTCTGCCACTTTGCACTGCTAGGAAATTTCGGTATGTGCTCCTATTAGTCCACAGATTAAGGAAAAATCTGGCCGGGCACTGACGAAAACCGTACACCGGTTGGACATTTTTACGGCAGCCGGTTTCGTATTTTTGTACATTCCAGATATTTTCTGAGATAGCGGCCAAGTGAGATTTTCTCGTGTGCCTGATATGATTTCGTCTAATTCGTCCTGACAGGCAGAATTAGCACTGTTTCACAGTTCGTTTCAGGCAATAACAAGAACTCTGTTCTAGATGATAGTTCCCCCCGTGATTATGTACGGCTGTGTAATATAGTTATCAGGCTCATTGTTCCGTTAAAGACGCTGGCAATTTTTTTCCTAATTCATTAAAAAATAAATAAATAAAATTATGGCGTTGAAGACGATGACGTCCAAGTTGAATTAATCAGTCGCGAAGCAGGATAAAGGTTTTATTCGTCACTCTAGAGTTTGGGGTTAAACTCATTGTCTTTCTTTGGCCAAAACTTTATTTGAATTCAGCGCAACAGGGTCGGCCTGAGTAATTGCGGGGGGGGAGGGGGTGGGGGGGGGGGGCGGGGCGGGGGGGGGGGGGGGGGGGGGGGGGGGGGGGGGGGGCCGATTTTGGCCATTCTGGTGGGGCCCTTGAATTGAAAATTATAGTTTTGTTGTGAAGTGTTATATAAAAATATAACTAATGAATACAGATATTATTTTATTGTTAATGTAATGTAATGATTTATTTTTAATGTAATGATTTATTTCTAATGTAATGTAATGATTAATTTTTAATGTAATGTAATGATTAATTTTTAATGTAATGATTTATTTCTAATGTAATGTAATGCAATTACTCCTGATATCTAATTTAAAATAGTCTTTGTTCCTTATTATTTTTCCAAAGCTGGAGGTGGGAAGCCGAGTGCGGGGCACCCTTTGAGCGCGGGGCCCTATAAGTTAAATAGGTTAAATCGGACTATGGCCGATCCTGCAGCACAAGTTATTGGCTCTGAAAGAACTGGTCTTCTGGCATGAGGGTAAATAATAAAGAACGAAATCAAAGACAACTGGCAAGATATTTTTAGACGAGCCAGCATGCCCAGTTCTCAAGACATTTAAAATATCGTTCCTTCGTACGTATGTTTATGATGTCTAAGTTGAGGTTAGCGTCGATTGCATAATGAATAATTCTAAAATATTAAATTAAAAAAAAAAAACTTCGAAAGCTGGTTCGCGTGAGGCAAAATATACTTGATAATTTCTTACTTACCAAGTGAATGACATCAATGCGACTTCTTTCATAGATGATGAAATGTGAAAGAAGTGAAAAAAAATTTAAAAAATTATGAAGCGGTGTGCTTTCTCCTGTTGGTAAAATAGAAGACTGTTTACAGCATATTGGCAGTGAATGTCGAGGGAAGACTAAATCAGAAATAAAGAAGCTTTAAACAGATCAGCTGTGAGAAATAGCTGCTGCTAGGAAAATAAAGACAAGAGATGAAATTTGATATGTCAACAAATTATGAGTTAGGAGACTGAATATTTGGACTAAATATTTGGAGTAAAAATTAAGATACATGGTACTGCGTTTTTCGGCGGGAAAAGTTTTACGATAGAGCGTTGAACATGTAAACTTTAACTTCGCGGAAAAAGTTACACAATAGGGCGTTGAATATTGAAATGTTAACTACGCCAAAAAGCACGCATGGAGAAAAATAACATAACACGAAAATAACTGAGGGGCACCACCAACTGAGTGAATACCCACAATCCATAAAAGTAGTACTGACTCGAAACGAAAAGGACAAGAGAAAAAAAACGATAACAGATAGACGTTCTTAAGAAAGAAAGAAAGTCGACTCTAGACAACGGAAAATTTAGAGAAGTATGCAGGCACTGTGGAGATTTAGTTCAAGTTTATTCAATAGACGCCATTGCTTTACTGCAAACGTGGCCGCGTTACTACAATCAACCAACTAAGCACACGACTGATACACAATGAGTGAAGATGAGACTATAACAATATATGAAACGTACACTGCTACATTAGTGTTGCTTATTCTGCCAGTACATTTTTACAGCGCATTTTATAGGTTGTAATTGTGGCCCATGTTCGATTCCCAGTTGAGGGAATATAATTTATGGAAATTTTTTTTCAGAATCAGGGGTCCTAATGATGTCATCCCCCCCCCCCCCCCCGGTCTTCTTGGTAGTGAGATCGGATGCCTAGCCTTCTCGGATAAGGGCACAAAATTAGAAGGTCCCGTGTTCAAGTTGCGCACGTTACAGATCCCACGGCAATTGGAAATCCGAAAGAGTGGGACTATTAATCCGATGCCCTGGAAAAATTTAAAAATTACACACCTACCCTCCACAAAAATATTTATAGAATGTGTGATTCTTATATACACACATTGGGATTCTCACCGGTGCTACGGAGCGTGTGCACTGTGCTGAGATCCTTCTTGTGTGATCTAAGGGAGAAGCTCGGCGCACTGATGGAGTAGTGTGCAACGAAGATAGTCCTTAAAACCAAACCAAACCAAACCAAATTGTGGTCTGCAAGCAGTCGAAACGTCATTGCCTCAAAACCCGGCCACTAAAGACCCCAGTGAAACAGTCCCAAATTACGATGGTTTGGCCATGTCTGCAGGGTTGGAGAAGATCGGCTACCACGACATATGTAGGAAACCAAATGCCAGGGATTCATACATCCAGGGCGACCCGCTGGAAGGACAACATCAGAAAATCTCTGAAGGACCGAGGACTAGGTTGATACCAGGCCAGGAGGAAGACAGCCGATAGTATGGGGCTCTCTCTCTGGCACACCATTACATCCCAGGGTAGAAGAGGAACGACTACGTAAGTAAGTAAGTGTCCACATTTGTCCATTATTAGTCGACGGTTGGTTTAAGTAGCTGGTGGTTAGTAGTAATAATTCAGTTACCATTTCCCTTACTTGTGCACTGTAGTGCTAAAATGTCTGCGTACTGAAGCCAACTGACAGTTCAAAACAATGCACTCGTATCTCTCTAGAGAAAAAAAAAAAAATACCGCTGTATTAATCTTCTTACATGAAACCTGTACAAACTGGTTACTTGATCTTACAGTAATGTTTTCTGTGGCAATTTGTTTTACATGATGAGGACGTCAGTTCCCCCCCCCCCTTCCCCACTCACACACACACTACCACATATTAGTCGCTTTTTACGAGTTACATGAGGAAACAGTAGTCCTATTGTTAATTTGTATATGGTAATAGTGTATTTCCTTATTTCTTCTTCAAAGTTCCTTTTTTGTTTCGTCATGTTTGTTTTCATTATTTATCTATTACAATTTTTAATTGTATTTTTTTTTTTTTTTGTAGTGCGAGGGGGATTTCAGTTTTCAATCGTGTCCTATTTACCATGCCTACTGACTTAAGCGTCTGAACTTTAACTTCTTCCCTGTATCATCTATTTTTTTTTTTTTCCCCTTAACCAGAGGCACTTGGGCTTTCAGCCCTTCGGCCCAATGACATGTCATTGAGAGGCTGGGGAACCTGAGGACTTTCCTTCCAACCCGGTCAGGAGCTTCGCTCCTTCCCATCCACAGAGGGTTTATCACAGGAGCCGTTCAGGCTATTCAGTCAAATTTCCGGCCGTAAACATTTCTTCAAACGCTGACGCCCGGGTTTGAACGATGAACACCTGGTCGCCAGTACAACGCCGAAGCCATTACACCAGCGCGGCTCCCCTGTATCATCTATAAGTGAGTGGTTGTCAGTGAATAGCGCGTTGGTTGATTCTCTTGATAACAGCAACATCTAATAAACTTGTTTTAAAGCGGAGCAGTGTGACCTCCAGCCAGCCTGGTGTTACGTCTGCGTGGACCTAATTATTATCTGCGTAATACGATATGAGAGAGCGAGAGGACCACCATGACGTGATAGAAGCCAGTGTTCATTCTTCTGACTGATGTGATGGGCCACGAATACGACACTCACGCATTTTTTTTTACCTTTGAAAATACAACACTTTTACTGAAGATCCTCGCATTGGAGTCCCTCGTTACCAGTAGAGTATTCCGACTAGAAAAACCTTCCCGGGCATTGCGGCCTGCCGTGGTTTTTGTTCCAGTCTGTTTGAGATTGTTTGTCAGAAGTGAATGGGGAGTTCAGATTCCCTGAAATTACAGGCGAGAAATAAAAGAGAGGTGGACTTATGTCATCGGCGTGAAATTATGGCTCGAGTTAATAGCTGGTGGAGCGGGGTGAACATCCGGGCATTATTATAAACTCAGGCGGTGTTGATTATGCTTGCGCTTCGGAAAATTAATGGGCGTATTCTGGTTCATTTTATCCACTCCTCGGCACACCTTCAAAGACAACCGGTGACTAGAACGTTTAATTGTCCTTTTACTTGGACTGTGGGAAAGGATAAGGACATGTGATAAGAACCAACCATGACCGACGCTCCGGAAGATTTTTATGATGCTCTGACCGGCAGCGAGAAGAGTTTCTTTAATGCCCACTAGGCGGGCATGTGATAAAAGCAAGGCTGCGCAAGTGCGTATGGTTATGACTACGCGTAAGTCGGGGTGCGTGAAGCTGAAAGCGAGATTTGAAGAAATGCGGGCAAAAAATGATTAGGTTACAATGACAAATAAAGTGCGAAAAAAGCATCATCAGGAAACATCGGGTAATTGAAAAGTTACTTCCTATTTTAAATGTGTATATCTTCACTTGTATATATTAGATATACACGAAACAAATGCCAGACCAAGGAACAATAGCAGAAATGTAACTAAGTTTTATTTGTTAACTTTTGTTTGTTTGACCGGAAACAAAACAAAATAAAATCTAAAATGGCCTATAAAGGGTGGATAAAATGGGCAGAAAAAATATGCTGCCCGCTTTGAAGTCACGTGATCAACGGGCCGGATCTCACGCTGAGCTATAAATGCTAATGTCACGAAAAATTTCATGATATAAAATGGCATTTAATTCTCTTTAGATGGGCGTTTGTGTCTTATAAAGTAATTGGATGAAAGAGAAGAAAATAACAATTTGAAAAATAGGACGGGGCTGTTAATCACCGTGTAAATAACACTAAAAGCAAACGTACCGATATAAACAACACCTCCATGCATCTGGATAACGTTTGAAAGTGGCGCTACGCTACAACATAGAAAACAGTCCCCCTTCTCTTCCCCCCCCCCCCCCTTCCCCAAAAAAAAAAATGAGTAGCTCATATTTACGTGTGTATGATTAGACGGAAATGGTGTGAAGCTGTGTAAGAAATTTGAGTTGTAGGTCGGGAGATAAGAAAGTGACAGACACAGACAAGATGCCGAGATTAGTGAGAGGATGAGCTGCTGTGAGATATTAGAGTATGGCAGGATTAGAGATAGAAACAGAGAGCGTGAGAGGTGAGTTACGAGAGCTATAGATGTTAAGACGTAAGGGCGAGAGTTGGGTACTATCACGTTTAGTTCGATCACGATTAGTTCGCTACTGATAGATAATTAGTCAAGATATGGAGGTCATCCCCGGCAATTCCTATCAATGCGATCTCTTCTGTTCCAATCGGAGTCATAACCCAAATGGGCCAGCCTGACTTAGATTGCAACATTGACAAAATGGCCGAAACACGTGTCTGACGTGGGGACTGCATCTGATGATCAGAATCCCTCCTGCTGTAGCGCGCTGTATAGAGTTTCCTATCATACCTGTCTCAGAAGTAGCTCCAATCAGGGCTTTTTTCATTCTAGCTGATAGACACTATTATCAACGAGAGTTTGTCGTCTCTCAACTGTTTGTTCCCGTCAGTTTTGTCCGTAGCCACGGTGTGTTGTTACTCTTGCACTCAGTTGGTGCCTGATGAAAATTAACTGTAGTCTGACCTGTGCAATGATTCTCTGTTTGAGTACTGGAGTTTACAATGGGCTCTTTGGCTACCCGTGGGGTTCTTAGCTCAATTCCATAAATAAATCGTTGTCATTCATTCATAACCCTCCACTCCCAAAGCAGCATAGGCCTTCAACAAACACATGCCAAGTCCTCCTGTCACGTGCCATCATCTCAAGTTCTTTCCACGTTCTCCTTATCATTTTCACCTCTGTTTCCAGCTCTCTTCTCCATGTGCTTCTTGGCCTACCTCTGCTTCTCTAGCCCTGGGGATTCCAGAACAAGGACTGCCTTGTAATGCTATCAACAGGTTTCCTCAGTGTGTGTCCTATCCATCGCCATTGTCTTCTTGTCATCTCTTGTTCCACTGGCACTTGTCTAGTTCTTGTCATCAGTTCCACGTTGGTAACCTTGTCATACCATTTTAATCCCTCTATTCTACGCAAGCACCCATTTATGAAAGTCTGTAGCTTTTTGGTTGTTGTCTTTGTTGTTCTCCATGTCTCAGAGCCATACAATAGGACTGACTTCACATTTGAGTTGAAGATTCTTATTTTCGTGTTGGATCCTATTTCTCTTGATCTCCATATATTTCCCAATGCAATGAAAGCTCCTTTTGCTTTTTGTATTCTTAGTTTGATATCGCTGTCTGTCCCTCCAACTTTGTCTATATTGCTACCAAGATATGTGTATGATTCTACATCTTGTATTGGTATATCTTCAAGTTCAACCCTGTTATCATTACCTGCATTTATTCTCATTATCTTTGTCTTTTCCCTGTGTATTTTCAGACCCAATTGCTGTGACCTCTCATCGAGTGTTTTCAATTTGTCCTGCATCTGATTACGGTTATGGGACAGAAGAGCTAAGTCATCAGCAAAATCCAGATCATCCAACTGCTTAGTCAACAAATCGTTGTAACCATCTCTAATTTTTGTGCAACTAATGCATTGACTCCGACTCGCTGTGACATGCCAGTGGTTGTTACAGAAATAAACACATCTGTAGAGTTATAGACCAAGAATTAATTATCGAGATTTGTTTAACATGGTGAGCAATTGAGCTTCCGACTTACAGAAAGAGAATTTGAGTTTTAGAGTTGCAGATAAGAAATTAAGCTTTGATTTACAGAAGTAGATATAAGGTTTCAGTAAAATGGGCGAGAAATAGAGCTTCAGACTAAAGGAGTGAGACAGGGAGACTGAGACTCAGAAAGCTAAAAGCTGTAAGTCTGATATTTAAATATCTGCGTAGATAGAACGAGCGTACGACTGGCTAAGCGGGTACAGCGCTTCCCTCTCGCGGCACATTTACGAGCTTCTGGGATCGAAAGCTGATAGCGTCACGCTCCAGTCTCCCAGTTGTAAATGGGTACCTGACTCTGCTCGAGAGTTACGGAAGGCAAAAGCAGCAAGAAGGGGAACTTATCACCCCACGTCATTAAAAAAAACTCAACCTAGTAAAGGAAAGTCTCTAACAATTCTCTCCCCTAAAACAGTATCTGCTATGGGACCATATTACATTTAAATACAATTTATGCTGTTGGCACAAAAGTTCTTTAAAAGAAGAACAAAATACTGAGAAACATGGACATTTATTTTCATTCATCGCGGGAAAAAGAGGCAAGAAAGATGGAAAGAAGAGACTGAAATAAAGAAATGGGAGGTGTATAACGACAGCTTAGCTACAAAGAGGTGACACGTGGGAGATAATCATGGTGGAATATTACCACAGTATCAAAGTATTTCTTCGGGACTTTACGATTTTTAGATTATGACACCACCAAAGGGAGCGAGCTTCCATAATGAAGACAGATTTTGCCTAAGGGTTATTGTCATTACTATAGTCGAGCATCATGGAGGGCACGAGGGAGCTATCATATTTCGGTAAAACATGACGAAATTAAGTACCGTAGTCTCGGCATCTGGATACCTTCATCATCTGCCCGAGTGATTTTAATTTCAATCCAAACGCGCGATATTCGTAGATTTCAATTTATTTAACAGTCTCAAAGATAGTTGTTATAACCTATATTTATTAGTTACTATAGCGAGTAAGCTATAATAGAAATGTTAAGTGTGTCAGACTAAAATATAAACTAGAAACATGTGAGACTGATAAAAAAAGTTAATAAAGACTTCATTTCTTTTAGGGGGATTTATTGACAGCTCGTAAACGTTGGAGATTATGAACTGTCAGTATCGATACATCACGGCTTCTCATCACCAATTCTGTGCGTTCATTAGATGCCCCAGGGAAAGGGCTGAGATGTAATTTCTGGTCCACCAAGCGACGGCGGAATCCGTCAGGCTGTTTCAATCTACTTTGTCTTGTGAGAGTTAAAAAAAAATTTATGAACGAAAACGAAATAAAAAGTCGTTTGTGATCATCATCAGGTATCATGCCGTATGATTCATTCATCTTTCTGTGTTGGTCCCTATGAAGTATGGAGCTATGACAGCAGCTCGCCCACGTCATTCGCATGCTTTCCACTTCTGGTGTCTGTAACGATTTCTTTGACATTATGACAATGCCAGCACCATACGTAACCTCAATTTGTCACCTCATATGACATGCTTGATGGGGCAGTTGTCCTAAACTCTGTATGATGCAGGCGATCATTACCCTCCACAACGTCTGGTCTCCGATGTTGCCTTATGGGATTGTTGGTCACTTGCTCCCACTGTCATGCTATCGAACCATCTAGCATTGGTTTTCTCTCTGTCTTTCTCTATTTCTTCTACTCTCAATCGTTCCCGTTGTTTTTTCGTATTCCAGATTTAATCCTCACCGAACATGACTTATAATCTGACTGCCTTTTCTACAATGATTAAGTCTCTTGTCCACAGCTTACCTCATAATTCGACTTCCCTTTTACCCATAGTGTTTGCTTCACCCCTCTAAGAAACCATATCTCAAAATTGCTTGCAACAAGCAGTGGCGTACCAAGGGAGACATGGGAGCGGTCCGCCCCGGTTGACAGCGAGGAAGGTGGGGTGCCATCCTCACTATTATAAAAGCACTTATTGCTAAAAATGTCCTTCCAAGTTTGTTTCTAATAATAACTTTATTGCACATCACGTGTCTCATCGCCACCATGAGGTTGTGCATGCGGTTGGCAACCTCATCAAGTAAAACATATTACTACATAAACTATCACTACAACAGCATGCGAACCCTTGGTGCAGGTTTCATGCAACCGGGCAAGTGGTTGCTCCATGTTACGAAAGGACCGCAAAGGAACATGATGATGTTCAATAATTTTATTTGACTTATTTAACTTAGCTCTCACTGTCTTTTCTCAAATATTTTCGTTCTGTTGTCCTTGACGAAGACCTTGTGGTCGCAACGTATATTTTGTTAACCTTTGACCTAGTAGAGCATATTGGCTATTTTTAGTTTATCTATCTAGTCTTTAATAGGCACATCTACAGCCGCGGTTACCTTTGATGCGCAATACATGGTCATGAAAGTGTGGAAACAGATGTTTGGTTATAGGAAACATGTCTTACCAACGATTGCATAAAGCATATCACTTCATCATCATCATCATCATCATCGTGATCATCATTATTGTCATCATCATTATAATCATCTCCTATTTTGCTCCCTCCGGAGCATGAAACCAGCACTGCAGATTGCCCGCTTAACGAAGACTAAGCTAAGACACGAACTTTTGCTGTGGTAGTTTATGTAGCTATTTGCTAGCTCCATGCACAATCTCATATTTATCGTCTTTTACGACATGCATGAGGGAGTAGTAGCCATATTCCTTCTTAGTCTCCTCGGAGACCCGTGGGAAGTACACAGAATCATAAAACATATAAATATGTTCATATATTGTTGTTGTTTAACTTGAGCTGCTGAGCTTCTCGCTCTTTTGCAGCCAATACCAAGTTGAAGACTCCTTGGTATTATCTACACTGTAGATCTAGGCTTTTCCTGTGGCTTTTCTACCGTTCTGAAATGTGATGAGTTAAAGTCATGAGCTTCAGTTTCTCCAGCTTGGCTTGCATGCAAATGATAATCACATCTGGTCACCGCATTGAAGGAGGCTCTCCAAATAAACAGAGCTAAAATACTGTGCTCTGGTTTTTGGCTCTCCCAAGGAATTGTCACATCCTACACAGAGCCACTTCTCAGCTCCCCGTGCCCATCATGGGTCCATAGTGAGATCCTCCTGCTTGCAGCCAACCAGGTAAAAGCCAGAGTTATGTCTGGGGCTCAAGTGACTCCTCTAAGGTTAGTGTGCAATGTTGGTTTCTCAACATGTATCACCACAGGGGAATCCCTGGAAGTGTGTGCATGATTTCAAGAGTCAGTGAGGGTGTAATTAGCATTACAGACACAGGTTCACTTCCACTTTTGTACATTACAGCATTGTGATTATCTGGTAGTCATATGGCTCCACATTTGAAGAGAAAAAATTGATTGGATTCAAACCCACATTTAAAAGAAAAAAAATCAAAAGAAAAGTGATGTTTTGAGTCAAGACCCATGTGTGCTCGTCCCATTTAGAGTGGGCGGAAGTTTGTCAGCCAAGTATTTGACAGAGGAACATCCTCTGATGATCTGATTATTTCCTGTTGTAGTGTCCCCGTATGGCATTTGTTATGACAGCGCAATTGAAAATTTAACGAAATGTCTATAATAATCTAATGTGTGAATGTGTATATTGGTAAAACAAACCAGTATATTCATGCTGAGAAAGTAAACAGAAAATTGTAATAATTTAAGAAATAGAAGAAACGGACAGTCAGAAGATACGACGAAGAAGAAACAGCAAAAACGTATAGAATGGGAAAACAATAAAAGAAAGATAACGTTAACAAACGTGTTCTGGAGAAAAAAAACTACGTCTAAATATGTAGTGAAAAATGTAAAATAATACGATAAAACCACAGATTTTAAGTGAAGAACAAACTGTGGCGTGAATAAGCACCGATGCAAAAACAAGAAGCTTCAACTCAAATGTTAAGGTAGTACTATTGTATGACTCTGAAACACGATGAATGAAAAAAAAATAAATAAAAAGACACAAACTAGAAAGTTAGGTTTTCATAAATGTGTTTCCGCTGAATACAGTTTTTGACATAGTCTGACACAACCTCCATTGTGGAGTTGAAGGGCAGACACAACAAGACAAATAAACGTCTAACAAGAAGGGGAGAGAAGTGAGGAACTTTAGATACGCCAAACATTACGGAAAACAAGTTGATATCACTACAAGGCTGTCCTTTTTTCTGGAACTCTTAGTGTAATAGAAATAGAAGTGTTACGGATGGGGTTATCTTCTTTCAGTAATTAGTTGAACATAGAACGAAGATCATCTAAGGTACATGCATCGTACTAATAACACGAATGGAGGCGGGTGAGATTATACATGACATCAATGGTTGAAGAACTCAGGTGGAGGGTCCACAAAATATCCTTACGTTTAATGTACATAAGAGATAACAACATCATAGAAATGGCATGGCATATTGTACATGCATATCGCCGAATCCTTCAACAGTCTCGTCTCAACCATACATTTCTGGCCGCTGTACTAGAGGTGAAATCCACCCAAGTAATGTGGGTCAGACAATGTGGACGTAAAATTATACTTGAATACTTCCTTAAGTTATCACGAACTTCTCGCTAAGTTCTGATTCATCTTAGTAAATATAGTGGCGGCCTTCGAAGAATATAATATGCCACTTGGAGCTCTTCCTCCGCAATATTAGGAGCTTGAATAAAATACGTCTTACCATGAAGACCACAGATAACGAAAGGCCAAGAATCTTAGCCGTTAGCATAAATTAGTGCAGAACGCGTTACGTCATTAACAACTGGTGACGTATTAAATATGTAGCGTTCAATATAAGTTAAAACCCGTGCAAAAACATGATTTAACACAGAGAGACATATTACCGCAAAATTAACTGGTAATAGCCTATGTGTGTTCATGATACAAAATACATTAATTTAATATTCTTTCTTTAACCAGGAGATAGAAGAACACGTGAAGAAGTTAGTATAAGGCAGATATAAAATGAATTTTATAAAAAAGAAGGTACGGAAACATATATTGAACGGATGGCATTGGATATTTCGACGGACGCCATAATATAACCGACGTCCTTATGTCTAGGTTGGGGACCCAAAGATGCAGCAATAGAGAATGCAGTCAGCGACCCATAGCTGGACTGCTTGCGTCAGGGTCAGCGAACCAGAGATGACCAAGACCCTACTCCACCTCCACGTGGTGGTCCTGGAAACATGCTGCATCACTGCAGTCTGGCTGAGAGAGTAGGGATCGAAGAGGGAAGGCAAACCCGGTCCCCAAAAATGCCGTGCTGAAGTCGGATGTCTAGGTTGCACAGGACGTGCCTCGCCAAAACGAGGTAAAACTCCTATTTAAAAATATAAAAAGGACAGGAAAGCTTGGTATCAACTTGTATCAGGCCTGTGCCCCACAGCAAACCACAGCGTAATAAATAAGTGAAGCACTGAAAACAGGGACGAAATCTCAGAGTTCCTACGTTTTGTCATCTGGCAAATAAATTTTATCTTTCCGCACCATACATGTTCCAGCGTAGATAATTTTCTTATCCGTCACAGATAATATTTATTACCCGTTTTATGACCACACCTCCGGCTGTTTCACATTTCTCAAACCAGATTTTGAATGTTGATTTGCCGCGTATAGAGAGTTTATCTCGACACCCCCTCGTGGGGAGTGAATGGAATCAATTATATTCATTTGCTTGTAATACGCGCCATGTTTTCATTTATTTGTTTTTAGGGTCTGTATATAAATTCAGTATATCTCTCCATCATTGTATTGAACTTGGTGAAAGTAATGAAGAGTACACTGAAATAAATATTTATATGTATAAATATAAAGCATTACCAAGCAGTTCTTGTTCCGCAGAGGTAGAGAGAGAGAGAGAACAAAGAAGACCTGGCGAAGAGAACTGGAGGCAGCCATGAAGGGAATGAAGAAGACATAGTAAGACCTTGAAATGATGGCACGTGACAGACAGACTTGGAATACGTTTGTTTAAGGATGATGAATGAACGAACTATTTATGAAAAGTGTTTACAGTAAACCATCTATTTAAAACATACCTTTATAACTGTTTAGTTTAAATCAAAACCGTGTATATATCGGGATGTTTCAAAATTATGTAACACATTCTGAATGTCGATAACTCAATTATCATTTGAGACAGAATTATGGCATTTTCACATTTAAAGTCACAAATGTTCAAAGTGTCGATGACCTGCAACAATGCACTGTTCACAACGATGAACAACTGACTGCCATTCTGTATTGTTAGTAAATGGTTTGTGAAACATGCAGTTTTAATTTGGTGCCACACGTTCCTCACTGTGTGTGTTTTGAGATGAGCACAATCTTCTATAACAACAAAAAATTAATAAATTCACAAGTAATAATATAATAGCATTATTCATCTGTATCTAGCATTATTCCGCTCTATTCTTGCAAAATAGCAAAATTCTTTGTTAAGTTCTGCGTGAGTTATGTGCATTCAAAGAGTGTATACATAATTTTGAAACACCCTCGTTGGATTACAAATGTTATACGTGCTAAAATGAACTTGGAAATGGCGGTCTTAACAAATTGTTGAATTTGATGCAACTTTTATTGTGTACTAAAACTGTGATCGCTGTTAAGCCAGAAGAGTTATTTGGAGCAGAATATCGTCACCAACGACGACAACAACAACGATAACAACAACACACACAAATATATATATACTGTAACATACATATAAACATATACATGCACTGACACACCGGCAGTTACACCAATATCTCTTCATTTATATTTATTTCAATGATTGGATTATCATTTTTCCTCCACAGTGCTAGTAACTCGAGAACATGTCTCGTACATCTTATCCACGCAACACCTGGACCCATGCATACACATATGGATCAGCAACAAATGCAACAGAAAATGGAGGTTGGGGTATCTTTCTGACCTTAAGCACTGGTGCAGAAAAAAGGCTGTCAGTGGCGACAGGACGATTCTCCAGCAACTTCAGAGCAGAGGCAGAGGCCTTGAAAACTGCAGCAGAGGTTATATTGACAGAAGAAACGGCAGAGAGACAAGTTGCTTTCTTTACTGATGCACAGTCAGTAATTGCAACGTTGAAAAGACAAAATAATACAGACCTGGATGATCTCAGAGTAGTGCTCCACAAACTTTGTCAACGATTCAAAAGTGTTGTGATCCAGTGGATCCCATCTCATTGTAACATCGCCGGCAATGAAGAGGCTGACAGAATGGCAAAAGAAGGTTCACATCTACCTCAGCGTGATGCAAGCATAACTTTTGAGGAGGCAAAGAGTTTTATCAGAATCAGTTACAGAAACAAATGGAATGTATAACATCCAGGGCACACACAGAATGTTGCTTACTACCAGCTCCACAGAAGAGAACAAGTGGTAATCTTCAGACTCCGCACTGGCCACAACAGATTGAAATACCATCTATTCAACAAGCTAAAGATAGGAACTACCGATCAGTGTAACTGTGGCACTGATAAGTTGCCCCTTATATGTGGTACAGAGAAAGTGCATATGGCCGACGCCAGCTCCTTTCGTGGAAAAGCTTTACGGGGATTCAAATAGCCTCAAACTGACTACTGCTTTCTTTGAGAACATTCAAGTGGACGTCTGAGAGTGTACGAACGAACGAACGAACGAACGAACTTTATTTTCAAAGGGTTGAGAATTGGGCACGCAGGCCCGTCTAACATTCTGCCCTTCCTTTCTCTCACCTTTCATACTGAATTCATTTATTCTCATATGCATTTTACATATCAATGTCAAGGAATTCAACGTTGTAAAGTAAAATAATAATATAGCACACTCATATTAACATTAATTACTTATAAGCATGACATAACATATGTTGAAAAGTACAAACATTATCAAAGAGGGAGACATAGAAAGATAGATAGATAGATAGATAGATAGATAGATAGATAGATAGATAGATAGATAGATAGATAGATAGATAGATAGATAGATAGATAGATAGATAGATAGATAGATAGATAGATAAGATTAGATAGATAGATAGATAGAACGAACGAACGAACGAACGAACGAACTTTATTTTCAAAGGGTTGAGAATTGGGCACGCAGGCCCGTCTGACATTCTGCCCTTCCTTTCTCCCGTCTTTTATACTGATTTCATTTATTCTCACATACAATTTACCCATCAATTCAAGGAATTCAACGTTGTACAGGTAAAATAATAGCATACTCACATTCACAGTATCTAATTATAAACATGAAATAAAATATGTTGAAAAGTACAAACTAAGTATTACCATGAAACAAAATATGTTGAAAAGCACTAACATCATCATTAAACCTACACTCGATATTATACCATTTGTTCGGAAAAATAATCATATTAGGGGGGCAGATAATCAGAACTCATAAAGTATTCGAAAAGTTTACGATTGTACGAAGAAGAAGAAGAAGAAGTACATCTAGCGCACAAATGTTCTCTCGTAGATTGTTCCTTTATACAGATCTCTCCTTCAGGAAAAAGAAATTATATACAGGTATATATATACAGTTTCATAATCCAGATATACCAGGTTCGAAACCTGCTGCAGGCGGTTTGGTAGCAGATCGCTTTGTGTGGATTTTTAACAATGGTATAAGCGCCGTACCGTTCAGAAAGCAATGGCAAACTACTGAATGAAAAAAATTGCCTAGAAAAATCACAAACAGCCAATAAAAGCTGGGGTTGATTGCCACCTGTAAAGGATAAGCAACTAACTTATATATAGGCGCCATGACAATCTACCATTCCGGATTAGCTACGCCCTGTCAAACAGAAAATCTACCTAAGAATTGTAAATGTAGATTCCTTCAGCTAGCAGCTAATAACAGAGACATAGCCGGATAAGAAACATATTTCCAAACATTTTTGCTGTATTAGTCTCATAATTACTACTATACCTTTAATCCCACATTCTTTACTTATTTACTGGGAGATAAGCGCCTGTCCTGCCGTTGTTAGAATACAATTGTCTCTCTTGTTAAGGGTGAGGAAAAAAAAAAACAACGCTAATTTGTTTATGCTCGTGTCACGTGTAGTTCCTATGGGAGAATATTAAGAAAGAATATGCCTACTCCTTCCTTAGGCATGTCGTACAAGGCGACTAATATGAGGTTATCTTCATCGTCATACAAACTGATGTACAAACCTCTGCTGCCAGGAACATGTATACTTTGATGCAGGATTCTTGTTAAAAACAGGAATCAGCTATAATGATGGTTCTATGATCTGTAATTAACGAAAAAAGGAGATTCATGAATGTATGTATCTGCGAGTAAATATATACACGCTGCTTACCAAGCTCCCACCCTCGCGAAAAGAGGGCTTTTATTAGTTCCAACAGGACATGAAGTATAGCATCATAATTAAGACATGAGGTATAGCAAACTCACATACTCCGGTTTCAGGCTGTAACGGCCGCGCCGTTCCTCTGATCGCACCAGCAGAGGCATGCTGCATGGTTTTTATTTTCTTTTAGTTTGCTGGTTTTGCCTTCTTGTGGCGAGGCACGTCTCTTTCAACCTAGACTTGAGTCATTTGGTTATATCAGAGCGCAAATTGCCATTCAAAAATAAGTGAACTCTGTTAACTGAAGCGATGTGTTGATAAACTCTAAGCCCTGAAAAAGACCACTAGCATCTATTAGCTAGCACGAAAAAGCCATGAAAAGGACTGCTAGCCCGATCAGCGTAGATAGATACTAAGTCCTGAAAAGGACTAACATTATCCATCTGCTAGCCTGAAGCCCTGAAAAGGACTTGCCCTAAAAAGGACTCTCCAGCTACACCAACGCTGCCCGTACTTCCTCTGTGTTCAGCGAACACCGGTTGTAGTGAATAAAGCAATCTGAAAAGATGGCTAGACCGTCCAGCGTTGACTAAGTCCTGAAAAGGACTAACAGTATTCATCTGCTAGCCTGAAGCCCTGAAAAGGACTTGCCCTAAAATGGACTCGCCAGCTACACCAACTCTGAACGACGTGGTAGTGTAAAATAACAACTACAAAGCTCTTGGGTAGATTGTATTGTAACTTGGAGCTGCATGGGCAACAGCTTGATCTCTTTATTCAAGTGCCCAACCTCGTGCCACCAAGACTATGTTGAGGGTACGCTCCTATAGTCAGAAATGACTGAAAAGGAAGATAGATAGATAGATAGATAGATAGATAGATAGATAGATAGATAGATAGATAGATAGATAGATAGATAGATAGATAGATAGATAGATAGATAGATAGATAGATAGATAGATAGATAGATAGATAGATAGATCGATAGAACGAACGAACAAACTTTATTTTCAAAGGGTTAAGAATTGGGCACGCAGGCCCGTCTGACATTCTGCCCTTCCTCTCTCTCTCATCATGTATACTGTATCCTTCCATCCTCACATTTACTTTAAGCATGATTAAGGCATTTATCATTATAAAAGTAATATAACATCAAACATTTGCAATAATCATCATAATTAAAGTATGTTTTTAAAATAAATAAAGATAGATAGATAGACAGACAGACAGATAGAACGAACGAACGTACGAACTTTATTTTCAAAGGGTTAAGAATTGGGCACGCAGGCCTGTCTTACATTCTGCCCTTCTTCTCTCTGTCATCTTGCATACCTTATCCATTCAATCGCACATGTGTTTTGAACACTATTTAAGCATACAACATTATCAAGGTAAAATAATAACATACATTTGTAACATCCAGTCATAATCAAATTTAAGTATGTAAAAAAAAAAAAATAATAATAATAAATAAAAATAAAATAAATTTAAAAAAAAAATAAAAAAATAAAAAAATAAATAAATAAATAAATAAAAATAAAAGTAATTTAAAAAAATAAATTTAAAAATTTAAATTAAAAAAAAACACACACACAATTTAAACCATTCATACGGTAAATTAGACATAATTTGAAACGTAATCAGATTATGGTGGTATATAATAAGAACTCGTGACATATAGATATAGATAGATAGATAGATAGATAGATAGATAGATAGATAGATAGATAGATAGATAGATAGATAGATAGATAGATAGATAGATAGATAGATATACGCGCACACACTTACACACATACACTCACACATGGGAAATACGTTCCTACAAGGTGTGGAATCATACCTTTATCTTGACAGCAAAGGAGGCAAAGTTGGGGGAACAGATAATGATATTAAAATTACAAAAAAGGAAGAGCAGATCCAATGCCTTGAGACATAAATAGAAATCAAAAGAAATGAAATCGCTACATGAGACCATAAGTTACAAAAAAAACACAAAAAAAAAACGAAGGGAATCTGTTAAAAAAAGTATGTGTGCGTGTGCACGCATGCGTGCATGGTGCGTGTTTGTGTGTGTGTGTGTGTATGAAATCAGAACGAGGCCAAATTATATGTAAGCAGCAGGAGGGATTTTTTTGATTATCCAATCAGCAGAGGGAACTTAAGTTAATGTTATCAAATCTTAGCGCAGCGGTTGTCATGCGCATGAGTCTTTGCGCAGCGCGATGCAGTTAAAGGGGAAACATAAAAACACGCAAAGCAAAATCAAAATTGAAGATTTCTGCACCATGTCTGCTCCCATGATGTGTTGATTAACTGCCTTTATTGCGCTCATTAGCCATTTTTGTGTGTGTTAAATGTTGGGAAAGGTAGGCTAACAGTAAATCTATCGCTTCTTTAATGATTCCCTCTGTTTCATTATCGCTTGACGTCTTAACAAACATAGATTGTATGTAGATAAGACTGCAGACGTGGGGTGCTTATCTTGTAACGGCGTTCACTTCTTTCTCTTGCTTCTGGCAGTAGCACATTTGGGGTAAGTATACGAATCAGCACCTCAACAATGCACTATCAAAGTAAATTGAAGAGTTTTAAAACACGTCAATGGAATGACAATACCTCGGCACCTTAATGACATCGGATGGAAGACATATCACAGAGGGGAAACGTAGGAAAGCCTAGGCTAAAGCAGCAATCCTTAAAATGAAACAATGTATTTTATGCAAAAACTCTTTGTCCATGGACGTAAGAATAAAACTCCTCCATTGTTCATCATCATCATCAGTTGCCATCTCCACAACGAAGGTTGACTGTAATGGATCTCCAACGTCTTCTGTCTTGGTGGTGCACTCTGATAGACTCTTTCCTGTCCATCTCTTGATGTTATCTTCCCACTTATAGCGCTGTCTTCCCCTTGCATGTTTGCCTTCAACTCTCCCTTCTGTTATGGTCTTCTGCAAGGTGTTATGCCTTTTTATGTGGCCAAAGTATTTTAGCTGCCGAACTTTGACCTCCCTCATTAGTTCTCTTTAAATACCTAGATTTTCTAGGACCTCCTTATTTGTTTTCATCTCTTTCCATGAGATACGCCCCATTCTTCTATATATCCACATTTCAAGAGCCTCAATTCTTTCTTCCAAATACTTATTCATCGTCCATGTTTCTGCACCATACAGAAATGCAGAATATATATAACACTTTATGATTCTCAGTTTTAATTTGTGAGATAGCTGTTTGGATGTCAGTATATGTTTCATGTTGTTGAATGTAGCCTTGGCCATTCCTATTCTCTTCTTGATTTCTGTTTCACATCTGCCATCTTCTGTTATTATATGACCAAGATATATGTAGCTCTTGACTTGTTCCAGGATTTTCCCATTTACGCTTATCTTTAATGTGGGTTTATCGTCTGTTTTGCTAATTATCATAGTTTTTGTTTTCTCAATATTAATGTCGAGTCCATATTCATGACTTATACTGTTCACTTGCTTCACTAGTTCTTGTAACTCCTGTTCGCTTTCAGCTAACAACACGGTATCATCTGCATATCTAAGGTTGTTTATTGACCTTCCACTGATGTTCAGTCCTGGTATTTCCTGTATATGTTTGAAAATTTTTTCAGTGTATAAATTAAATAGGCAGGGGGACAGCACACAACCTTGTCTGACACCTCTTTTTATGTCTATGTATGGTGAATAATTCCTTCCCGATCTTACTGTGGCAGTTTGCTCCCAATAAAGGTTACTGAGTATTCTTATATCTTTTCCATCAATACCTATGTCTTCGAGGCATTCAATTATTTTCTCATGATGGACTCTGTCAAAAGCCTTCTTATAATCAATGAAGCACATATACATACTTTTTTGGACCTCTGTATATTTTTCTGCTAATATTCTTAGGCAAAATATTGCCTCTCTTGTTCCACTGTTCCGTCTAAAACCAAACTGTTCTTCTTGGATTTCGCTGTCTACTTTACTTTTTATTCTTTCCTGTATGATTTTGAGCAGTATCTTAATTGCATGACTCATCAGGCTGATTGTTCTGAAGTCTGAACATTCTGTTGCATTTGCTTTTTTGGGCAATGTTATGAAAACTGATGTCTTCATGTCGTGTGGTACATATGCTGTATTGTATATATCGTTGCATATTTCTGTGATTGTATCTATACCAAAGCTCTCCAGAGCTTCTATCATTTCAATTTTTATGTTATCCATGCCTGCTAATTTTCCTTTTTGCATCATATGAATGGCATTCTCTACTTCTGATCTGAGAATGTTTGGGTCTTCATTAGAATCTGGTGATGGTTTTTTACCTCTGTTGTCCTCGAATAGTTCTTTTACGTATTCTGCCCATCTGTTTGATATGTCTTTCTCATCAAGTAATATTACACCATTTTTGTTCTTGATACAGCTTCCCCCTTGTGCAAACCGCGACCGATTTGATAATTTCTTTATTTCTTCATGCATATCTCTTGTCGTGCTTTGCTTCAAAGTCTTCTATTTCCTTGCATTTTGTTTCTATCCACCGTTCTTTTGCTTCTCTATACATAGTACGTATGTCATTGTCTATTGTTTTATATTCTGGAGTGTTTTTTGCTTTCTTTCTTTCTGCCATTTTATTCTAGATGTCATCTGTCATCCAAATTTGATTTTTCTTAGACTCCTTTTTAGGTAAATTTGCATTTGCTGATTGTATGCTTGTTTTTAAGCATTCCCATTTTGCGGTTGCTTTTTCTTCTGGGTTTTCTCTTCTATACTGCTCCATGCTTTCTGTCAATAACTGTTGATATTTATTTTTGACGTCGATTAAATATTTCTGTTTTATATCTGGTTGTTTCAGCGCTGATATTTCTATCTGGGGTTCCTCCTGTCTTCTGTTTCCTGCTCTTTTCAGCTTTATATTTACTTTGATGACGACTGGATTGTGATCTGAATTTATGTCGGCGCCAGGATGTGTCTTTGCACTTATGACACTGTTCTTAAATCTGTTTTATCATGATATAGTCGATTTGATTTCGTGTTACATCTCCTGGGCTTTTCCATGTGTATAATTTCCTTGGGTGGTTTTCAAAAAAGGTGTTACATATGACCAGCTGGTTTTCTTCACAGAACTGGATAAGTCTGTCTCCTCTATCATTTCTTGTCCCTAATCCATACTGTCCTACTATTTTCTTGTATTTTCCTTTTCTTACTTTTGCTTTCATATCACCCATTACTATCAACACATCTGTAGATTTGACTGGTTTAAGTGTGTGTTGTAGCTCTTCATAGTATTCTTCTATTTCTTCCTCGCTGTGATCTTTAGTTGGTGCATAAGTTTGTAAGATTGATATGTCGAATGGCTTTGCTCTCATCTTTAGTAACATCATTCTGTCATTGTGTGTCCAGTATCCACATACGTATTTTTCTAACTCCTTCTTTATCAACATTCCTACCCCTCTTTCATGTTTTTCTCCTCCTGAGTGTATAAGCGTGTACTGGTCTCTTGTTATGTAGCCTGTATCCAAAAGTCTTGCCTCCATTGTTACAAATAGTCTATCCTGGCATATAGAAGTGAGTCATGGACAATTAGTTATAACGTGGGGCAAACACTGCAGGTTATAGAGATGTAATTTTAGAGCAGAATGTTAAGGAATACCATTGACAGCTAAAGAGATTAATGAGGATGTCTTAAGAGAAGCCACTTCTTTTGCGTAGTGGCTCTCCACTGTCTTTGGGCATGTAATGAGAAGTAGAACGCTGAAATTTTACGTGTTACAAAAGGTGCCCGCGAGGAGACATATTGAAAAACTGTATCCTAAGCTTTTCATTTTGTATGTGGATCTCAATGAATATTACTAATAAAATTCCTTGGGTAAAAGCTGGAAATGCAATATCATTTTTCTGTAACACTTGTATCTGCTCAATGTTACTAGAACTTAATAAACCGGTTAATAATTCTAGGAAAATCTGTATTTCCCAATTCTACTCTTCACCTCTGATATAAATTTTTCTTAGATATGAAAAAATACTTCAAACTCGCCTCATTCGATTTTTGTCTGCGTTATAACGACTAGAGTAAAAGTGAAAATGAAGGCCTCAGCCTCAATAGCAAAAAGACAGAAGTAATTGTCGTCTCAAAGAAAATGGCTTCCCCAGAATGCACTATCAAAGTAAAAGGAACATTTTAAAAACAGATTAATAGATTCAAATACCTGGTCATATTAATAAAAACGGATGAAAGATGCTTCTCAGAAGTGAAGAGCAGAATAGCTCAGGCAAAAACAGCATTCTATAAAATTAAGAGTATTTTATGCAATAATTTTTTGTCTATGGAAGTAAGAAAAAGAGTTATTCAGTGTCATATAGAACCAATCCTGACATATGAGAGTGAGTCATGGACAATTAGAAAACAAGTAGGGAAGGCACTAGAGGCAACAGAGATGTGGTTTTACAGAAGAATGTTAAAAATACCATGGACAGCCAAAAAGAGTAATGTGGATGTCCTGACAGAGGCAAATGAGCAAAGGAAACTTATTTCACAAGTCAGAAAGAAGCAAACCCCTTTTTTTGGGCATGTTATGAGAAGAGGAAAGCTGGAATATATCGTAACAACAGGTAAGATTGAAGAGAAAAGAGATAGGGGAATAAAAAGAGAGCAAATACTGAACAGTTTGACATCGTGGCATGGAAAAAAATCAAGAACAGAATTGATAAATTGTATTGGAGACAGGAAGTTGTAGAGAGACATTATCTCCTCCGCCATTAGGCATGGTACTTGAAGAAGAAGAATGACCTACATGGGATATGCACTTTCTTGATATGTCGAATGAATTGGTCATATGTTCTGTACTCTACTGATGAAGTACCCTTGAAGTATTCACCGTGCACTTTCAATCAAATGTCCTGGTACAAAAAGTCCCTGTACCAGATTACCAAGTTGAACTTTAGCTCTCATTCCAGATAATTATTCTCTTTAAGTTATTCATTAACTCTCTCGATTCTACTTTCTTTTTATCCCATATTCCTTTCATTCACTTTGATTACACTCACACAGTCTACTCCAGTACTCTTTCATATGAACTCACTTTTAATCTTAGCATCTCATCTTTCACTCAAGATCTAAGACGGAGTACCGTGTATGTATCGTGCAGTGTTAATGAAAGAACTCCCTTATCTACGAATCCAGCAATAAATGCCCAAAGTTCTCGCCCGTTCCTCAAAGTCGCAGACCCCTGGTTTAATTTTCCGCCTCGGAAATCTCATATCTAATTCTTTCCGGATACAGAATCTGGCAGGCTTCATAAATGTGACCAATAAACCGTAGGCAAAGTAACCATTAATTAATAAAAGGTCACTACGCCATTAAGACGGACGTGCTATCTGCTAAGGGCTTTTGGTTACCCAGCAGAAGTCACGTACCAGCAAGCATTACTTTATGACAGTGTTTCTCAAGCTTACAAATAAATGTGTACCCTTTATGTGAGTTTAGAGTACCCCTAGGAGGCGAAGATAATTAGGGAGCATTTTAAATAGAACTGTGTTATCTACACTAGAGCATATATCATCATCATCATCATTTTCCTTTTCGTTCCCTGTGAAGTATGGAACCACCACAGCAGATGGTCCCCTTGCAGGAAGCCAGCTTAAAGCATTCATATGCTATTGCAGCAGTAGTTTCCGTAGCAATATTGTAGTGGTGTTTGATGGTATTGTATGATGGTGTTATTACTAAATGTAAATTGTATGAGGCCAGCTGTGAAGGCTCCTGAGATAAAATGTAGTGGTGAATTGTCAGAAGGCCTTTCTTGCTACCACTACGACCTCACACTTAATTTTTTTTAATGAATGTGGCTACGTAAAGTGTCTAGGGTTATGATATGTAGTGTGGTGTAATGGATTATAAATATACCCACAGATATTAACAAGACTAATAATATTAATAAATGTTAAAATACACTGAACTAACTCACGTGTGTAAAATTTTTTGATATAAGTATATTACATTTATTTTGTTCTGTGTCAATTTTTTAGGTTGACCAGAACTTAAAAGGATTTAGAGATTATGAAAAGAAATGCATAGAATATTATATCATAAATGCAATAGTGTACATATATATGTACTATACTAGTTAGTTTTATTAAAATGTTCTAGTATTCATCTACTTGGGAGGATAGTACTGTTTGTGCTGTTGGGGTGGCCTCATCACACCTGTCTATATTGACTACACAGTGTCCAGAAAATGGTGGGAATCTTTATGGGGTTCTTAGTAACTAAAGGGCGTTGGTGAAAGTCCAGCAGACCAGAGGCTCACTCATCTGGTAGTTGTCGCTCTGTTGCTGAAATCAGGTGGTCCCACCTCTCCGTGCTGGCGGGCAATAATGGTGGTCTCTGTCACAAATACTGCACAGATACACTCGAGTAAAGTCACCAACTGAATAGACCCTGCTTTGTTGACGACAGAAACTCGCAGCTCTGCAATCAAAGTATGGGCCATGTGTCAAAATCTATTCTCTACCCACGTCTGGACACAACAGTGACACAACAACCACATCATACAGACAGGTCAGATCTCTCTGACCAAACAGCACATTTACCATGGTGGTTTTACATCAGATAGATCCTCCCAGACTATAGATCCTGAAAAATGTTTATTAGTTTTCGGCCCTAAAAGAGGATAGGTAATATGTATCATTATTCTCAACACTTGATCTGTCTTGCATAATCCTTGCTGGAGTTTATGTACATTGTTGGTCCCTAGACCCTGACTAGGGCGGGGGGTCTAGAGCAAATCCCTACTTGTTTGTAAGGCTAGATTTCGATATGGCAGTATCAAATCACTCGAACATGAAACAATATTCAAAATATATAAGGAAATAATTTCAATCTTACCAGATTATGAATAAATAACACAGAATTTCTAGCAAAACTCAGCTGAGCTGCTGGCTATAGTATGGCGTCCCTAAATTTATTTCACTTGCTTTCATATGGAATCACCACACTTTAAAATCTGTGTCTATCACTGAACAACTATTGAAGAATGGCCCCACTTTCGCGTCTGAGCGCTAATGATATGATTGTCTGTGGCCAATCACTGCCTAGGTTATTTGAATTTCAAAATTTCTACACTAAAGTCATTTCAGTCATGCTTCAGTCAAGTATGGATGTTTATCTGTTAGTCTGTCCGTCTCTACTTGTGTTTCTAAAAAAATGTGCTTGGTTTTTGAACCAACCTTTCTCTCCCCTCCAAAATTTTGTCGTTAAAAGTTATATTTAGACACAGCTACCGCTCAAAAACCCTCTCCTCCATACTAAGTAAATTTGAACACCTGCGTCCAAGGTCGTGTTTTTGTGTGCAAATTGCGACACTTTTTTATTCAACACAGTCTGTCGATGATGTGAACTACACTGTCTTTTGTCATTATCTTCAATATTATCTATCCGTTTGTAAAATTAAGACCATCTTAGTTCACTGCTCAGAATAGGCCATCCGGCCAGCTAATTTTTATATTCCTAACATTAATATTAAGAAAAAATTACTTTTTAATTTTTGTAATATTCCTAACATCTGCGTTTTACCGCTCCATTCAAATCAAAAGCTTGGTATCGCAAAAGCGTCCAATAAATGACTGTGGCGTAACATATCTAGGGTCCCTTCTGTGGAGTTGCTTACTTTTTATGTCAACTTGGGAAACGTGACTTTTCTCCGTTTCCCCCCCAATTGCGTCTCCTTAGCCTTTCCAGTCATATTTTTTTTCTTTTTGATCCGCCGTTCCCCTCCTGTCTAGCAAGTCAATTATTATGGAGGATGATGACCCGCGGTCTAGGCGATCATGTACATCAGCAGCCTACGCATTATGTTTTTATCCTTAAATGTTATCTTTGGAGGGATTTTACCGTTGTATCTCTGTCAATTTCACTACACATCTCCCCACTTGAAAACATGCCTATGGCAAGTTCCAAAACCAGCGATACACATAGGTAAAATTACTCCTCACGTCTGCCACTACTCTAATTTTGATCACAGGGGTGCCGACTGAGGAAATCTGCACCGACATTCAATTTGCCTGGGATATATTGGATACTAAACTGATAAGGTTGAAGCAATAAAGACCACCTCAGCAATCTTGCGTTTTCATGCTTAGCCTGAGACAAGAACACGAGAGGCTGATGGTCCGTCTCCACCACAAATGTCCTACCATACAGATAGATTTGAAACTTCTTTATTGCCCAGATTAATGCTAAACATTCTTTTTCGCTTGTGGAGTATCCTTGTTCCGCCTTATTCAATTTGCGGCTTGCATAAGCGACTGGTTTCAGTTCCCCATCAGGTGAAGATGATCTTTGCAACAAAGCCCCTCCGAGTCCTACATTACTTGCATCGGTTCTTAAGACAAAGTCCTGTGTCAAATCAGGCAGTTTGAGAATAGGCTTGCTAGTGAGTTTTTCCTTTAACTCTTGGAACGCTAGTTCACATTGTGCAGTCCAAATAACTTTATCTGGAAGTCCCTTGCGAGTCAAATCAGTCAGAGGAGCACATATAGCGTTAAAATTCTTGATGTATTTCTGATAAAATCCGCATAACGACACAAATGATCGCACGTCCTTTTTTGTTTGCGGCCTAGGTGCTCTCTGCAGTTTTTCCAAGTTCTTAGGATCAGGGGTCATATTACCCTGATATACAGTGTGTCCCAAGAATTCCAACTCTTTGCATCCAATACAACATTTTGTGGGCCTAGCAGTTAAGTTTGCCTCCCGAAGTCTATCAAACAACATCTCCAGAGCTTCAATGTGTTCTTCAAATGTCTCGGTGGCGACGAGAATATCATCCATGAAATTTGTGATACAGGGGTTATTCAGGGGATCCAACAATTTTCGCATCATCCTTGAAAACACACTCGGAGCATTTTTCAGTCCGAATGGTAGCATATTGAATTCATAATGTCCATCCGAAGTGCTAAAAGCCAAATAAGGTCTCACTTCAGGCTTCACTGGGATCTGGTAATAGCCTTTACTAAGATCCACCTTTGAAAAGTATTTTGCCTTGTTCAGTTGGCAAATAACTGTTTTGTGTCTGGTAATGGATCCACTTGTCCTTCTGTGACAGCATTCAGTTTCCTGTAATCTATGCACAGCCTGTGTTCCCCAGACGGTTTTCTCAACAAAACGACACTAGAACTAAAAGATGATTCACTGTGCGAAATAATCCCCTCCTTCAACAAATACTCTATTTCTTCCTTCAATGCCTTCTCCTTCGCGAACGGAATAGAATAGGCTCTCATACAGATTGGGTTTGAGTCTACCAGTTTCATGTCATACTGTAGCAAATTTGTATGGCCTGGTTTATCTGTTAATACATCTGTATGTTCCTCCAGAACCTGTTGAACTCTCTCCCTCTGGTTTTTAGTCAGGTGCTTACTGACTTTTACCTGTGCTGCTGTTTCACAAGGATGTAATGGGTATTCATGTGAGGTGAGTGGTTCCTTTTGCATCTGGGTTGCAATAGCCAAGGTCAATAAAGGGGTGCTTTCCTGGAGTGGTCTGTCCAGATACTTCTTTAACAGGTTTACATGATAAACTTTTTCCTTCCCCTTTTTGTCAATTTTATAGTTTGTTCTAGACACCTTCTCTAGAACCGTATATGGACCTTGCCAACCAATTTGTAATTTATTCTGGCTTCCGGGTAGTAGAAGCAGCACCTTCTCTCCGACTGCCAGTTCCCTGTCCTTTGCCTTCCTATTAAAATATGCTGCATGTTTCTTCCTGGCTTGTTTCAAATTATCATTTGCCAGTTTCCATCCAGCTTTCAAACGAGTGGTCAGTTCGTTCACATATTGATACGATGAGGTAACAGTCTCTTCCGCCTTCTCATCTGTCCAGGTCCTTAATAACGCTTCTAATGGACCTTTTATTGGCCTCCCAAATAGCAGAGTTGCGGGAGCCATCCCGGTTGAACTATGTGGTACCTCCCGATACGCAAACAATGCGGCGGGCAGGAATTGATCCCACAGATCCGGTTTTTCGTGTGCCAGCTTTCTCAGGATAGAAATGAGAGTCCCATTGAACCTCTCTACCTGGCCGTTCCCTTGTGGATGGTACGGACTACAATGAAAGTGCCTGGCTTGAAATAGCTTAAAAACTTCTTCCGTTAGTTTCCCCTTGAACTGAGATCCATTATCCGTCAAGATTTGATGTGGGAATCCTAATCGGGTAAATATTGTAAGTAGTGCCTCTGCTACATGTTTTGAATCAATTGATGGCAGGGCTACCGCCTCTCCCCACATAGAACAAGTGTCCACCAGAGTAAGGATGTAACTGTTCCTCCTCTTGGTCCGAGTGAGAGGTCCTACAATATCCACTGCAACCCTCTCAAAAGGCGTTCCCACTATGGGCATTTCCCCTAGAGTTGCAGGAGCAGTCCAGTGCTTTGGAGCTACCCTTTGACATTCTGGGCAGGATTTGACATATCTTTTTATATCCTCCGTTATCCCTGGCCAGAAGTAATGACAAGCTATACGCTGTCCTGTGGCGCTGATCCCCATGTGACCACTGAAGGGAATCGCATGCCCGAGTTCCATCACTTTATCTCTATATGAAGTGGGAAGAACCAGCTGGTTGTGACCATTTGTTCCAGTTCCGGCCTTCCTGTATAAGAGTTTGTTCTTCATGAAATATTCCCCCTTGCTCGGAGGTGTGTGGCATTTGGGCAATTTTTTTAAAACAGGGCTTGAGTGTCCTATCCTCAGCCTGCGCCTTCCTCATCTCCTCTGGATGAGCATTTATAGGTTCACCTTCTTCCTCCTTCTTCTGTGACTTGGTCTGCACTGTCGCCATGATCACAGGTTTCTCGGGATTCCCCAAGAAGACGTATCTACACCCCAATATCAGAGGGTAGATTGGTTCATCTATCACTGCTGCTCTGATTTCTCCTTCCACATAGCGAGTTTTCACCGTTATCCTTGCGATGGGAAGTGTCATGAGTGGTATGTCCTTAGTCGCCCCTTGTATTTCCACTGTTTCTGTGGTATACTGACTTGGGTCCACTAGGCTAGACTTCACAACTGAATCATAATCCAAACCTGTATCATAAAGGCACCTTATGGTGACCCCATTACAAATAACATCCTCACAAACTGGGGGGTGATAAGGTTCCTGTTGTCCCTTAGGATTAACCTTTAATCTTTGCGTCCCCGACTTCATTGCAGCAATGTTTGAAGGTTTCCTTCTACAAAATTCGGTGTTATGGTTATCCTTCTTGCACCATTTACACCATCTTTTTCCTTGGTTCAACGGTTTTCTTTCATTGAACTTTTGGTCATTGAACTGTGAGTTTCTGTCGCGATAGTCATTTCTTGGCCGCTCAAAGTTTGTCCTACCTTTATTTCCCTGCTCTCTAGTATCAAATTTATTAAATTGCTGTGGAGCTTTAAAATTGTCTATGTGCTTCTTCTTAGCACCACTTACCTCTGCCTGAGCTGCCTGATACCTCTCAGCAACATTTAAAATTTCCCCCAACTTCTCTGCACCTTGTTCCATGAGAAATTTTCTCATGTCTGGAGCCATGGACTCTCTCAATTGCTCAATCATGATCATTTCTTTAAGATCTTGGGTCTTCCCCAGAGCCGTCCATTTCTCCAAATAGGTTTCTAGTCTAGCAGAGAATTGGTGGTATGTCTCCCCAGACAACAGTTTAGCATTTCTAAATTTCTTACGATAAAATTCACCATTATTCTCGTACCTTAATAACAAAGCCTGCTTTAACATGTCATAATTGTCTTGGTCTTCCCTGTTCATTTTAGCAAATACTTCATAAGAAGTACCCCTCAATCCCTGTGATAGCTTTAAACTCCACCTCTCTCTCTCTAACCCATATGTAGTAGCTAATAACTCAAAACGTCCTAGGTACCCCTCTATGTCATCGTCTTTCTCAACAAAATGGTCTAAATGAAACCCCATAGCTGAGTTTGAGGCTCCCAGACTGGGCGTAGCATCTGAGGCAAAAGGGCTGGCACCATTTTCAGGGGCCGGGCCTTGTAATTCCAGCTCCCTTAGTCGTAATTCGTGCTCCCTCTGCAACCTTCTATCTTCTGCCTCCCTTTCGGCAGTCAACCTTTTTTCTTCTGCCTCCCTTTGCTGTCGTTTTTCTTCTGCCTCCCTTTGCTGTCGTTTTTTCTTCTGCCTCCCTTTCGGCAGTCAACCTTTTTTCTTCTGCCTCAATCTGCAGCCTCTTAATTTCTCTATCAGCCTCAATTTGTAACCTCTTCTCTTCAGCTACCTTTCTATCTTCCCGTTCAATATATTTATCACATTCAGTCGTTACGTATTGAATTAAAATTTGACCATCCATTCCCATCTCCTTCGCGGTGAGCACAGCAGCTGATCTAAATTTTGCCAGCTCCGCCATACTTTTTAGACAATATAATAATATACAAGATAAATCTCTAACCAGTAAATACACTAAGTATTTCTTATGACTATAGTCTAACTAATTCTAACTAACCAGTTAACTAATTAATTATTACTGGCTGTGAAGATTCACCAACTTTTATCTGCAGGGACACTTTTAATTTTAAGGGAAATTTTACAATTTATTTCCCTACTTTTATTTCTCCCACCAGGAGATCCTAATATTACTGTTGGGCTAATTATCCCTGGACAAGACCCCAATATTGTAGTGGTGTTTGATGGTATTGTATGATGGTGTTATTACTAAATGTAAATTGTATGAGGCCAGCTGTGAAGGCTCCTGAGATAAAATGTAGTGGTGAATTGTCAGAAGGCCTTTCTTGCTACCACTACGACCTCACACTTAATTTTTTTTTAATGAATGTGGCTACGTAAAGTGTCTAGGGTTATGATATGTAGTGTGGTGTAATGGATTATAAATATACCCACAGATATTAACAAGACTAATAATATTAATAAATGTTAAAATACACTGAACTAACTCACGTGTGTAAAATTTTTTGATATAAGTATATTACATTTATTTTGTTCTGTGTCAATTTTTTAGGTTGACCAGAACTTAAAAGGATTTAGAGATTATGAAAAGAAATGCATAGAATATTATATCATAAATGCAATAGTGTACATATATATGTACTATACTAGTTAGTTTTATTAAAATGTTCTAGTATTCATCTACTTGGGAGGATAGTACTGTTTGTGCTGTTGGGGTGGCCTCATCACACCTGTCTATATTGACTACACAGTGTCCAGAAAATGGTGGGAATCTTTATGGGGTTCTTAGTAACTAAAGGGCGTTGGTGAAAGTCCAGCAGACCAGAGGCTCACTCATCTGGTAGTTGTCGCTCTGGTGCTGAAATCAGGTGGTCCCACCTCTCCGTGCTGGCGGGCAATAATGGTGGTCTCTGTCACAAATACTGCACAGATACACTCGAGTAAAGTCACCAACTGAATAGACCCTGCTTTGTTGACGACAGAAACTCGCAGCTCTGCAATCAAAGTATGGGCCATGTGTCAAAATCTATTCTCTACCCACGTCGGACACAACAGTGACACAACAACCACATCATACAGACAGGTCAGATCTCTCTGACCAAACAGCACATTTACCATGGTGGTTTTACATCAGATAGATCCTCCCAGACTATAGATCCTGAAAAATGTTTATTAGTTTTCGGCCCTAAAAGAGGATAGGTAATATGTATCATTATTCTCAACACTTGATCTGTCTTGCATAATCCTTGCTGGAGTTTATGTACATTGTTGGTCCCTAGACCCTGACTAGGGCGGGGGGTCTAGAGCAAATCCCTACTTGTTTGTAAGGCTAGATTTCGATATGGCAGTATCAAATCACTCGAACATGAAACAATATTCAAAATATATAAGGAAATAATTTCAATCTTACCAGATTATGAATAAATAACACAGAATTTCTAGCAAAACTCAGCTGAGCTGCTGGCTATAGTATGGCGTCCCTAAATTTATTTCACTTGCTTTCATATGGAATCACCACACTTTAAAATCTGTGTCTATCACTGAACAACTATTGAAGAATGGCCCCACTTTCGCGTCTGAGCGCTAATGATATGATTGTCTGTGGCCAATCACTGCCTAGGTTATTTGAATTTCAAAATTTCTACACTAAAGTCATTTCAGTCATGCTTCAGTCAAGTATGGATGTTTATCTGTTAGTCTGTCCGTCTCTACTTGTGTTTCTAAAAAAATGTGCTTGGTTTTTGAACCAACCTTTCTCTCCCCTCCAAAATTTTGTCGTTAAAAGTTATATTTAGACACAGCTACCGCTCAAAAACCCTCTCCTCCATACTAAGTAAATTTGAACACCTGCGTCCAAGGTCGTGTTTTTGTGTGCAAATTGCGACACTTTTTTATTCAACACAGTCTGTCGATGATGTGAACTACACTGTCTTTTGTCATTATCTTCAATATTATCTATCCGTTTGTAAAATTAAGACCATCTTAGTTCACTGCTCAGAATAGGCCATCCGGCCAGCTAATTTTTATATTCCTAACATTAATATTAAGAAAAAATTACTTTTTAATTTTTGTAATATTCCTAACATCTGCGTTTTACCGCTCCATTCAAATCAAAAGCTTGGTATCGCAAAAGCGTCCAATAAATGACTGTGGCGTAACATATCTAGGGTCCCTTCTGTGGAGTTGCTTACTTTTTATGTCAACTTGGGAAACGTGACTTTTCTCC
>JAMPIV010000979.1:962500-1032500 GCA_024509875.1 Oreohelix idahoensis
TAATCTTCAAATTATTTGTGTCAAACGTATAATTAGCATGATTTCTGGTATTGCATGTCACTGGCCAAATGTTGATAGTTATGAGTGTCTATCGGAAAAGTTATTGAAATTTGACTGAGACCACTGTGATGGACGAACTCGGCTGACCCTGAACTTTGTTGTAATTCTTGTATAACGGGACTTCTTTCACGTGGATTCATTAGCTAGGAAACTGTTCCACACAGAGGGCAGACACGTTTGCTGATTGATATGCGGAAAGTTTACCTATCGTTGATTCTGGTCATCGCATTGATTTAAGGAGAGATTAAATCACGCCCACTAACATCTCTTGAACAATCATAGGCAGTTATTTTAATTAACTTGGCCAGTGGGAGGCGTCGCCAGAATCAAACAGATACAGCGACGAGATCAAAGAGACAGACTGAGGGATTTTAGGGGAGACTATCGGCGTTATCAAAGACAGTAGTGGTCCCTGCTACGAGACGCAGTTGCTTGCCGCTAATTTTGCGTCTCGGTGTCAATCGCAGAACCGAGCGAACGGGGAAGCCGAAACGGGCAGCAGCGAACGGAGATACGAAGACCAGAGTGCGGTTTCTTCTCTTGATTTGGCGGTCAGATCCCCAAAAGTTCGTGAGATCAAATAAGCTGTCAAGTTTATCATGTCCCACTCAACTTACATTCCATTTTAGCTAAATAGACCATGAAGACTAGACACGTTATCACTCGCTGGCCAGACCTTTACAGAAGCACTAGCTTTATTGAAATCTTGTTATAGATTTTCCCCTGGATTTTATATATATATTTGCAGTGATTTCTATTCTGTGCAAAGCGGTAATATATACAGTAGAACTCCATTTATCCGAACCCCATGGGACCGAGCATCGTTCGGATAATCAAATGTTCGGATAATTGGATTACATAATGTATCGAGTTACATGTACACATATTTCTAAAAATAATTAACCATCACAAGGAAATTACACTATAAAACATACTTACTTGTACTGTAATAATAATACCCACACTGTATTAGATCACTGTATCACCAAAATCTTTCATTACACTGCAGTGCATGTACTACTTGTATTAATTATTTTTTTTAAGAAAGAGAAATGTTTTCAAAATAACATTACAAACGATTCAAAACCAGGCGCAACTTACGTATACATGTACTTGTACGATGTAACCCACCATTTAAAATAATGAGGAATCCTCTTTTGCACCAAACTGGATAGTCTCCTTTTGGCTGCTAAGTCCCGCATTCTCTTCAACAGCAGAAGCTGTGTAGCACAGCTGTCATCTTCTCGCTCGTACCAAGCCATCGCTGTTTCTAGTGCTATAAAGGCCTCTTCAGGACTTGGTCGACGTTTTGGGTTTTCTTCATAATCTACAAGTACATCATGTACTTCTGAGGTGTCTTCATCATCGGTCACTACATGTATTTGGTTTTCTTCTTGCACAAAAGACAAAATTTCTTCGTCATTCAAAAACTGAAAACCAGAATCATTATCATCTTCTAGCCACATGTGTGCATCATCTTTGTCACAGGCCGAAAATCCGGGCATTGCTTGAGACAGTTCCACAACTTCATTTATACAATCATCATTTGTGTCCACTACAGTAGTTTAATTTCCTCCTTTTTTCCCAAGCAATCTATTCCAAGCCTTGTTGAGATTATCTTGTGACAGGGTGGTCCAAGCATCAGCTAACATATATCAGCAGTCTTTGAGATTAAGCTTTTTGGAAAACGCCACCACACTTTCTTCATCTTCAGCCAACAATAAACGACGCAGGACTTCCTTCTTGTACATCTTTTTAAGCTTTGCTATAACACCCTGATCCATTGGTTGAATCAGTGCTGTTACATTGGGAGGCAGAAACCAGTAGAAGAATTACTTTTCCAGTTTTCTTTTCTTGTTCTCTCAACCTCTTCACATTTGGGATGAACTGATTTGTATACCAATCAAGAAATATTTCACTATTCATCCAAGCACTCTTCTGTGCTTTGTAGCACAATGGGAGACATGTCACATTCTTTAAACAACGTGGTTTTTTGGCTTTACCGATCATTAGCACCGGTAAACGATGACTTCCACTGGCATTCGCGGCTACCACAATTGTTACTCTCTCTTTGCACTTTTTAAACACAGGGGAAGCTGCTTCGCGCTGAGATGCAAGTGATTTTTGAGGCAATGATTTCCAGTATAAGCCAGTCTCATCGGCATTATACACATCATCGAGTGAATAACCTTCTTCTTCCAAAAAAGCCAAGAATGTTTCTTTAAAATTTTCAGAGAGGGACTGGTGTAAACTTCGGCTTCCACCAAAAACCCGGGCGTCGGCGTTTGAAGAAATGTTTACGGCCGGAAATTTTGAATAGCCCTGAACGGCTCCTTTTAAACCTCAGAGCGAAGCTCCTGATTTTCGCGCTGAGTTGGCAAGGAAAGTTCAGGTTCCCCAGCCATTCGCATAGATATGTCATTGGACCATCCGAAGGGCTTCTGGTTCCAAAAAAAAAAAAAAAAAAAAAACAAAAAAAAAAAAATTTTCAGAGGCAGTTGCATCGCTAGATAAAGATTCCCCTTGAATCTCCAATTCTCGTATGCCATGACGAGATTTAAAGTTTCTTAACCATCATCCCTGGCTAGCCTTAAAGTCAGGAGGACAGTCAAGTTGATTGTTGAACTAAAGTGCCTTTTCACACAATAGAGAGCCAGAGATAGTTTCCCCTTTGCTTCTTCTTTGCACAAACCATATATACAAAGCCTCTTCCAATTTCAAATCTTTCGCATTTCTCATGGTTTACGTTTCTTCGACCCATTTTCACTATCCAATTTCGATACAAAACTCATAATTTTATCCTTGTTACTTTTGATGTCAGAGACGGTAGCTTTCCCAACATTGAAAATCCTCGCAAGTGAAGACACAGTTTCACCTTTTCCTAGTCCCTTGATAATTTCTGTTTTCGTTTCAATTGACAAAACATTGCGGTTCCTTTTATACGTTTTAGGCCTTCTGGAAGATGCCATATCGCACAGAGAAATACTTGCACACCAAAATTATTCGACTGTAGTAGCAGACACAATTATTTTAAGTTGAACTGTCTGTTTAGCCAGTGCACTGCCTAGAACGCACACGTACACTAGATTGGTAAACCAGATATTAACTGACTTTATGATCTAACTGACTTCCTGTACGTAAGCGACCGACCATTAGCCCATTCCATCCTCTACAAATTGTTCGCACACATTTGAAGCTTGCAGCATCAAAAGATTCAAAAATGTAGTCTAACATGACTGGTGGCACCTGATTTTTTTTTCTCAAAAAAGTGTTCGGATAATTGGATGTTCGGATAATTGGGGTTCGGATAAATGGAGTTCTACTGTATTGTGTAAAGTGATCAGTGGTCTAGTTCAGTCATTCTATTTCAATGGAGTTTGTGTTAATTTAAATCTATTAAATTAAACCATCTCAATAGTTCCAGTTGTAAATATAATGATCTATCTATTATATTATTTCAAAAGATAATAGATGCTTAAATTAACTTTAAAAGTCGCGAAGGAATTTATAATTAATAAATTCAGTTAAGTCCTAGTTTTATAGATGTGTGTTTTACCACTAGAATTCGCGCAGTGTTTATTAAATACATAATTAAATACTCGAGTGTATTATAGGCTTAACGGGAAATTTATCGCGCTTGATTTTTCGGTATGTTACATGTCTTTTTTTCTTTCACACAGAGTGATCGTAACCTGCGGTCCCAGCTAAATAAAGAAAGAAATAAAGAAATCATCCTATAAACTTCCAGTCATATTGAAGAAACATTTCTTTTAAAATATAATCTTGTGGCGGTCTTTTTGCGACCTAGCTGTCAGAATTAAATGAAATAAAGCCCACCCAAGAACATTTTAAAGAATAATCATCAAATTACCCTTACAAACCTGTAAGATAAACTGGAAGGTAATCATCGCCAGTAGCGATATCATATTTACTGTTTATTGTGAGAGAGTACATATTTTCCTGACTGTGACTGAGCCTAGTTTTTTTTTTCCTCAATTGGATTTAATAAAACTATCATCACGCATTGAAGGAATTTTACCATAGCGGAGGATTAAAAGAGACCACTTCATTTTCACCCCTGTGCCGAACTGTGTTAGTGCCATCCCATAGACTCCTTTTATATATATATAATAAAAAACACGAGAACTCTTAGTCTTCAAGTCTTGCGATAAGTGAGAATATTTGTTACCAACAAACCCTCGCAAACATCTGGGGCGGGACATCGAAGGACTAGACAGTTCATATGTCAAAAGATTACTTGCTGTTTTTATATACTTTTATGGATCGTCTGAGGCTGCATTCGGTAAGTGTGTGAGTATATGAGTGTGGATCCTCACGCGTGTGCATGAATGACAGGAAATTTAATCGTTTTCTTTTGTAAACCTGTTGTTAACTTTCTTGCCTAGTAATATAATTTTTCTGTATTCCCTGCATTGTTCCTTTAAGGGGGAGTTGCTAATTGGTTAACTCTGTTTAAAAACCCCCTCCTTTCCATTTGCTTAGTAAAGGGAAGAACAGCTGGGAAGAACAGGTTTTTTTCTATCACCTATACCTAACGTTGTAAACCCCCTTTCAGAGTAATTAACTTCACTGTTAGGTTAACGTACCTATGTTCCTGATATTATCTATCTCTGGACTGGGTTTATCTTTGTCTAATAAGCGGGAAGGGCTTAGTCGATACCAATCTTCTTCACCCCTCCCAAATTTGTTATTTGCATTTGTGTACTTATGATAATTTATGTAATACCTGATATTTGTTAGTGATTGATGTTTAAAGTGAATAAAATCACATAAACTCATTTAGTACGGTGTTGGACATACCCACAGCCCAACATTTCCCCTATTCGTTTAATATAGTTTGTATCTACATCGTCTGTGTGTGTGAAAAACACCAAATCGGTGTGCGCGCAGATGCGAGTCTGGAAAACTGGCAAATAATTGTTTGACCAGGAGAGCGGAAGAGAAGATTGAGAGAAGCGATTTGTCGTAAATAAGTCTGTCTTTACTCTCCTCCAGCACGCTGTGAAGCAACTATTTAATATCTACATTTTCTATCACTGAGCTTTCCATCATCATTTTCCACTCTAAACCAGACCACTATTTCTACGACTCTTTTCTCTCAAAATAAATTTACGACAACCACTAACCGCAAATACCTACGAATTTTAGTAGAGGATAGGCTATAATTTCTGACCATGCAAGCAAAAGTATATATTTATGTTTTCATTCGCAAATCATTCGCGGGCACATTAATAAGCGTTGAGTACCCGTAGAGTCTTGACATATGGATGCGAGTCATGGGCAATGACTACAACCCACAAAAGCCAGATCCAAACCTCAGAAATGAGGTATCTTAGGAAGGTGGTTGAAGTAACAAGAAAAGACATGGTCCGCAACCAGACGATACGTCAAGGCCTTAAATCCCACTCCCTGCAGACCCAAGTAGAACAGTCCCAACTAAGATGGTTTGGCCATGTCTGCAGAATGGGAGAAGATCGGCTACCACGACAAGCATGGGAAACAAAGAGCCAATGGATCCAGACCCCCAGGACGACCCAGAGTCCGCTGGGAGGACAACATTAGACAAATCTTTGAAGGACCGAGGACTAGAATGGAACTAGGCCAGGAGGAAGACAGCCGATAGGATAGTCTAGCGCTCTCTCTTCCAAACCTCTACACCTCACGGTAGAAGGGGAACGACTAAGTAAGTAAGAGTACCCGTGGTCCAGCTGATGAGGCAGTTGATGATGATTATTAAGTAAGAATAATACTGTTGATGTACGACGTCATTGAATCCATAAAAGTCTCTGAAATATCACACAAGAAAATTTCATACATATCCAAAGTAGTTGTAACTGCTTCCTTCTGGTTTGGGTGACAATCTTCAATTGCGCTCTGGTTTCTTCGAGGACATCCTCATTACTCATTTTTAGTTATTCAAAGTATTCTAAATGGTATTTGGTAAAAGACGATGTTAATCCTTTTCCCTAATACAATAATAAACTGGAGATGGATAGGGCACACACTGAGGAAACCTGTTGATAGCATTACCAGGCAGTCCTCTTTCTGGAATTAACAGGTAGATGGGGACCAAGACAAACCACCTGAATAAGAGAACTGGAGACAGACATAAAGGAGATAATGATGACCCGGAAAGACATCCGCTGATGGCACAGGACAGCAAGACTTGACACAGGACAGCAAGACTTGACACAGGACAGCAAGACTTGACACAGGACAGCAAGACTTGACACAGGACAGCAAGACTTGGCACAGGACAGCAAGACTTGACACAGGACAGCAAGACTTGACACAGGACAGCAAGACTTGACACAGGACAGCAAGACTTGACACAGGACAGCAAGACTTGACACAGGACAGCAAGACTTGACACAGGACAGCAAGACTTGGCACAGCTTACATTTGACACAGGACTGCAAGCTTGTGCACTCAGCAAGACTTGGACTAGGGCTTACATTTGTTCAATTTGTGGGGGGGGGGGGGGGGGGGGGGGCTAAAAGATTTGTGATGATGATAATGATGATGAATACAATAATCCAAAGACACGGTAGTTGAGCAAAGTAGCAAAAATGTAAGTATTTACACAGAACAGTTAAGCCCGTATGTCAGGTTATTCCGAGAGCGGTTTATTAGCTCGGCTATATAACACTACCCGAGCTCTGGGCTGCCAAAGTCTCACAAAAGAAGCAATGTGGCCAAAATGCCTCAAAAGGGCCATAATGGAGTCCACTCACGCAATCATGCCTCTAAATAAAACCCGATCTCTTTTAGGCCCAGTCTGCAGGGATTGTCCTGTCAATTTCTCTCTTCCTTTTTTCTTCGGAATGAGTGATAAAAGTTTCCTCTTTGTATTCGTCAGGCTTTATACCGGACACAGAAACATACACACAGTGACAGAGAGAGACAGAATGAGAGAAAGTGAGATAGAGACAGTATGGGCGTGTTTTGTTATGCATAAGAATATGTAGATTGAAAAGATAAAGGCTAGACATGAAGGAACGATAGTCTGGCTATTTTTTGGAAGCAAGAGGTACTTAAAGAAAGCAGCTGACTGCAAACGATAGGATACGATTGGCAACTTTAAAACATGATCTCATATGATCGTGAAGAAGAAAATGAAAACGAAATTTAAAAAAAAGGAGGAAACAAATATGAAAAGAAAAGGGCAGACATGAGGAAGATAAATAGAAAGAGAGGTAAGCCAGGAAGAAGAAAAAAAGGTAAAAGCACAAGACAAAGAGGAACAATGAGAGGAGGAGGGGAGGAAAAGGTAGAAGAAGAAGAAGAGGAAGAAGACGAAGAAGAAAAAGCAGAAGAAGAAACAGAAATGAAGAACAGAAGATAAAGAAGCAGAGAAACAAGTAGCGGAAATTAAGTGAAGTGAGGAATTTCGTCAGTAATTGTCTGCACTTAACATTTACCGTTCCGCGTTGAAACCTTTGATAAACAATTTTCAAACGAAGAGCGTACTACAAATATTCTTGTAAGACACAAACACAAGATAAAACACAGTCTTTTCTGTACCATCTTGGAGTCCGAGACAAAAAATAAATAAATAAAACAAGTCATGAAATCAACATTGACAAAAGCTTTACCTTATCCCACCAGTTTATTATTAATTTGCTCACTTAGGAAATGAGTTCTTCTGAGATGTACTTTTCCTTGCTCAAGCAAACATGACGTAAATTTACAAGCAGAAGTGGCAGAAACCCAACGTTTAATAACTACTCCAAATTTCGAAATTCTTCATGCATTAAAGACAATCCGCTATTGCTCTCGTTCTAAAATAGCTTTGTGGCAGCTTCCATCGATTGAATTCCCATGCTGTTCAGAAAATCAAAAGATGGGAATTTTAAAGCAATAAGAGAAAATGGATGCCCATTAATGATTTAATTCCCCATAGAAATAGCTCGAAAAGTTTCACCATTCAAGTCATCATGGAAAGTGACTGTGTCCAGAGGTTGAAACGACGAGGAAGAGGAATGTTTCAACTGTGAGTTTAAACTCGAGGTTTAATCATATTATTTCAGCTGTAGATTCGAACGTTTAGATACTATGATATTTTCATTATTTGATTAAAGCGGCAACGCTGTAAAACATGCCTGAGTCTCAGATGCTAAAGGTAAAGAACGTTTTCAGTACAACGTTACACTGTCATCGCTACAGAACATCTTACGCCTAAGATGTTTCGGACATAGAAATTCTGTTTAGCACAACGCGCTATCCGTCATAGCTATCGAACATTTTGGGCCTCAGATTTTTCAGGATAGTGGCAGCCAACCCATGGGCTGTGGCGGTCTACTTTAGAAACACTGCGCTTTCGAAAGATTTGCCTTAATAAAATCAGATGTGTTGTCAGGTTTCAGGATAGTTGAAATATGTAATACGTCCAGCCTAATTGATACGTATATCTCTGCCCGACGAGCTTCTTCCTGCAATGACATCGACAGAGTGGTGGAACTTTCCAAATAACTGATGTTACAGGATCCTACTTTGGAGTGGTTTTAAGGACCGCCTTCATTGTACACGGACAACGTCATCAGCGCTCCGATATCTAGATCACACAAGGAGGATCTCAGCACAGTGCACGAACTCCGTAGCACCAGCAAGGATAACAAATGTGAGTGTACAGGAATCACACAGTCTATAAATATTGTTGTGGTGGGGAGATTTAAAATTATTAAAATTTTTGCCAAGGTAGCGGCCGTAAGGCCTACTCTTTACGATTTCCAACAGCCGAAGGACTTTTAACCTGCGCAACTTGCACACGAGACCTCCTATTTTTCTGCAGTTATCCGAGTAGGTTAGGCATCCGATATCACTACCCAGGAGATTAGGGGCGAGTTTGATATCATTGTGAACCACTGATCTGAAAACATTTCCATCAGTAATATACCCTGTGCTGGGAGTGAACCCGGTACCTTTAGAACTAGATGCGGACGATTACCTCTTAGCCACATTGACCCCTTACAGGATGTTAACTTCAGTTTAAAAAAAAAGAAGATCGCGTTACCATATCAAGCAGTTCGCAATTACAGTGAATATATGTAAGTTAGCTCGCGAGTTTTGACTAGAAATGCGGAAAACGTACCGGTAATCCTGAGAATACCGCGCTATTAAATACCGGCTGGAGAGGGCTAGGCCGAAATTTATTTTTTTTTAATTTTATTTCTCCGGTCTCGTCCGTTACAGAGAGATATACCAAGTCGCACAATTTAAGAAAATTAGAAACCTACCCTCAACAAAAATATTTATAGAATGTGTGATTCCTATATACAAACATTGGGATTCTTGCCGGTGCTACGGGGTTCGTGCACTGTGCTGAGATCCTCCTTGTGTGATCTAAGGGTGGAGATCGGAACACTGATGTGTGCAATGAAGATAGTCCTTAAAAAACAAAACAAACCAAACCAAGTCACCACGTGTGATCTTCCGGTAGATTTGTATCTACTTCATGCCGACCCCTGGTTTAGGACATAGAAAGGCTTTCTTAGCTTGTTGTCTATGGACCCCTTGGGGGTCTGTGAATGGAGGTCAATGCGCATAATCTAATATTTAAAATGTAAAATGTTAAATTATGCTTTTATGTAAATTTGTATCCCCCGCAAGAAGGAGTTCCTATCCTTCATCAGACAATCAAATCGTTCCATGACATTAATGTTTTTTTTTTTAAATTACGAAACCCTGTTTAAAGCGCAGCTGACTATAAATATAAGTTCTTTTAGGAAAAAAAAAAAGTGATACAACCATTTTTGCTAACAATGTTAGCATTTTTGTACACTACTGACTCCACTATTTCACACAGCTTACTCGCACTGGTCGCGTCCCAGATACACCGCACCGAGTTTCTTCACGTGAAATGCGAGTGAGGTACGCGCCAAGGAACAAGAAGACATCTCGTCAGCCAGCACAAAAACAAGTTCCAGACTTTTTCTAAGTGTTCCAATTCCCAAAGTATAGTCACGTGGTCTGATTTATACAGAAATATGAAATTTCGTTCATAACAAGTTAAGATAACAGCGACAGAACTACTGTTAAAACAGGCATGCGCCTATGAGCGCTCAGTTCTGGGAAGAATGGAAATTTAAAAAAAAAGAGCAAAATAAATTATGGTTATTCCATGAAAATATACCTTTCATCATTATGATAATGCTCATAATAATAAAGGGTCCTCTATTTAACAGATGCTCCGTATAGTTGGAGGGGGCGTGGGGGAACTCTGAGGCAGGGGCGGACTGACAGATTCAGGCTCCCGGGGATAAGGTTATTGGGCCCCCGGGCAATAAGGCCATCCGCCTCTAACCACCAATCCAGTTAATTAAACTACATGGAGGCTAATGGAGAGTGGGCCCCTCTACACAATGTGAGCCTCGTGCACTGCCCGATTACCCACCCACTTAGTCCGCCCTTGCTCTGAGGAATAAAGATAGAATAGCAATAGTGCTGCATCAGGCATGTCGTAAGAGGCAACTAATGTAAGAATATGACTGGGGGTTGGCCACTTCATAATGTAAACTAATGGTTACAGAAACTATCGCTGCATGAGCACGTGCATGTTATGGTGCAAGCATTAAGACCAGCTACACTGGTGATCCTATGCTCCGAATGGCGCGAATAAGGAAATGATGATGCTGTTGCTTATTTCATAGGTAAGGGATAGCCTGAAAAATACCCTGAATAGTTTTAATGTATTCTGGAACGCTTTAGTTATATTCACTCAATTATATTGATCGCTTCTCATTGTAACCGCACCGGCAATGAAGAGGCTGACAGATTGGCAAAGGAAGGTGGACATCTACCTCAGCGTGATTCAAGCATAACTTTCGAGGAGGCAAAGAGTTTTATCAGAATCAGATACAGAAACAAATGGGATGTAGAGCATCCAGATCACACACAAAATTATACTACGAGGTCAACAGAAAGAACAAGTGGTAATCTTCAGACTCCACATTGGCCACAACAGATTGAGATACCATCTATTCAACAAGCTAAAGATAGAAACTACCGATCATTGTAACTGTAACACTCATAACGTGACTGCTGAACATCTGCTTCAAAGTTGCCCAACATATGTGGAATAGAGAAAGCGCATATGGCCGACATCAGTACCATTCGTGGAAAAAGCTCAACGGATATTCAAATAGCCTCAAACTGACTACCGTTTTCTTTGAAAACATTCAAATGGACGTCTGAAAGTGTACGAAGAAGAAGATATTGCCTAAGGTGCCTTCCCTTTTTCCTGTTACCCCATCAACTTACACTTCAGTTAGAATATGTCTTGTTCTTCCATGTCTAACTAGATATCCATAGCAAGTTGTGTCCCCTCTCGTACATTTTGTTTTACTTAAAGCGACAAAAGTAAAACTATTAAAGGCATTGAACGAATGTCGCAATAAATAAAAGCGCCTCAGATGAAAAACAGTGTCTGATAAATGTCGACACATCATATATATAAAATCCCAGCTTTTTCTTGTCAGTCCATAACGCTAAGGGAAGCAACTTTGGTTGAAAGTTAGACATTAATTGTATAGTTTCCTTTATATGTACTCTCCCGAAAATAGTAACACTTACCAAAGAAGAATGCGCGAATGAAGGTGTGCACAAAAATAGTTATAGAATGTGTGATCACGTATACACACATTGGGATCTTCGCTGCTGCTACGTAGTTCGTATACTGTGATGATGCACAGGGATTTTTTTTTACATACTTTTGTTGCCGTTAGGTATTGGTGCTTTTGAATTTAATTCCCGTCTTATGACGGGATTTTACACTAGTAATAACATATAAATGAAGTGAGATCTTGTGAGGCTGAGGGGGAAGAAAGGTTGTGTTTTGTTTGGTTCGTGCGTGTAGCGTACGTATAATATTATCACACAGCGTTTCGCCGTGTGGAACTCTGAAACATGTATTTTTTTCCTGTAATATACTGCTGGAACAACAGTTTCTATATTTATCTCTTCGGTATTGCCATTACTGAGACGGAAATCTGTCTCTTTAATTTAAATGTTAATTGTTACTGATCATTCAAACGTTCACAACAGTTTAAAATCATTGTATGTGAATGATATTTATCTGTGCAATGCGACACACATACACACACACAGACGTATATATATATATATATATATATATATATATATATATATATATATATATATATATATATATATATATATATATATATTATATATATATATATATATATATATATATATATATATATATATATATATATAACCATTGGGAAAAAAATCACATTTGGCATTTTTTCGCGGCATATCAACATTTTAAAATTTATGTTTTTCACGATTTCTTGCGGAACCCCTGAGAACGAATTGCGGAACCTTAGGGGTTCACGAAACAGTTGTTGGGAAACCATTTATATAGAATATAGATAATACTAAACATGCACTGGATGCCTTCGTCGCCATGAGGACTTGTGGAGAAGCATGTCCTAAAGAGTGGCTTAGAATGTAATTGTGAGCAGAAAATAGAGATGAATATACCACATCAGCTGAGACCAGAGTTAACATCAACAAAGATTTCCTGACCTGGAACACGCAGTGAAAGAAATGAGAAGGGCATCCAAGAAACAGATGGAGAATCGTTCTCCAGGCCAACCAGAAAATAGGTTATTTTTCAAGAGTGCCTGAGGTTAAAGTTCAAGTATGAGCACTCGAAAGTGATGCAGTAAATGATCTGTACATGAGGGGAGTAAAGTCTTTGAATTCATTACCACCATCATCATCATCATCATTAGCATCACCATCATCGCCGTCACCATGTTGCTTCTCGCTCCTTATGGAACATGCGTCAGCACTACAGCTGGTCACCTTCCAGGAAGCCTGCTTCAAGTCTTCACATGTTCTGGCAGCAGTGGTTTCTATAGCAATATGTTCTTCATTATGAAGTTACCTGTCCCACAAATATCAACACATTAGTCGCCTTGTACGACATGCTTGAGGATTCATACAAGGAGCAGTCTGTTAATTACTTGTGCTAATTTTCCCTTCTCGCTCTGTGAATCATCTCCTCCCCCACTGTGACATCAACAGTAAAGGCTGTTAAATAGCCTGTTAAATCTCCTCCCCCACTGTGGCGTAAAGTATAATAATGAACTGTGACTGTTGATATGCATTTTGATATTCTCGTTTCATCTATGGGTTCGCACTGTTGTTGGCCACAGGGTTATGACTGGTGTTAAATGGTAAAGGCTGATACTGATAAAGTAGCCTGTTAAATTCAACTTGTGGCGCAGTAAACATGTGGACTGTTAAATATACCATTGGGTTCGCACGTTATGGCCACAGGTTATTTTAACTCAGGTGATATGGGCTATTAAATAGACACTAAACATGAGTCTCCGTAAACATCATGTAAATATTCCACAAGTAAGACATGAATTATAGCACCTCAGTATCAGCAGAATATATTCACAAAACAAAGAAATAACATGACTACTGCTCGCTCAGACATGTCGTACAAGGCGACTAATATGAGGTTGGGCATGGGACTGGCAACATCATCATGCAACAAAATTACTAAGGAAACCACTGCTGCACGAGTTTGTGCTTTCACGTGAGCTTTCTAAATGGGAGCGTCTGCTGGAGTGTCTCCATACGGGAACGAAATGGGAGGTGATGTTGTGGTGGTGATTACATACATACATACGGACATACACATAAACATACGTAAAATTTCACTCCCCAGAGCGTAAAATATTTCAAATCACGTAGAAAGCTCTAACAACTCTTTATGTGTTTAGCAATCTTAAACAAAAAATTGTTGTCTAGAAAAGGTTTTTTTTTTATTTTTTCGTAAAAACTGTCAACGGAACGAAGTCCAAATTTTAATTATTTTTGTTTGCGCAAGATTACTTGTAAATTGGTAATTACTCTTCGCTGAAAGTGGCATAATCGGACGGAATAATGCGCCATTACTACCGAGAAAATAGTTATTTTGCGTAGGAACACTATTTTATTTTTCCCTTTCCTAGGCAGTATCGATAAAGTTTTAACAAAATTTCAAGTATCGATCTCTGAGACTGTCGCTATGGCTTGGAGCAAATATGTGTGTTCTAGTTGGTTGGTGAGAAACCTGCTTCTAATGACCGTTCAGTTGTCGTTCTCAACACCTGAAGTGTTGTCGCTCTCGCTGTCCACGTTATCGTCTCGTCATCAATCACCATTGCCATAACGACCATCCTCATGAATCGTTTGCAATTTGAACACGTGGTTACAAAAGCTGCTAGCCACTAATTTCTGTTCTGGACCACCATCTTCAGCTCTACTCATGAAGGCAAGGTCGCTTTGGTTACCACTTCGCTTTTCTCCAAGTTCTCTTTGGCCTCCCTAAAAACCATAAATGGGTTTCATTTCTGGACCGAGTAAATCGGGTTACACTGGCTGATTGTTACAAGACGGAGAGAGTGTATCCATATACGCGTTTTCTCTTTAATCTTCATAATAATCATCTCCTTTTCCAGTCCTCAATAGATCCATAATTGCAGATTCTCCCCCCCCCCCCCTTTTTTTTTGGAGAACGCCTTCCGCAAAGCACGAGGTCTTGCAATGGCGGTTACCACAGCAACTTTTGTTTACAAAATTAGGTTGCCAGTTATATGAACAACCTCTTTTTAGTCGCTTTTTATGATTAACAAAATGGAGCAGTGGGATAATTAATTCTTTGTCTCCATAGTGATCCCGGGAAATACATGGTGCTTTCACCATCATAACATTATCAAATTCACTGTCGTAACAATCGTCATCGATATAGCCATCACAGTGACTAAAATAATCATCTTTACGATCACTAGCATCACTACCATCACCAATATCACCATTATTATTATCGTGATCACCATAAGCATAAACAAACCAGATCACAGTTTATTTTATATTTGGAGATGCGTGCAGACTAATATAAACGACGGACTTGTGTCCAGGTTGAACGGAGCTCGCCTCGCCAAGATGAGGCAAAACTATTATTTTTTAAAATAAAATCATCACCAGCAACAGCACCATCGTCATCCGTGAATATTTGCCATCATTTAGACCACCATAAACATCATCACCATTATCATCACCTCGATCCCGTTACACACCCATGGAAGTATATTGGGAATATAGTGTTAGGCCCATATTTTCTTGACCATCGGCACACTAGGGGTGATGGGGCCAGCCTTAACCTTCCCAGGGTTGCTCTGGTGCCCAGTTCATGAGGCAGGGTCAACCCCGGGACCGTTTGCGGTCTACAAAATCCCACCTCAACTGGAGATCGAACCATTGAGCAAGGAAGCCAATGCACTAATCACTGTGCTACAGCGGCTGCCTACATCAGAGTAACTACCTTAATGTCATGGCAATCAAAGAAGGAGGAAGCAAAATCCAAACTGAAGACAGGGCAGCGTATAAATAGATACAAAATAATAATCAAAGATAATATGGCACAGTGAACACTTCAGTAGAACCATTTTACTCTTCACCAAGAAGATATCAAGTGATAATTTTCAGATTGAGAACTGGCCACTGAAGACTCAAATCTCATCTGTTTAACAAACTGAAAGGCAGGCAGATGTGACCACGTGGAGAGGACCAACACATAGTAGAATATGTCATCAAAGACTGAGATGAGTAGAGTTGCAGCATGGCTTTCTCCAGTTCAGTTGAGGGAAACACTGATCGAGAGAAATCTGCAACGACCTACCAACTTTATGACATAGATTTGGATATTTGAGAACGAACGAAGAAGAAGAATTGTATGGTAATATCTACATATCTTCTACGACAGGAACCGTAATATCACAGACCTTGTCTAGAACTATTATTATGATCACAACATTATGACTTTCGAATCCTCCAGTTTCGCATATGTCAACCAAATCACCGAACAACCCCGCCGCTAATAATAAGATCTTTGTTTGTTGACAACCCTCGAACAACTTTGTCAAACTGGTCCTTGACCATAAAGACCCATCACACCAAGACAATTAGCTTCATTTGTTTGTTCGGAAGTTCATTGTGGCGTCTCCATGTTTCAGATCGCCCAGTTTTATTGTCTTAGAGGGAGGTTCCTGAATTCTCCTTGAACGACCTAAGGGTGGAACTGTGTCCGTTACCACAAAGACTCCTCATTAAGATCCGCCCATCAGTTGGAGAAATCATGAAAGGGGGTAATATTTAGCGGGCGTAAAATGTTCTAAGTCCGGGGTCTTGTGTAATCAGACGCTCCCAGCCGACGGTGATGGATATAGCTGGGTATTTGTGAAGAAAATGAATGCGAAGAAAAAAAAAAGAAGAAGAAAGAAAGAGAAGACGAAGAGGAAAAAAAAAAGATGATAAAATATGAATAAAAACAACAGACGCAATAACTACTTAACGCTGTTATTAAGTCTATGTTACGTTACGAGTACTCAGAACTTCTTAACGCTGTTATTACGTCTATGTTACGTTACGAGTACTCAGAAGGGTTTATGGAATAATAGAATAAGGCCCATTATCAAAATCTGTTTGCATTTCCACGGATTTCATTATGTTAGAAAGTAAAGTTTAGAACAATTCTAGGAAATACTATTTTCAGTCAGTCACGGGGACAGACATTTTTTTCAGATAATGGCAAAGTACATTAACAAAATTCTCAGACGCTAACAGAAAATTGTGTGCGCGTATCTGCGTCCTTTACGGAAAGGTCATTAAAAAACTATAACAGTACCCAAGAAATAAACTGAGATAGGAAGTTTGTATAGCTTGCTAACTTTTTTACAGGCCTTTTCTTCCATTATTGTCTTGACATGGTGCAGCGGTTCGGTTCTTCAGTCCCCTTTCTCAGTCTAGGATCCACACAGAAAATGAAATTAAACGGTGGAAAAAAAATTACAGTAATAATGTCTGTACTATTTATTAACCTATAAAGATCAACAAGTCGAGAACTTGTGTAGATTTCGAATAAAAAGATAGAAAAGTCAAGAAAGTTGTGTAGATTTCAAATTTAAAAAAAAAAAAAAAAAAGATCTGCGAGACTGTGTAGATTTCAGATTAAAAAAGATCTCAACAAGTCCAGAAATCTGCGCAGATTTCAGGTAAAACAGATAAGTAAGTCAAAAATCTTTACAATTTTTAGATAAAAAAAAAAATAAAAAAAGAAGAAGACCAACACGCAGAGAAAGCTGTGCAGATTTCAGATTTTAAAAAATTCAATAAAAAAATACAGAAGGTTGAGTACATTTAAGATAGAAAAGACCAGGCGGTCGAGAAAATTGTGAAGATTTCAGATTTAAACAATAAGGAAAAGATTATGAAGTAGAGAAGATTCTAGATTTACAGGTTGGGCTGTGCCTAAGTGTATATGTGTGATATATGTGTGTGTATATATATATATATATACATATATATGTGTGTGAGTGTGTGTTTGTCTGTGTGAGTGTGTGTATGAGTGGGAAACCAAGGGTAAGGGAGTGTACAGAAGGAGGCGGTAAATTTGGCTGTGATTAATGAGCAGTAAGATTCCGGAGAGGACAAAGCGTGAGCTGTCAGAGCGAGTAGTTCTGGGGAAGAAGATAGAGTACACAGATAAGAAGGAAGAGCCAGTGCCCAAAACAATACTCAAGGGAGCAGCTAATTAGAGGGCACACTGGTACTAGTATATCATAGTGCCGTAAAACTAGTACTGGTACATCGTACTGCCGTACAACCAGTACTAGTGTATCATACTGCCGTAAAAATAGTAGTGGTATAACATATAAAAGATACGCGAATTGTATGTCTGGGATAAAATGTAAAAGATAACTTGAAATGTATGCCTGACATAAAACGTAAAGAACCTGGGAAATGTGTCTGGTATAAAGGGTAAAAGATAAGATGGTATGTATGTCGGGCATAAAAGGTAAAAGACCAGAGAAATATATGTCTGGGATTGTTATGACCCTTTTTGTGCACTTGATAGAGACTTGCATTTAAAGGCTATGTGGTGCGCACAAAGGTGCCAGTACGAATGTTTCTATGTGTGGTTAGGAAATTATGCATCTTTGTTTGGTATAGAGTTTAGTTAATACTTAGCATTCTGAGGGACCAGAATTGTATGAGTTTGTGCTCATCGTTCAGTGGGACAAGGTGTTCTATGTGTGTCTGGAAATCTTAATAAATGGAAGGATGTACATGATGTACTCGGAAGTATTCACCGCTTATGTCGATGTATAACGGAATATGCAGTGATGATAAATGAGATTTTATGTGTAATATTTATAGAATGTGATTCCTATATACTGAGATTCTCGCCGGTGCTACGGAGTTCGTGCACTGTGGTGAGATCCTGCTTGTATGATCTGTTTGTTTGCGTTAGCTCTCAGCCATATTTCTCTCTTATAATGCTGGCCATTAGTTTTGAGCGGTAAGGACGTTGTGTCGTAGTTTACAGCTAGGCTGCGATATCTGCGTCTTTCAGCCCGACAGATCCGATCTCAGCAAGCTGTTTTTACAGGTTTGCTTCCCTGCTATCTCACGCCTATATGTATGCTATACCTCCTGTCCATCCAATAGTGCAGTGAGGTGGCTGCACCAGTGAGCGTCATCGGAGCCGAGACGCAAATCTGGGAGGCTCCGCTTCCGGGAACACCACACACAGCCGATTGAGACATTTTTCGGCGTTCGAACCTTGTGTGATCTAAGAGAGGAGATCGGAACCATAACCAAACCATGTGTGATGTCCCCTGCAGATCACGGGAAAGGACAAACAAAGTATATGGCTACTGCTCTGTGACGTTCCATTTTATCTTGGTATTAGATAATATTGGTCAAGCGAATCTAGGGTAATAATGGTTCCACTGTTAAATGGTAACGAACACAGCAACGTGTGAATTAATTGTAGATCACTCCTGTTGACGATTCTTGACAATTTATTTACATGTTCCACAAAACATGGCTCCACATGATACTCATAATTCATAGATACTCTTGTTCAACCAGGCCAATCACAACGGGCCATCAAAGTTCATGTCTAAAACTATGGCAGTAATGGTGCTTTCGTCACCTATCGTATCGTCTGTCTGGTACAAGTCCGCGATATAATTATATGGTACTCAAGCGTACACTATGGACACGATACTTCCCTGGTCAGTAACAAATCTCTGTCATACATATAAGTAAACACCTCCCTTGTATGCAGACACACTTGTGGACATAAGAACATCAGCAGGGACACACATGAAACGCAGCAATTCCAGCTTGATACACTTCCAAAAGTCAACTGTCGTTACTCTGCACGCGCGTCTACGTAATTATTTTATTTGACGTCATTTCAATCTAGCGTCGTTCTTGTTGAGCACCGCGATGGTTCAAAATCATGAACACATTGCGGTGCACAAAAAGAGGCGCAACATGCTCTCTTGTGCATGTCGTAAGAGGCGACTAAAATGGGGCTAGCAACCTCATCATGTAAAACAAATTGCTACATAATCTACCCTTAAAAGAGGACATGAACGCTTTGATGCAGGTTCTTGCAAGGACGTCAGCGGCAATGGTGGTTCTACGTGCCATAAGGAGAGCAAGAGAAAATTATGATACATGGCCGACGTGTTTGTGTTGTCCATGGCTGTGTATATAAGTCTGTAGGGGGGCCATGGGTGGGGTGGGGTGGGGGGGGGGGAGAGAAGATGTCATCGCTGAGTCATAAGACGGGGACGAAGGTGTTATACGAACAGGGGAGACTATTTCGCTTGGCGAAATAAGATTAGGATCCTGTGTCCGATTTTAAAGATATTGGCCAAGTTTGAAACTTTAATTTCATTCTCGCTCATAGACTCACAGTAGATAGGTTGCTCGTAAACAGAATAGCTGTTAGCGAAGATCTCAGTTTGTTTCGGCAATTTGTCGAACTTCTAGACTTCCAGAAATATTTTCAGCATTTTTATTCTTAAGTTGTGCGACTACCTGAAATTCTGTGGTTGAGGTAATTAATATGATAGATATATAGATTTTGTGAGTGTTAAAGTGTTTAATCGCTTAATTCATTTTAATCTATTTCTTTAGCGCAGAAGAGAAATAAAGTGGTAGACTATTATATTTTCTAGGGAAGCATTCAGTGGAAAGCAGAATAAAATTAAAATTTCTAGCTTATAACGGCAAGTGTAGCTATTTATGAATTTAATTTAACCGCTAATACTCAGTCGAGTGTATTTTTCTAAACTAACGTATAAACTCTAGAATCGAGCCTCATGAATGGTGACGGAATACGCACGTGTTCCTAATTCATGAGGATTGCTGATTTTTAAATATAACTTACGTCACGGGAAGTTTAAATGATAAGCAAAGCTCTCTGCTTGCAAGTTTAAATGTAAGTTATAACCAGTACAGATTCTGTTTATTATATTATATGTGTTATTTTTCCTCCACACAGTGAAAGTTTTGGGGTGGCCCTAACTTTACCAGCACCTAGTAGTAGTTTCCATACTTGTGAAGAAATAGACAGTCCTTATTTTGAACCACGTGGGTTTCTTAAGTTACCACTGGTCTAACAGTGCCTATGCAACCCGAGTCTAGACAGAAATACTATATCCCAATAACGGGTTTTCAAAGACTGTAATGATAAATACTGGACCTTGGAGCCAGATCTTAATTTCTTCTAGAAAAAAAAAACTCTACGTAATCTTTCTGCCTGGTGGCGCGAAATACTTCTAGTATTAACTAACATTTCCCGACTAGATATATATATTTTTTGTGGACAAATCTGTGGTGTGACTAAAGTGAATCCTATACTGAGGGAAGGCACCGACCTGACATTCATCATTTCTAGAAACCTACGCTATTGACACTGTGCTCTGCTAACTCCCGCGCCTGGAATAATTGTTAGGTGACTTAATCAGACATTTGAACAAATTTGCACACCCAAGTAGTCGTTCCCGGAGACTCCGAGTTAAATACGTCTTTTGGAACTGGGGACTTCTTGGCAGAAGACTGCATTTTTTTGAGTCTGTGTGAAAAATCTAAAATCAGTGTGTTCCAAGAGGCAGCGAGCAAAGTCGTGAGTACCTGTATGAGAGGCCATGGCGGAATGAATGAGTGTACGCTGGTTTGAGTGATATTTTCACTATTATATCTTTGACACCCTGTTGCTGTCCTATTTTTTTTTTTCAATCTGCATAATTTGTTGCTAAGGCTAGAGTTCTTGTGTTTTTGTCTTAGGTTGAATCAGATTTTTTTTTCAAACTCTGTGCATATAATTACGAGATAAAACAAAGAAAAACTCTTAGACTCAAACCCTATGTATCTGTGACTCGGGCGCCATCATCTGTTCTCTTAACGGGGCCGGGCTAAACCTAGAGTTAACACTATAACGGGGCTACCATCCTTGCAACATTTCCTTGAATTTTTATGACTATGTGTGTATGTATTTTCCTTGATGTACTTTCTTTGATGTTGTGAGCCGATTTTTCCTGATATTAAAATCGCTCTTGAACTTAATAATAGTGTTTGGTCAGCTCGTTCTAGATAATATATATATCATTGTTATAGTTTTCCCACGTCTGTGTGTTTACCTGTCGTCACGTGTATGTGCGTGCCTGTGAGTGATAGAAATATACGTAATATGTATATTGGTGTAGTCTGTCTGACGCTGTAACAACTGTTGTAGAAGATAGGTGAGAGAGAGAAGAATTCTTTTCGCTTTCAGAGACAGCCACTATATCAAAATCTATCATCTCACGTGTGTGGAAATTCTATTACCTTTCACTAACTCTCACTGAGTCTATCACCTATTCAAACCTATTCAGAAGGGACCAAACCTAGTCTTAATTCTCCTATCGAAAATCTACGACAAATGGTCGCTCGTTACCGGGAATTGAACCCAAAATCCTAAGGCGATACGACAAATGTGGTCTCGCCCGACGGATTTTTGAACTTAGAATAGGAAGACGAGTACGACAAATGTGGACTCGTCTATCTGGATTTTGAACTTAAGATTCTGTATTCTGATATAGAGTAAGAGTGTGATGTCTTGTGACTGTGTATCTTTTAAAAAAAAAAATATTACCCCCTAGACTAGCGATCTGTTTACGGGCGTGCTGACCACACAAACTAATAAGTTTTTTTTTCCACAGCATCTTTGAATAATATACATTTTGGTTACAGGTTGATTTTGTCGGGATATATGTTAACTGCTGATTGTAATACTAAATGCTGGTAAAGTGGTGAGTGTATAACATTCACTGGGTACTGAGGCAGAACGGCGTTTGAACTAAGTTAAGGAGTGTGTTTCGGACTTTTTGTCCAGATTAATTCCCTCCCTTACCCGATCTGACTTCAGGGGCGAACTTATAGTGGATTTTTAAAAATTAAGGGATTATTTTTCTCTTTAATTTTTGCAATATTCTTTTGCTTTTCCACTGTAGCAACTTATTTTTCAGTTGTAATCTTAACTACCATTTATTTGGCGTAGTCGTGTTTTGCATTGAGTGCTTTATTGCCGATAATAGCAGCGATAGTTAGATTTTATTTTGGAGGAGGTATCCCAGGGTTAAGGATATCATCTTTTGAATTTTTGGTACATTTTTTTCTCGTAAGTGGTAGGAACCAGTGTATCCTTTTTCCTATTTTCTTTCTCCACTAGTCTCAGTCACTGACATAATATGGCCGAGAGGGCAAAGCTTAGACAACTCCTCAGGGAAGAAGCGAGAGAGGAGGGACTGGAAGGAGAGGAAGCGAAAGCTTTTGTCAGGAGACGAACTTGAGAGATATGATGCGGAGAGGAAAGCAGCGGAAGCTAAGGAAAAAGCAGCCGCAGATTTACAGCAGCGAAGAGAGAGAAGAAATTGAAGGAAATGGCACTTCGCAGGAGGCAGCATGAGGAAAGAGAGAAGGAGAGACAGCATGTGAAGGAGAGGGAGGAGAGACAGCAGGAGAAGGAGAGGGAGGAGAGACAGCATGAGTTGGCTCTTAAAACTCTAGAATTCCAAAGTCGTGGTGCTGCCTCTACCTCCAGCAATGGAGAGTCTTCTCCTCATTCTTCCTTAACTGACCCTGCTAACACTCAATCTCTTCAACTAAATGCTATGTCTTTCACTCTTGAGTCTTTTCCTTGTCCAAATGAGAAGATTGACACATGGTTAGAAAAATTTGAGAAAATTGCAACTCTGTACGGGTTAGAGAGGTCGCGTTGGAATATGAAACTTTCCCAGGCCCTAAAAGGTTCTGCTTATGATGTTTATTCTAAGCTGGAAAGTAGCCAACAAGACGACTACGATGTGTTGAAGAAAGCGTTACTGGAGCGCTTTGAAATGAACGCTCGCAAGTTTTTGCAACTGTTTCGCAACAGCCGGAAAGAGAATTCTGAAACTTTTCACCAGTTCTCATCTCGTCTTAAGGGATATCTAACAAAGTGCCTTGAGCTTTCGCAGCTCCCCTCTACCTATGAAGGTCTTGAGGAACTTGTTCTAACTGAACAAATAAAGAACACTTTTTGCTGATACCCGGAGATTTCTCGCTGAGCAGGGGGCAGAAAAACTTGAAGACATTTTGGAAAAGTCTGAGCGTTATCACAATGCGCTGGCTGAACTACCGGCCACAAAGCGGAAACCGACAGAGGAGCATTTTCGAAAACATAACCTAGAGCAATCTTCTCAGGCTTCTAACCAAAATAACCACAGAGAAACTGGACCTCAAAACCCCCCTCCTGAAAAATCCAAGTTCTACAAGAACAAGTACCCCCACCCCCCCTTACAGTATGTTCAACCCGACCGCCCTACATGGCAGCGTAGCCAGAAAGGACAAGGTGGCAAAGGGAGAACCCCTGAGCACGGGACATATGATCAGACCGAGCACACCGAGCCGAAACGCATCGGATGCTTATTGACAGTCTCGCAAGGCGGAATTATTGACAGTGATTCCCAACCTGTTGGGGATTGACACGCCACGCGAGGTACTGTTACTTTGGACGGTTCCCAATCTTCTTGCTTATTTGACACCGGGCTTTCTGATGATGGCATGGTTGCCAGAAAGCTGGTTTAACCCGGTCAAGAGACAGGCGAGACCGTCAAACTTTGTGGAGTTCGTAAGAGTGATGCACCTACAGCGCTTCCCATCGCATTGGTGGAGATACACTCTGACTTTGTCAGAGGTGTGATCAAAGCAGCTGTTATGGATGATCCCATCTACCCAGTCATACTTGGCGGGAGATACGTGTGTATTGGGAAACCGGAAGAGCCGATTGTGGCAGCAGTAACTACAAGAGGGCAAACCAAGAAGGAACGGGAGCCTGCGCCTAATTTGTTACCTATGGAACTTAAAGAAGCGCAATACAAGGATCCTACTTTGGCACCCTGCTTTAGGAAACTGCCCATGGCGAAGGAACCCAAACAGCACGGGGACATTTTTTCTGAGGATGGCGTACTTTATCGGAGAACGGGCAAGCCTGACCAAGGTTACAACCAGCTCCTAGTACCGAAACAGTACAGAAGCCAAATCCTAGAAATGGGGCACTCTCTTCCCTTTAGCGGACATATGGGACAGAACGCCACAAACCAACGTATAACCACTCATTATTGGTGGCCAGGAGTAAATACTGATATTATCAGGTACGTCAAATCCTGTGCCCAGTGCCAACGTGTACCACCCAAGCAACGGACACCCCCAGTCCACATGGGTGAAATGCCAATAATGGGAACACCATTCGAACGGGTTGTGATCGACATTTTAGGGCCTTTCGAAAGGACTAAAAGAAGGAACAGGTTCATCCTGACCTTAGTCGATACATGCACTTTATGGGCAGAAGCTATCCCGCTAACATGCGCAGATGCCAAGCATGTCGCAGAAGCCCTCGTGCAGATTTTCACTCGGTTGGGATTCCCTCAGCAAGTGTTGACGGATAATGGATCTCCATACCGAAACCTGTTGATGGATGAGATCGTTAAGATCTTGAGGACCCAGCACATCCACACTAAGCCATATACTCCGGCCGGAAATGGGCTCGTGGAACGTGCTAATGGAAACCTCACCATGATGCTAAGTAAGCTGGCACAAGTGAAACCTGAAGATTGGGATCTCTGTATTCCTGCAGCATTATTTGGCTACAGAGAATCTCCTCATACTTCCACAGGATTTCCGCCAGCTACACTCTTATTCGGCAGACCCATTAAGGGCCCGCTTGAAGCCTTACTTCAGTCTCTGACAGACGAGAAGGCTGATGAGACAGTTGTCTCAGCCAGTAAATATGTGTCGGTTTTAAAGGAACGGTTGAAACTAGGGTGGGACCTAGCAACGACTAACTTTAAGCGAGCACGCATCAAGCACGCTAACCGATACTGGAAAGTCGCGGAAGAGAGAGAACTGGAAGCAGGAGAGAAAGTTTTGGTGTTGCTCCCTACCGAGAACAACCAACTGAAGATCGGATGGCAAGGGCCGTTTACCGTCCTGAAAAAGATTTCTAAGGCTAACTACCAGATCTCTATTGAAGGAAAGGAGAAGGGTTTCCATTTAAATCTCTTAAAGAGATACTTGGAAAAACCAGTGCCAACCTCCGACCATCTCCTGACGATCGCCAAAACTGACGAAGATGACGATAGTGGCAGGGATATTCCACCGCTATCACAGGAAATCTTTCAAAAATGTCAGAAGCGGCGATGCTCTTTTAAGCGCGCATATGAGACATTCCAGGGGAAGGAAACTTTGAGGAGTGGACATGAGTAGGAATTGGACAGAGATGGAGGGGGAAGAGGAGAGGGAAGAAGACAGACACCCCGAAGCTACGGTTATAGGAAATTAAACTCCATAACGTAGACATGGAGTGCTTCCATATCTTAAAGGGGGGAGGCTCTGTCACGTAGGGTTTATATTCATTTAATTTCCTACATCTTCTTCCTATTCTTTCACCCGAATTCTCTCTTTTATTATCTCCGTATTTCCTTTTTCCTGTATATTTTTCATCCATTCGTTTTGCGAATATTATTTTCATATAATTCGCAAACTTTACCTGTTTTCCTTTCTCTAAAACTGAGAATCGCACCTGGGTGGTATTGCGTACATGTCAGTCGCGCTGGTCGGATGATAGGCGTGAATTTACAGCATTCGCTAGACATTCGTCTGAGGGTCTCTGGCCTGGGGCGTGAAAATTCACCCGAGGGACATGGAAAGTAGACAGAGAGTCTGCATTTCAGTAAACGCATGAGGTTTTTCGTCAGGAAAAACCCGGCTTAGCGTGAAAATCCACTCCGCACTGCAGACGGTGGTCTGAGATTTGCAACTCATGCAAGCCCTCGGCCACTGATGGCTGTTACGTCACGCGATAAGCGGACGAAGGTGTTATACGGACAGGGGAGACTATTTCGCTTGGCGAAATAAGATTAGGATCCTGTGTCCGATTTTAAAGATATTGGCCAAGTTTGAAACTTTAATTTCATTCTCGCTCATAGACTCACAGTAGATAGGTTGCTCGTAAACAGAATAGCTGTTAGCGAAGATCTCAGTTTGTTTCGGCAATTTGTCGAACTTCTAGACTTCCAGAAATATTTTCAGCATTTTTATTCTTAAGTTGTGCGACTACCTGAAATTCTGTGGTTGAGGTAATTAATATGATAGATATATAGATTTTGTGAGTGTTAAAGTGTTTAATCGCTTAATTCATTTTAATCTATTTCTTTAGCGCAGAAGAGAAATAAAGTGGTAGACTATTATATTTTCTAGGGAAGCATTCAGTGGAAAGCAGAATAAAATTAAAATTTCTAGCTTATAACGGCAAGTGTAGCTATTTATGAATTTAATTTAACCGCTAATACTCAGTCGAGTGTATTTTTCTAAACTAACGTATAAACTCTAGAATCGAGCCTCATGAATGGTGACGGAATACGCACGTGTTCCTAATTCATGAGGATTGCTGATTTTTAAATATAACTTACGTCACGGGAAGTTTAAATGATAAGCAAAGCTCTCTGCTTGCAAGTTTAAATGTAAGTTATAACCAGTACAGATTCTGTTTATTATATTATATGTGTTATTTTTCCTCCACACAGTGAAAGTTTTGGGGTGGCCCTAACTTTACCAGCACCTAGTAGTAGTTTCCATACTTGTGAAGAAATAGACAGTCCTTATTTTGAACCACGTGGGTTTCTTAAGTACCACTGGTCTAACAGTGCCTATGCAACCCGATCTAGCCAGAAATACCATATCCCAATAACGGGTTTTCAAAGACTGTAATGATAAATACTGGACCTTGGAGCCAGATCTTAATTTCTTCTAGAAAAAAACTCTACGTAATCTTTCTGCCTGGTGGCGCGAAATACTTCTAGTATTAACTAACATTTCCCGACTAGATATATATATATTTTTTGTGGACAAATCTGTGGTGTGACTAAAGTGAATCCTATACTGAGGGAAGGCACCGACCTGACATTCATCATTTCTAGAAACCTACGCTATTGACACTGTGCTCTGCTAACTCCCGCGCCTGGAATAATTGTTAGGTGACTTAATCAGACATTTGAACAAATTTGCACACCCAAGTAGTCGTTCCCGGAGACTCCGAGTTAAATACGTCTTTTGGAACTGGGGACTTCTTGGCAGAAGACTGCATTTTTGAGTCTGTAGAAAAATCTAAAATCAGTGTGTTCCAAGAGGCAGCGAGCAAAGTCGTGAGTACCTGTATGAGAGGCCATGGCGGAATGAATGAGTGTACGCTGGTTTGAGTGATATTTTCACTATTATATCTTTGACACCCTGTTGCTGTCCTATTTGTTTTTTTTCAATCTGCATAATTTGTTGCTAAGGCTAGAGTTCTTGTGTTTTTGTCTTAGGTTAAATCAGATTTTTTTTTTCAAACTCTGTGCATATAATTACGAGATAAAACAAAGAAAAACTCTTAGACTCAAACCCTATGTATCTGTGACTCGGGCGCCATCATCTGTTCTCTTAACGGGGTCGGGCTAAACCTAGAGTTAACACTATAACGGGGCTATCATCCTTGCAACATTTCCTTGAATTTTTATGACTATGTGTATATGTATTTTCCTTGATGTACTTTCTTTGATGTTGTGAGCCGATTTTTCCTGATATTAAAATCGCTCTTGAACTTAATAATAGTGTTTGGTCAGCTCGTTCTAGATATATATGTATCATTGTTATAGTTTTCCCACGTCTGTGTGTTTACCTGTCGTCACGTGTATGTGCGTGCCTGTGAGTGATAGAAATATACGTAATATGTATATTGGTGTAGTCTGTCTGACGCTGTAACAACTGTTGTAGAAGATAGGTGAGAGAGAGAAGAATTCTTTTCGCTTTCAGAGACAGCCACTATATCAAAATCTATCATCTCACGTGTGTGGAAATTCTATTACCTTTCACTAACTCTCACTGAGTCTATCACCTATTCAAACCTATTCAGAAGGGACCAAACCTAGTCTTAATTCTCCTATCGAAAATCTACGACAACTCCCTTAGGAAGAAGATTAAGAGTCCAAGTTATGCATAATTTAAAGTAGCTGCCCCTCCTCAATCTTTCGCTCATTCGTAATGCCATGAGAACAAGATTTTACTGCTCACAGCCGCCGTGGGTCTGCCATGGTTAATTTGCCAGCAGGGCATACCGTCTTTTGATTTAAAAAATGGCCAGTGTGAATTCGTGAACTGTCTTTAGCTAGACTGTTATTGCACAGAAATTTCTATCTTCTTCCTCTTTGTCGTGAAATATTCTAATCCCCATATATAAATTAAAACGTAAATGTAAAGCCTAACAAATAACTTCAATAAAAGGAAAGAAGAATGGTAAAGAACAGTGCTGTCACAATGACTGTACACGAAATCCCCCTTGTTTTCTCCTTCGTCTGCAAATTGTAACGTTTCACGTTGATAGTAAAAGCCTACTGCATCATTACACGCTTGCTTCAATAAAATGTGTACTGCCTTTCTAAGAAAAACCTTGAGATACGCAGGTTGATTAATGACCTAAATTAATACTAGCATTAATTACACTACGTTACCATAAACGAACGGACAGATGGACTTAGGATAGAAAGAAGGGAGGGCTGAAAGCAGGGACACATGCAACACTTAACACGCGTCGCGCGATACACAATTGCTGCCATCACGCGTGTAAGGCCACATGCACTAGCTTTTTTTCAAATCGACAGTGATAAAAACACTACCCATACCAGAGTTAGGTTTTAAAATCCTGAAAAACGCTTATTAGGAAATATGACATTATACTGGTTTACGTTTGAAAACATTACAGTACCCAGACACCACATCGTTTTCGAAGTAAACAGGAGGTAGAAGAAAGTGCATATTTTGAACGCAGCCACGTAGCTCCTTTAAATTTGTATATTTGGGTTCCTTAGGACTTGCTGACAAATAATATGTTAAACGTTACGCAAATAGTCTAGGAATTACCAAATTATAGCCAAAAGAAATAGTGAGGGATGTCAGACAACACCCAAATCAGAATCGCTCAGTGGCAGATTTTCACCCCACCATTGTACGGGAAATAGGCTGACATGTTACCTCCTATTTGATTGGCGGAAAATAAATGTAAGGCTAAACACGATTAGTCGGACTATAAATACTACTTCGTTGTTGTTAGGGGAAACGTGAGTAGGAGTACTTTTTTGAAAAGCTGTGTAAACATGGCATGATTGGTTAGACCTGCCAATATAGTCAATTAGAGGCGTCAGGTCAACACCACATTTGCAAATAAACTTACTACAGAATCAGTGCGTTGAGCACCAGTGCATATTTTGCTAAATAAAAGCCTGGGACATCGGCAGATCGAAATTGTGCTATATTCATTGCCGGTCAACGTAATTCTGTGTTATTTCCATGAATTGTGGGACTGTGGTCCTAAAGCTATTGAGCAGTACCTGGTCAGAGCTTTGCTGAATCCAGAGGCGGACAGCATACTCCTTGGTCCATATAGCAAACAGTGAGGTGTCTCCAGAACACAGGGGAGCAATCGAGCAGAGGAGTCTTTTCCTGCCGCCATCACGAAAGTTAAGCCTATGTGGCCAGCTGAGCTCAACATTATGTAACCCCATTTTAAACTAACATTGTATAAAAATAAGAGGGGAAATTAATTGTTTTAATGAACGGAACTGAGAACATCTTCAATACTAGTTCCAACAGAAATAAACACTTGAAGTCATGATGACAAATACCAACATAGCTTGAAAAAACAACACCAGTATTACCTCATATTACCACTACACAACTGACACACATAGGATAAGATTAATAAAATATGTCACTACAAGATTCATATTGATAAATTCTGTACATATAACTTGTAATTAAAAGTGATTGTGATTCCTGGTTCACTTTGTATTTGAATCAGGACACATATATATTAATGAAAAGTGCTTAATACATATTGATATTTGAAAATTTACCAGTGACTCATTTAAGATAGTCTTATAGAATGGTACATGTGTGTGAGTGTCACAGTGTTGTCAAGTGTGGTGGAATAAATTGACTTGTTTATCTGTCTGTTGTTGTTGTGACTTACACTTCATCATATACATACCCTAGACATTCAACGTAGTCATCACTATATTCCTCTCCACATGTAAGCCTACCTTGCCGTGGTTGGAGAGCTTGAGCGCCTCAATGATCCCGGGAGCTATGCCGGCGGGAGTTTTACTCCTGGCAGGGTCACCCAAGCCGGACAGGTCCTGGGTGAGGGGCCAGACTAAATGGGCTGAGGAGTGGGTGGAACCCTATAGGTGTAGATGCAGAACCCACCGGCGAGTGGTACATGCTCTGGTCTGCACCAATCCACCCCCACTTCATGGGTTAAATGCTTTCTTGCCTCATTCTTCACTGTTTGTCGTCTATCACGCCCATGGCGACCGTTGCCTCAATTGGCTGTGTGTGGTGTACCCGGAAACGGAGCCTCCCAGTACTGAGGCAAAGTTAAGTCCCCGATGTCACTTATCGGTGCAGAATTGAGAGAGATGGCTGAGCATCACAATCCCTCCTGTGTTGCAGCATGATGAGAACCCAGCATTGCACACTGAGCTTGGGGGGATCACTTGGGCACCAGACTTAATACTGGCTCTTGACTGGATGGCCGCATGCAGGAGATTTCTACAATGGAGGGTTGGCAGGTGGTGGGTATCGGGAAGTGGCTCTGTGCAGGACGTGAGGATTCCTTGGGAGAGCCCCGAACCAGAGCACAGCATTGTGCAAGCTCTGCATAGTTGGAGAGCCCCCTGGATGACGGGGAATGCACAGTGTGCTACCCCACCTATACCCAACTGCTAACTTAGAACCAGAAGTGGGGTCCTCTGTATGCGTGCCAGGCCAGGATAAAATGCCTGGGAAAGAGACTGGAGCTCAGAACTCCCTAACTCAAAGTTGCAGGATGGCAGAAAAGCCACGGGAAAGACAGGGCTATTTTGAAGATAACGCAACCATATTTTCACCATACGAGCTCGGACGCCGCCTCGGTAAACAAGGTCCGCGCAGAGCAGTGACACCCCCAGGCTGCTTGCGAATAGTCTACTACTGGGAACATAAACAGATTAGGGATGAGCCCACTCTCCCGTTGAACAGGTGCTAAAGTCGTAGATACTGGGCCAGAAGGCGCACCGGAAACCACAGTATCATGCAACTCGCTTTTTTTTTTCTATGGAGAGTACACCGTCAAATCACTATATTCAAGAATAATTCTGACTGAGGTATAAATATGTGGTAGCAAGTAAGGTCATCTATAATACACTACCCTTATTAGATATAGATACCTTCACAGCTGATCTCAGTCAGTACACTAAGTCCCCTATAAATATTTATATATCCCACTTTACCACATATATTGGGGTCTCGCTCTCGGGATTTTGAATCTTTCCCTATTAAAAATATTGGGGTTAATTCACTTCAGGGAATAATAGAAATAAAAAAAGTATCCTTGGGTGAAAATAAATAAGGTTGAGCTCTCAGTGCCTGTAGTGTCCTTAGATAAATATTGATAGATTGAATTGTTACATTTGCATGATAGACAATGGCCGACTTGGCAAAATTTCGATCTGCTGCTGTACAGACTGCGAAAGAGTTAGGAATGGACGGGCAAATTATGATTTCTTATGTCACTGCTGAATGTGACAAATATATTGAACGGGAAGAAAGAAGATTAGAAAAAGAGGCCGAAAGAAGGTTAGAGGCTGAGACTAAGAGGCTGCAATTTGAGGCTGAGGCTAAGAGGTTGCAGATTGAGGCTGAGGCTAAGAGGTTGCAGATTGAGGCTGACAAAGAGGCTAAAGCATTGGAAGCCGAGGAAAGAAGACAGGCTGCAGAAAGAGAAGAGAAGACATTAGCTGCAGAAAGAGAAGACAAGAGATTAGCTGCAGAAAGGGAAGCAGAAGATAAAAGATTACAAAGGGAACATGAGTTACGACTAAGGGAGTTTGAGTTTCAAGGCCATGCTCCTGAAAATGGTGCCAGTCCCTTTACCTCTGATGCCACTGCTAGCCAGGGAGCCTCAACCTCAGCTATGAATTTTCATTTAGATCATTTCGTTGAGAAAGACGATGATATTGAGAGCTATCTAAATAGATATGAACCATTAGCTACCACATATGGGTTAGAGAGAGAAAGGTGGAGCTTAAAGTTATCTCAAGGACTTCGTGGGGCAGCTTATGAAGTTTTTGCCAAAATGAGCAGAGGTGATCAAGAAAATTATGACATGCTAAAGCAGGCTCTTTTGTTAAGATATGAAAAGAACGCCGAATTTTATAGGAAAAAATTTAGGAATGCTAAACTACTGTCAGGTGAAACCTACCACCAGTTCTCTGCACGAATAGAGACATACTTGGAGAAATGGACTTCTCTGGGGAAAACCCAAGATCTTAAGGAAATGGTCCTTATAGAACAACTAAGAGAGTCCATGGCTCCAGACCTGAGAAAGTTTCTCATGGAACAAGGTGCAGAGAGGCTGGGTGAGTTGCTAAATGTTGCTGAAAGGTATCAAGCAGCTCAGGCAGAAGTATCAGGTAATAAGACGAAACAGATGGATAATTTTAGGGCACCACAGGACTTTAATAAATTTGATCCTAGAGATCAAAACAAAGGTAAGCACCAATTTGATAGGCCACGGTATGACAATAAAAATAAAACCCCACAATTCGATGAAAGGAAATATGATGAAAGAAAATCTTTCAACCAAGGGAAAAGGTGGTGTAAAAATTGTCAGATGGACAATCATGACACTGACCGTTGCAGAAGGAAACCTGTGTATATGGCCACCCTTCAAGTCAGGTCGACCTCAAGACAGGAGGAGGATATTATGTTGGATACCACTCCAGAAGAGATGAGGAAGGCACAGGCTGGGGATAAGACCCTCAAGCCTTGTTTCAGGAAATTGTCAACTTGTCATACTACTCCAGGCAAGGGAGATTTTTACATGAAAAACAAGTTGATGTATAGGAAGACTGGAGCTAGATCCAAAGGTCAGGGACAGCTGGTACTTCCTAAAAGATATAGGACAGAATTAATAAGGAGCCTACATGTGAAACCAGATGGGGACCATGAGAAAATAGGTACCATTATTCAAAAGGTGGCTCACAATTATTATTGGCCCAAGGCAAGATGGGACATTGAGAATTTTGTAGAAAGGTGTAGCATAGCACATGAGGGAACACCCACAAGTGGGAACATTGATCAGGACCTGGACACGCCCATGGGCAAAATTAGGCCTGAAAATACAAAGAGAAATAAATTTGATAAAGTGGACCAAATGGAATGGGAAGCCCCTTTTCACGGACAAGCTTCAATTAACTGTTTTACAATGGCCACTATGCGGAGAGTGCAAAAAGATGTCTTACCCCAGGATAAGCCGAAAATCCCTCAATCGGAATTAAACAAACTGGAGGAAGAGGATGTAGAGAGGAAATCTCTCATCAAGAATTTTAAGTGGGGAGAAAGCCCCAAGAGGAAAATTGGTAGCGGTCGTTTTGTGCATGATAATTCTGGGAAGAAAAATCATCACTATAGCGCTTCTAGTGGAAGAGACCATACCGGTGCATGGACAAATAGGTCCACAAAATTAAAGATCCACATGTAACGCTGTTAAGAACGTGGACTGATGAAAAAGCAGAGGAAAATATTACATCCTCATACCAATATGTGAATGAGCTGACCACTCGTTTAAAAACTGGCTGGAAACTTGCCAATGAAAATTTGAAACAAGCCAGGAAGAAACATGCTGCCTATTATAACAGGAAAGCGAAAGACAGAGATTTGGCTGTGGGAGAGAAGGTACTGCTTCTTCTACCCGGGAGTCAGAATAAGTTACAAATTGGATGGCAAGGTCCATATACAGTTCTAAAGAAGGTGTCTAGAACCAATTATAAGATAGATAAGAAGGGGAAAGAAAAAATCTATCATGTGAATCTCCTGAAGAAATATTTGGAAAGAGAACATCAGGAAGAGACACACTTGTTGACCTTGTCCATTGCCATGGAGATGAAAAAGGAACCACTTTCATCATTTGAATATCCATTACACCCCTGTGAGACAGCGGCACAGGTGAAAATCAGTACACATTTAACGAAAAATCAGAAAGAGAGAGTGCAACAAGTTCTAGATACTCATACAGAGGTGTTAACAGACCGACCTGGGCATACAAACTTATTGGAATATGATATGAAACTGATAGACCACACACCTGTCTGTATGAAACCCTATTCGATTCCTTTTGCTAAGGAGAAAGCTTTGAAGGAAGAGATAGACTATTTGTTGAAGGAAGGAATTATTTCACACAGTAAATCTTCGTATAGTTCCGGTGTTGTACTCCTAAGGAAGCCCTCTAGAGAACATAGACTCTGTATAGATTACAGGAGACTGAATGCTATTACAGAAGGACAGGTAGATCCATTGCCGGATACAAATCAGCTGTTTGCCAGGCTACATAAAGCTAAATATTTCTCAAGGGTGGATCTGAGTAAAGGCTACTAGCAGATTCCAGTAAAACCTGAGATCAGACAAAATTGTTGGATGTAAACATTTCGGAGGAACGTAATGAATCCCTGAGTTGCCTCTTTGATTGAGGATATTCCGAATGTTTCATACAGGCTAATAAGAAGATTATGGGATCCACTACGAAAACTCTGCTATCACCAGGTATATATTATCTCCTCATAACGTACATTTTGAGGAAAATCTAATGTTCTCTGGACATGTCATTGCGCAGACTCAGAGAAGAGAAATGGTGAATACGGGTTGTGAAGCAGCATTAAGACAAGCAGTCACACTTGCGGCTGTTCAGTAACATAACCGAAAAATATTATTGGTTGTAGAGGTCTGAGGCAGATTTCATGAGTAGTGCTTACTCTGAATGGACCCAACTACATAAAACCATGATAGCACAACAGCAGAGTAAAGTCAAGTTGACTTACATTTATCTATGTGTATATATAAATCACTTGTATTATCTATTCTCTTGTATGGGTGTGAGAGCTGGACACTCACTGCAGATACGGAGCGAAGGATTCAGGCTTTCGAGCATAAATGTTATAGAAGAATTTTGCGCATTTGCTATAAAGAGCACAAAACAAATGTCTATGTTAGAGAGAAGATAAACACCTATGCAGGCCACCAAGAACCACTTTTGTCAATAGTGAAACATCGAAAGCTTGCCTGGTTTGGGCATGTAACTCGTCATGACTCCCTTTCGAAAACGATCCTTCAGGGGACAGTCGAAGGTAAACGGAGAAGAGGAAGGCAAAGAAAATCCTGGGCTGATAACATCAAACAATGGGCAGGACACGGTTTTTCCACACTTGTACGCATTGCTGAGGATAGAGAGCAGTGGAGGACCCTGTCTGCTGATGCTTCCACCATGGCACCCCTACGACCCATGACGGGTTACGGGCTGAGATGATGATGATGATATAGAATAAAGGACTGACATAAGATGTCTGTTTTAAGAGGGGAGATGTCGTGAAATATTCTAATCCCCATATATAAATTAAAACGTAAATGTAAAGCCTAACAAATAACTTCAATAAAAGGAAAGAAGAATGGTAAAGAACAGTGCTGTCACAATGACTGTACACGAAATCCCCCTTGTTTTCTCCTTCGTCTGCAAATTGTAACGTTTCACGTTGATAGTAAAAGCCTACTGCATCATTACACGCTTGCTTCAATAAAACGTGTACTGCCTTTCTAAGAAAAACCTTGAGATACGCAGGCTGATTAATGACCCAAATTAATACTAGCATTAATTACACTACGTTACCATAAACGAACGGACAGATGGACTTAGGATAGAAAGAAGGGAGCGCTGAAAGCAGGGACACATGCAAAACTAAACACGCGTCGCGCGATACACAATTGCTGCCATCACGCGTGTAAGGCCACATGCACTAGCTTTTTTCAAATCGACAGTGATAAAAACACTACCCATACCAGAGTTAGGTTTTAAAATCCTGAAAAACGCTTATTAGGAAATATGACATTATACTGGTTTACGTTTGAAAACATTACAGTACCCAGACACCACATCGTTTTCGAAGTAAACAGGAGGTAGAAGAAAGTGCATATTTTGAACGCAGCCACGTAGCTCCTTTAAATTTGTATATTTGGGTTCCTTAGGACTTGCTGACAAATAATATGTTAAACGTTACGCAAATAGTCTAGGAATTACCAAATTATAGCCAAAAGAAATAGTGAGGGATGTCAGACAACACCCAAATCAGAATCGCTCAGTGGCAGATTTTCACCCCACCATTGTACGGGAAATAGGCTGACATGTTACCTCCTATTTGATTGGCGGAAAATAAATGTAAGGCTAAACACGATTAGTCGGACTATAAATACTACTCGTTGTTGTTAGGGGAAACGTGAGTAGGAGTACTTTTTTGAAAAGCTGTGTAAACATGGCATGATTGGTTAGACCTGCCAATATAGTCAATTAGAGGCGTCAGGTCAACACCACATTTGCAAATAAACTTACTACAGAATCAGTGCGTTGAGCACCAGTGCATATTTTGCTAAATAAAAGCCTGGGACATCGGCAGATCGAAATTGTGCTATATTCATTGCCGGTCAACGTAATTCTGTGTTATTTCCATGAATTGTGGGACTGTGGTCCTAAAGCTATTGAGCAGTACCTGGTCAGAGCTTTGCTGAATCCAGAGGCGGACAGCATACTCCTTGGTCCATATAGCAAACAGTGAGGTGTCTCCAGAACACAGGGGAGCAATCGAGCAGAGGAGTCTTTTCCTGCCGCCATCACGAAAGTTAAGCCTATGTGGCCAGCTGAGCTCAACATTATGTAACCCCGTCTTAAACTAACATTGTATAAAAATAAGAGGGGAAATTAATTGTTTTAATGAACGGAACTGAGAACATCTCCAATACTAGTTCCAACAGAAATAAACACTTGAAGTCATGATGACAAATACCAACATAGCTTGAAAAAACAACACCAGTATTACCTCATATTACCACTACACAACTGACACACATAGGATAAGATTAATAAAATATGTCACTACAAGATTCATATTGATAAATTCTGTACATATAACTTGTAATTAAAATTGATTGTGATTCCTGGTTCACTTTGTATTTGAATCAGGACACACATATATATTAATGAAAAGTGCTTAATACATATTGATATTTGAAAATTTACCAGTGACTCATTTAAGATAGTCTTATAGAATGGTACATGTGTGTGAGTGTCACAGTGTTGTCAAGTGTGGTGGAATAAATTGACTTGTTTATCTGTCTGTTGTTGTTGTGACTTACACTTCATCATATACATACCCTAGACATTCAACGTAGTCATCACTATATTCCTCTCCACATGTAAGCCTACCTTGCCGTGGTTGGAGAGCTTGAGCGCCTCAATGATCCCGGGAGCTATGCCGGCGGGAGTTTTACTCCTGGCAGGGTCACCCAAGCCGGACAGGTCCTGGGTGAGGGTCCAGACTAAATGGGCTGAGGAGTGGGTGGAACCCTATAGGTGTAGATGCAGAACCCACCGGCGAGTGGTACATGCTCTGGTCTGCACCAATCCACCCCCACTTCATGGGTTAAATGCTTTCTTGCCTCATTCTTCACTGTTTGTCGTCTATCACGCCCATGGCGACCGTTGCCTCAATTGGCTGTGTGTGGTGTACCCGGAAACGGAGCCTCCCAGTACTGAGGCAAAGTTAAGTCCCCGATGTCACTTATCGGTGCAGAATTGAGAGAGATGGCTGAGCATCACAATCCCTCCTGTGTTGCAGCATGATGAGAACCCAGCATTGCACACTGAGCTTGGGGGGATCACTTGGGCACCAGACTTAATACTGGCTCTTGACTGGATGGCCGCATGCAGGAGATTTCTACAATGGAGGGGTGGCAGGTGGTGGGTATCGGGAAGTGGCTCTGTGCAGGACGTGAGGATTCCTTGGGAGAGCCCCGAACCAGAGCACAGCATTGTGCAAGCTCTGCATAGTTGGAGAGCCCCCTGGATGACGGGGAATGCACAGTGTGCTACCCCACCTATACCCAACTGCTAACTTAGAACCAGAAGTGGGGTCCTCTGTATGCGTGCCAGGCCAGGATAAAATGCCTGGGAAAGAGACTGGAGCTCAGAACTCCCTAACTCAAAGTTGCAGGATGGCAGAAAAGCCACGGGAAAGACAGGGCTATTTTGAAGATAACGCAACCATATTTTCACCATACGAGCTCGGACGCCGCCTCGGTAAACAAGGTCCGCGCAGAGCAGTGACACCCCCAGGCTGCTTGCGAATAGTCTACTGGGAACATAAACAGATTAGGGATGAGCCCACTCTCCCGTTGAACAGGTGCTAAAGTCGTAGATACTGGGCCAGAAGGCGCACCGGAAACCACAGTATCATGCAACTCGCTTTTTTTTTTCTATGGAGAGTACACCGTCAAATCACTATATTCAAGAATAATTCTGACTGAGGTATAAATATGTGGTAGCAAGTAAGGTCATCTATAATACACTACCCTTATTAGATATAGATACCTTCACAGCTGATCTCAGTCAGTACACTAAGTCCCCTATAAATATTTATATATCCCACTTTACCACATATATTGGGGTCTCGCTCTCGGGATTTTGAATCTTTCCCTATTAAAAATATTGGGGTTAATTCACTTCAGGGAATAATAGAAATAAAAAAAGTATCCTTGGGTGAAAATAAATAAGGTTGAGCTCTCAGTGCCTGTAGTGTCCTTAGATAAATATTGATAGATTGAATTGTTACATTTGCATGATAGACAATGGCCGACTTGGCAAAATTTCGATCTGCTGCTGTACAGACTGCGAAAGAGTTAGGAATGGACGGGCAAATTATGATTTCTTATGTCACTGCTGAATGTGACAAATATATTGAACGGGAAGAAAGAAGATTAGAAAAAGAGGCCGAAAGAAGGTTAGAGGCTGAGACTAAGAGGCTGCAATTTGAGGCTGAGGCTAAGAGGTTGCAGATTGAGGCTGAGGCTAAGAGGTTGCAGATTGAGGCTGACAAAGAGGCTAAAGCATTGGAAGCCGAGGAAAGAAGACAGGCTGCAGAAAGAGAAGAGAAGAAATTAGCTGCAGAAAGAGAAGACAAGAGATTAGCTGCAGAAAGGGAAGCAGAAGATAAAAGATTACAAAGGGAACATGAGTTACGACTAAGGGAGTTTGAGTTTCAAGGCCATGCTCCTGAAAATGGTGCCAGTCCCTTTACCTCTGATGCCACTGCTAGCCAGGGAGCCTCAACCTCAGCTATGAATTTTCATTTAGATCATTTCGTTGAGAAAGACGATGATATTGAGAGCTATCTAAATAGATATGAACTATTAGCTACCACATATGGGTTAGAGAGAGAAAGGTGGAGCTTAAAGTTATCTCAGGGACTTCGTGGGGCAGCTTATGAAGTTTTTGCAAAAATGAGCAGAGGTGATCAGGAAAATTATGACATGCTAAAGCAGGCTCTTTTGTTACGGTATGAAAAGAATGCAGAATTTTATAGGAAAAAATTTAGGAATGCTAAACTACTGTCAGGTGAAACCTATCACCAGTTCTCTGCACGAATAGAGAGATACTTGGAGAAATGGACTTCTCTGGGGAAAACCCAAGATCTTAAGGAAATGGTCCTTATAGAACAACTAAGAGAGTCCATGGCTCCAGACCTGAGAAAGTTTCTCATGGAACAAGGTGCAGAGAGGCTGGGTGAGTTGCTAAATGTTGCTGAAAGGTATCAAGCAGCTCAGGCAGAAGTATCAGGTAATAAAAAGAAACAAGTGGATATTTTTAGGGCACCACAGAACTTTAATAAATTTGATCCTAGGGATCAAAACAAAGGTAAGCACCAATTTGATAGGCCACGGTATGACAATAAAAATAAAACCCCACAATTCGATGAAAGGAAATATGATGAAAGAAAATCTTTCAACCAAGGGAAAAGGTGGTGTAAAAATTGTCAGATGGACAATCATGACACTGACCGTTGCAGAAGGAAACCTGTGTATATGGCCACCCTTCAGGTCAGGTCGACCTCAAGACAGGAGGAGGATATTATGTTGGATACCACTCCAGAAGAGATGAGGAAGGCACAGGCTGGGGATAAGACCCTCAAGCCTTGTTTCAGGAAATTGTCAACTTGTCACACTACTCCAGGCAAGGGAGATTTTTACATGAAAAACAAGTTGATGTATAGGAAGACTGGAGCTAGATCCAAAGGTCAGGGACAGCTGGTACTTCCTAAAAGATATAGGGCAGAATTAATAAGGAGCCTACATGTGAAACCAGATGGGGACCATGAGAAGATAGGTACCATCATTCAAAAGGTGGCTCACAATTATTATTGGCCCAAGCAAGATGGGACATTGAGAATTTTGTAGAAAGGTGTAGCATAGCACATGAGGGAACACCCACAAGTGGGAACATTGATCAGGACCTGGACACGCCCATGGGCAAAATTAGGCCTGAAAATACAAAGAGAAATAAATTTGATAAAGTGGACCAAATGGAATGGGAAGCCCCTTTTCACGGACAAGCTTCAATTAACTGTTTTACAATGGCCACTATGCGGAGAGTGCAAAAAGATGTCTTACCCCAGGATAAGCCGAAAATCCCTCAATCGGACTTAAACAAACTGGAGGAAGAGGATGTAGAGAGGAAATCTCTCATCAAGAATTTTAAGTGGGGAGAAAGCCCCAAAAGAAAAATTGGTAGCGGTCGTTTTGTGAATGATAATTCTGGGAGGAAAAATCATCACTATAGAGCTTCGAGTGGAAGAGACCATACCGGTGCATGGACAAATAGGTCCACACAATTAAAGATCCATATGTAGCTTTGTTAAGAACGTGGACTGATGAAAAAGCAGAGGAAAAACATTACATCTTCATACCAATATGTGAATGAGCTGACCACTCGTTTAAAAACTGGCTGGAAACTTGCCAATGAAAATTTGAAACAAGCCAGGAAGAAACATGCTGCCTATTATAACAGGAAAGCGAAAGACAGAGATTTGGCTGTGGGAGAGAAGGTACTGCTTCTTCTACCCGGGAGTCAGAATAAGTTACAAATTGGATGGCAAGGTCCATATACAGTTCTAGAGAAGGTGTCTAGAACACATTATAAGATAGATAAGAAGGGGAAAGAAAAAATCTATCATGTGAATCTCCTGAAGAAATATTTGGAAAGAGAACATCAGGAAGAGACACACTTGTTGACCTTGTCCATTGCCATGGAGATGAAAAAGGAACCACTTTCATCATTTGAATATCCATTACACCCTGTGAGACAGCGGCACAGGTGAAAATCAGTACACATTTAACGAAAACTCAGAAAGAGAGAGTGCAACAAGTTCTAGATACTCATACAGAGGTGTTAACAGACCGACCTGGGCATACAAACTTATTGGAATATGATATGAAACTGATAGACCACACACCTGTCTGTATGAAACCCTATTCGATTCCTTTTGCTAAGGAGAAAGCTTTGAAGGAAGAGATAGACTATTGGTTGAAGGAAGGAATTATTTCACACAGTGAATCTTCGTATAGTTCCGGTGTTGTACTCCTAAGGAAGCCCTCTGGAGAACATAGACTCTGTATAGATTACAGGAGACTGAATGCTATTACAGAAGGACAGGTGGATCCATTGCCGGATACAAATCAGCTGTTTGCCAGGCTACATAAAGCTAAATATTTCTCAAGGGTGGATCTGAGTAAAGGCTACTAGCAGATTCCAGTAAAACCTGAGATCAGACAAAATTGTTGGATGTAAACATTTCGGAGGAACGTAATGAATCCCTGAGTTGCCTCTTTGATTGAGGATATTCCGAATGTTTCATACAGGCTAATAAGAAGATTATGGGATCCACTACGAAAACTCTGCTATCACCAGGTATATATTATCTCCTCATAACGTACATTTTGAGGAAAATCTAATGTTCTCTGGACATGTCATTGCGCAGACTCAGAGAAGAGAAATGGTGAATACGGGTTGTGAAGCAGCATTAAGACAAGCAGTCACACTTGCGGCTGTTCAGTAACATAACCGAAAAATATTATTGGTTGTAGAGGTCTGAGGCAGATTTCATGAGTAGTGCTTACTCTGAATGGACCCAACTACATAAAACCATGATAGCACAACAGCAGAGTAAAGTCAAGTTGACTTACATTTATCTATGTGTATATATAAATCACTTGTATTATCTATTCTCTTGTATGGGTGTGAGAGCTGGACACTCACTGCAGATACGGAGCGAAGGATTCAGGCTTTCGAGCATAAATGTTATAGAAGAATTTTGCGCATTTGCTATAAAGAGCACAAAACAAATGTCTATGTTAGAGAGAAGATAAACACCTATGCAGGCCACCAAGAACCACTTTTGTCAATAGTGAAACATCGAAAGCTTGCCTGGTTTGGGCATGTAACTCGTCATGACTCCCTTTCGAAAACGATCCTTCAGGGGACAGTCGAGGTAAACGGAGAAGAGGAAGGCAAAGAAAATCCTGGGCTGATAACATCAAAGAATGGGCAGGACACGGTTTTTCCACACTTGTACGCATTGCTGAGGATAGAGAGCAGTGGAGGACCCTGTCTGCTGATGCTTCCACCATGGCACCCCTACGACCCATGACGGGTTACGGGCTGAGATGATGATGATGATATAGATTAAAGGACTGACATAAGATGTCTGTTTTTAAGAGGGGAGATGTCGTGAGAAATTCTAATCCCCATATATAAATTAAGAAGTAAATGTAAAGCCTAACAAATAACTTCAATAAAAGGAAAGAAGAATGGTAAAGAACAGTGCTGTCACAATGACTGTACTCGAAATCCCCCTTGTTTTCTCCTTCGTCTGCAAATTGTAACGTTTCACGTTGATAGTAAAAGCCTACTGTATTATTACCCGCTTTCTTCAATGAAACGTGTGCTGCATTTCTAAGAAAAACATTGAGATACGCATGATTAATGACCCAAATTAATACTAGCATTAATTACACTACGTTACCATAAACGAACGGACAGATGGACTTAGGATAGAAAGAAGGAGCGCTGAAAGCAGGGGACACATGCAACACTAAACACGCGTCGCGCGATACACAATTGCTGCCATCACGCGTGTAAGGCCACATGCACTAGCTTTTTTTTCAAATCGACAGTGATAAAAACACTACCCATACCAGAGTTAGGTTTTAAAATCCTGAAAAAACGCTTATTAGGAAATATGACATTATACTGGTTTACGTTTGAAAACATTACAGTACCCAGACACCACGTCGTATTCGAAGTAAACAGGAGGTAGAAGAAAGTGCATATTTTGAACGCAGCCACTTAGCTCCTTTAAATTTGTATATTTGGGTTCCTTAGGACTTGCTGACAAATAATATGTTAAACATTACGCAAATAGTCTAGGAATTACCAAATTATAGCCAAAAGAAATAGTGAGGGATGTCAGACAACACCCAAATCACAATCGCTCAGTGGCAGATTTTTCACCCCACCATTGTACGGGAAATAGGCTGACATGTTACCTCCTATTTGATTGGCGGAAAATAAATGTAAGGCTAAACACGATTAGTCGGACTATAAATACTACTTCGTTGTTGTTAGGGGAAACGTGAGTAGGAGTACTTTTTTGAAAAGCTGTGTAAACATGGCATGATTGGTTAGACCTGCCAATATAGTCAATTAGAGGCGTCAGGTCAACACCACATTTGCAAATAAACTTACTACAGAATCAGTGCGTTGAGCACCAGTGCATATTTTGCTAAATAAAAGCCTGGGACATCGGCAGATCGAAATTGTGCTATATTCATTGCCGGTCAACGTAATTCTGTGTTATTTCCATGAATTGTGGGACTGTGGTCCTAAAGCTATTGAGCAGTACCTGGTCAGAGCTTTGCTGAATCCAGAGGCGGACAGCATACTCCTTGGTCCATATAGCAAACAGTGAGGTGTCTCCAGAACACAGGGGAGCAATCGAGCAGAGGAGTCTTTTCCTGCCGCCATCACGAAAGTTAAGCCTATGTGGGCCAGCTGAGCTCAACATTATGTAACCCCATCTTAAAACTAAACATTGTATAAAAATAAGAGGGGAAATTAATTGTTTTAATGAACGGAACTGAGAACATCTTCAATACTAGTTCCAACAGAAATAAACACTTGAAGTCATGATGACAAATACCAACATAGCTTGAAAAAACAACACCAGTATTACCTCATATTACCACTACACAACTGACACACATAGGATAAGATTAATAAAATATGTCACTACAAGATTCATATTGATAAATTCTGTACATATAACTTGTAATTAAAAGTGATTGTGATTCCTGGTTCACTTTGTATTTGAATCAGGACACATATATATTAATGAAAAGTGCTTAATACATATTGATATTTGAAAATTTACCAGTGACTCATTTAAGATAGTCTTATAGAATGGTACGTGTGTGTGAGTGTCACAGTGTTGTCAAGTGTGGTGGAATAAATTGACTTGTTTATCTGTCTGTTGTTGTTGTGACTTACACTTCATCATATACATACCCTAGACATTCAACGTAGTCATCACTATATTCAAGAATAATTCTGACTGAGGTATAAATATGTGGTAGCAAGTAAGGTCATCTATAATACACTACCCTTATTAGATATAGATACCTTCACAGCTGATCTCAGTCAGTACACTAAGTCCCCTATAAATATTTATATATCCCACTTTACCACACTCTTCTTCCTCGTTCGTCCTGAAAAGGACGTTGGTTGCGTTGTGTCTGTTTACAGCGGAGCTGCGATATCTGCGCCTTTCGGCCGACACATCCGACTTCAGCACGGCATTTTTTGGGGACCGGGTTTGCCTTCCCTCTTCGATCCCTACTCTCTCAGCCAGACTGCAGTGTTGCAGCCTGTTTCCAGGACCACCACGTGGAAGTGGAGTAGGGTCTTGGTCAGCTCTGGTTCGCTGACCCTGACACAAGCGGTCAAGCTATGGGTCGCTGACTGCATTCTCTATTGCTGCGTCTTTGGGTCCCAAATTTCTATCAACTGCCAATGAACTGTTCCGCCAAAAATCCAACAAATAAGATGTAACATGAAGATCGACACATCAAAGAAAGAAACTATGAAGATCAGCAGATTGCTAGCCCCAACAACATCAGGCTTAAACAAGCTGCTAGGTTCAAATATCTAGGAAGCATTTGGCGTGATTTTGTTGATTGCTATGATCCTCGTAGAGTTAACGGATAATAAATGGATGAGTAAAAACGGTAATCCCGTAGCCGACACTGCCGTGTTAGAGACTTCACCATACTATGTCCACCCATCGAGAGCTGGCGTGACCTGTTCCCGTTCTCGCTGCCCTTTCCTTCCCTAATTCAGAGAGGAGAGTTAAGTACCTATTTACAGCTGGGTGGACTGGAACGTGTCGGTACCGTGATTCGAACCTAGCAAGAGAATGGATGAGTATAATTATTAAATTTCAGTTTTTGTTTCAGTGTTGAGGTTAGTGTTGTAAGCATTCAAACGGCAGATCGCAGACTACCATTGTCGTCAAGTGTCCGTCATGCCTAGCAACATGAATACGTCATCATTCTCACCAAATACGCACGTTATCTATGCAATCAGTGGAAACTGCCCCGCGGTGCAAAAACCCCAAGAAAAATTAATCGAAGTTTTTACACACACGCAGAGCAGCTTCCAACAGGCAGTGCCTTATATCAGGGATGGGCAACCCAGGAGCTTTTGTAATCTACTTTAGTAACACTGAGTCCTCTAAAGATCTACCACATATGTGTGTGTATGCGTGCGTGTGTGTGTAATATATATATATATAATTTTAAGCAGGAAGGGGGTAGTGGTATGATAAACTATACAAAGAAAAGATCCTATCTCATGCAGTTCACAAACATATTTTAGTAGCCAGGTCGAGAGTTTTCGCTAGGAACGTGGAAAAAGTACATTTGATCCCGAGGACACCGCGAATTTAGTTGCCGGCGGGAAAGGTCTAGTCTGAAATTTCCCTATTTGAAAAAAAGTCTCTCTATTTTTCCTCTCCGCAGGCCCCCAAAAGATCTACCAAATCATACACTGGGATCTACCGGTAGTCGAGATCGCATGGCTGCTGACCTATGCCTTATAAGAAATAACTAGCTGCGTTATCTTTCTAAAATACGTTTCAGTATATTATAGTCCTTAATCATTTTTCACGACTAGACGATCCGAGATGTATAGAACAATGAAAGGAACTAAGCCTCGGACAAGGGATTTTTATTGATCGACCTTCCAAAAATCCACAGGAGACAATTTAATTAGTAGAACATTAATGAGAAATCTGGCACCACGCCGGTTAATCTACTCATTCATTTCAAACGTGCCAGATGAGCTTTCAGAAGACATTTCAATGTTTTGTTTGGCCTTTTTAAAAAAAACCTCCAATATTTTTAGATGTCACATAATTTTTGGGTCGCTCTCTTGTCTACTACGGCCGTATTCTGTGACGTTTGTTGTACTGACTAATTGCGTGCTTTTCAGTGGTCGGCACCTTTTTCTTTCTCTGCTATGTAGCAGATATGTTGTATTGTCAAACACTCTTACACTCCTCTCAGTGATAAGTCGTCATGTCTGTTTGGTTACCCATCTCTCCCTGCTGGGAAAGGAACGGATTAGATCATATTAACCGAGAATCATGTTGGTTAATCTCGGGTGTTGCCGACATCAGACTACAGATTAACACTAAAATCGCCCCAGCGACTTTGTTAAGCATTGATAAGGCGAACATGTCGAACTTGTCAAGATTGCCGAGACGAATTTTGTGTGCGCAAGCGACGGATAAAGAGATTACTCGTTTGAGTGACATATTCTGGACAGACGTGAATGACATAATCGTTTCCTGTCCGACTTTCAGGAACAAATTACTTTAAGATAAAAGTAAGATGACAAGAAAACAAGACGCAGCAATAGAGACCGCAGTCAGCGACTCTTAGCTTGACTGCCTGCGTCAGGACCAGCGAACCAGAGCTGGTCAAGACCGCACTCCACCTTCACGTGGTGGTCCTGGAAACAATCTGCAGCTGTGCAGTCTGGCTGAGCGAGTGTGGATCAAAATGGGAAGGCAAACCCGGTCCTAAAAAATGCCGTGCAGAAGTCGGATGTGTCGACCGAAAGGTGCAGATATCACAGCTTAGGCGTAAACAGACACAACGCAACCACCGTCCTTTTCAGGACGAACGAAGAAGAAGAAGAATGAAAACATATTCTATCTACATTTTGAATATTTTTTAACCGGTGCAGATGTAAATGTAAACATATTCTATCTATACTATTAACCTTTTCATTTGAATGTAAAGTAAATAAAAAGCTATTCAATTTAAATGTAAAGAAAGTTTTCTCTCGAATGATTAAGCTTAATTCTCATCGAGAAATTTTTAAAGAACAAGAAAAATAGAACAGAACATTTCAAAATAAAAAATATTTTCTTATATGAAATTAATAGTTCTCCTTCATGTATATATTATTCCTTTAAAAACAGACATCGCACTGAGCGCTCATTTGTAATTCATAAAGAATAAAGAAAAAAAAAACAATTACCTACAATAAAATTTGAGAAGTATAAGTGTAGTAGGTTTTTGTAGAATGATCAGCACTTGCGAAATTGCAGTGTGGTCTAAATCAAAAGCATTAAAGTAAGAGTACATTGAGTACTGTGTCGTGAAACATTCTAAATCCACATATATAAATTAAAAGGTAAATGTAAAGCCTAACACATAAATTCAATAAAAGGAAAAGAAGAATGGTAAAGAACAGTGCTGTCACAATGACTGTACTCGAGATCCCCCTTTTTCTGCTTCGTCTGCATATTCCCACGCTTTCACGTTTACTAATAAAGCCTATAGCAGCATACACGCGTTTCCACAAAACAATAAAACGTGTACTGCATTTCTAAGAAAACCTTGAGATACGCAAGCTGATTAATGACCTAAATTAATACTAGCATTAATTTCATTTTATACACTGCGTAATGAAAAGACAGATGGAATTAGGATAGAGAGAGGGAGGGCTGAAAGCAGGAACGCCGGCAACACTAACACGCGTCTCGCGATATACAATTAATGCCACCCCCAACGCGAAAGGCCTGAAGCACTAGTTTTGTTTTTTTTTTCAAATGGACAGTGATAAAAAACACTACCCATACGAGAGTTAGGTTTAAAAACCTGAAAAATGCTTATTAGGAAATATGACATTATACTGGTTTACGTTTGAAAGCCTGATAGTACCCAGACACCACATCATATCGAAGTGAACGGGAGGTAGAAGAAAATGCATATTTTGAACGCAGCCCCTTAGCCCCATAAAATTTATATATTTGTGTTCCTTAGGCCTTGCTGACAAAAAATATGTTAAGTGTTACGCAAATAGTCTAGGAATTAACAAATTATAGCCAAAAGAAAATAGTGAGGGTTTCAGACAACACCAAATAATAATCGCACAGTGGCATGTTTTGAAACCACCATTTTACGGGAAATAGGCCACCATGTTAAATCCTATTTGATTGGATAGAAGTAAATGTAAGGCGAAACACGATTAGTCGGACTACAAATAATAATTTTTTGTTGTTAGGGGAACGGTAGTAGGGGTACTTTTTTTGAAAAGCTTTGTAAACATGGCCCGATTGGTTAGACCCGCCAATATAGTCAATTAGGAGCGTCAGTTCAGTGCCACATGTTAAAATAAACTTACTCAGAAACAGTGCGTCGAGAACCAGCTTATATTTTTCCTAAATAAAAGCCTGGGACAGAGGCAGATCGGAATTTGTGCCATATTCATCGCCAGTCAACGTATTTGTGTATTATTTCCATGAATTGTGGTAAGCTTGAAATATTTGATATCTTTTTAATGAAAATTGAATGTTAATTGATAATTTATGTCTGTATATGTGTGTGGTTCAGTAGCAAACATGAGGCAAAGCCTAGATAGTGCTCCAACCTGAACAGGACGTGTCGGAGAAAAGTAAACTGCATGGAATTGCCAAACAGTACACTGACACCTATCTTATTGACTAGATAGAACTAATGCTGGAATTGCAGAGGCGTAGTAACCATTTAGGTGGAGAATACTGGTGTAAATTGTTTCAGATGAAGCTAGCAGTTGGCCTACCGCTCTGAACTCAGTGTTTGTTATGTATTGTGTTCAGTGTGGAAATAGATTATAAATTAGTTATGAAGTAGGAGGTACAACCTTCTTGTTTCAGGGACCGTGGTCCTAAGTTATTGAAGCAGCACCTGGTCTGAGTTTTGCTGAATCCAGAGGCTGACAGCATACTCCTTGGTCCAGATAGCGACCAGTGAGGTGTCTCCAGAACACAGTGAAGCAATCGAGCAGAGGAGTCTTTTCCTGCCGCCATCACGAAAGATAAGCTTCTGTGGCCCGAGCAGCTCAACATTATGTGCCCCCCCCCCTCAAAAATTGACATTATATTAAACACAGAGGGACAATACATTGTTTCAAATGACAGGAACTGTGAACTTTTCCCAATATTATTTCCACGATAATCAAACACTTGAAGTCATGATGACAAACAACAACCTAGCTTGAAAAACAAAACCAGTATTACCTCATAGTACTACTGCACAACTTACACACATAGGATAATAATAATAAAATATGTCAATACAAAGATCATAATTATAAATTGTGTACATACAAATTGTAATTACATTTGATTGTGATTCCTGGTTCACTGTGTAGTTGAATCAGGATATCTATTAATGAAAGGAGTTATTACACATATATTTGAAACGGGAACTTTACACTTGACTCATTTAAGATAGTCTTATAGAGTGTTATATGTGTGTGAGTGTCACCGTGTTGTAAAGTGTTGTGGAATAAATTAAATTGTTATCTGTCTGTTGTTGTTGTGACTTACACTTCATCATTTTCATAACCCTAGACATTCAACGTAGTCATCACGATATTCCAGAATAATTCTGACTGAGGTATAAATGTGGTAGCAAGTAAGGTCATCTGTAATACACCACACTTATTAGATACAGATACCTTCACAGCTGATCTCAGTCAGTACACTAAGTCCCCTATAAATATTTATAACATCCCACTTTACCACATATATTGGGGTCTCGCTCCCGGGATATTGAACTTTCTCCTATTATATATATTGGGAATAATAAAAATTTAAAAGGTATCCTTGGGTGGAATTAAATAATGTTGAGCTCTCAGTGCCTGTGGTTGTCCTTGGATAATTAATTACAGATTGTATTGTTTAGTTAGACATTATATAAATTTACCTGTTAAAAAATGGCGGACCGGGCCAAATTTCGATCTGCTGCTATGCAGGCTGCAAAAGTGTTAGCAATGGACGGGCAAGTTATGATTTCCTATGTCATTGCGGAATGTGACAAATATATTGAACGGGAAGAAAGAAGATTAGAAAAAGAGGCCGAAAGAAAATTAGAATCTGAAAGATTAGAAAAAGAGGCTGAAAGAAAGTTAGAGGCTGAAAAAGAAATTAAGAGGTTGCAGATTGAGGCTGAGGCTAAGAGGCTGCAGATTGAGGCTGACAAAGAGGCTAAAGCATTGGAGGCAGATAGGGAGATTAAAAGGCTCCAGTTTGAAGAGAAGAAATTGGCTGCAGAAAGGGAAGCAGAGGAAAGAAGGCAGGCTGCAGAAAGGGAAGACAAGCGATTGGCTGCAGAGAGGGAAGCAGAAAAGGAGGAGAAGAGATTACAAAGGGAACATGAGTTACGACTAAGGGAGTTTGAGTTTCAAGGCCATGCTCCTGAAAATGGTGCCAGTCCCTTTACCTCCAATGCTACTGCTAGTCAGGGAGCCTCAACCTCAGCTATGAATTTTCATTTAGATCATTTTGTTGAGAAGGACGATGATATTGAGAGCTATCTAAATAGATATGAACTATTAGCTACCACGTATGGGTTAGAGAGAGAAAGGTGGAGCTTAAAGTTATTTCAAGGGCTTCGTGGGGCAGCTTATGAAGTTTTTGCCAAAATGAGCAGAGGTGATCAAGAAAATTATGACATGCTAAAGCAGGCTCTTTTGTTAAGATATGAAAAGAACGCCGAATTTTATAGGAAAAAATTTAGGAATGCTAAACTACTGTCAGGTGAAACCTATCACCAGTTCTCTGCACGGTTAGAGACATACTTGGAGAAATGGACTTCTCTGGGAAAACCCAAGATCTTAAGGAAATGATCCTTATAGAACAATTAAGAGAGTCCATGGCTCCAGACCTGAGAAATTTTCTCATGGAACAAAGTGCAGAGAGACTGGGTGAGCTACTAAATGTTGCAGAAAGGTATCAAGCAGCTCAGGCAGAGGTATCAGGTAATAAAAAGAAACAGGTAGATAATTTTAAGGCACCACAGAACTTTAATAAATTTGATCCTAGAGATCAAAACAAAGGTAAGCACCAGTTTGATAGGCCACGGTATGACAATAAAAATAAAAACCCACAATTCGATGAAAGGAAATATGATGAAAGAAAATCTTTCAACCAAGGAAGGAGGTGGTGTAAAAATTGTAAGATGAACAATCATGACACTGACCATTGTAGAAGGAACCCTATAATAATGGCCACCCTTCAGGTCAGGTCGACCTCAAGACAGGAGGAGGATATCCTGATAGATACCACTCCAGAAGAGATGAGGAAGGCACAGGCTGGGGATAAGACCCTCAAGCCTTGTTTCAGGAAATTGTCAACCTGTCATACAACTCCAGGCAAGGGAGATTTTTACATGAAGAACAAGTTGATTTACAGGAAGGCCGGAACTAGATCCAATGGTCACAGACAGTTGGTTCTTCCAAAGACATACAGGGCAGACTTAATAAGGAGCCTACATGTGAAAAAAGATGGGGACCATGAGAAAATAGGTACCATCATCCAAAAGGTGGCTCACAATTATTATTGGCCCAAGGCAAGGTGGGACATTGAGAATTTTGTAGAAAGGTGTAGCATAGCACATGAGGGAACACCCACAAGTGGGAACATTGATCAGGACCTGGACACGCCACGGGGCAAACTTAGGCCTGACAATAGAAAGAATAATAAAGTGGACCAAATGGAATGGGAAGCCCCTTTTCACGGACAAGCTTCAATTAACTGTTTTACAATGGCCACTATGCAGCGAGTGCAAAAAGATGTCTTACCCCAGGATAAGCCGAAAATCCCTCAATCGGACTTAAACAAACTGGAGGAAGAAGATGTAGAGAACAAATCTCTCATCAAGAATTCTAAGTGGGGAGAAAGCCCCAAGAAAAGAATTGGTAGCGGTCGTTTTGTGCATGATAATTCTGGGAAGAAAAATCATCACTATAGAGCTTCGAGTGGAAGAGACCATACCGGTGCATGGACAAATAGGTCCACAAAATTAAAGGTCCATATGTAGCGCTGTTAAGAACGTGGACTGATGAAAAGGCAGAGGAAAATATTACATCCTCATACCAATATGTGAATGAGCTGACCACTCGTTTAAAAACTGGCTGGAAACTTGCCAATGAAAATTTGAGACAAGCCAGGAAGAAACATGCTGCCTATTTCAACAGGAAGGCTAAAGACAGAGATTTGGCTGTGGGAGAGAAGGTACTGCTTCTTCTACCCGGTAGTCAGAATAAGTTACAAATTGGATGGCAAGGTCCATATACAGTTCTAGAGAAGGTGTCTAGAACCAATTATAAGATAGATAAGAAGGGGAAAGAAAAAATCTATCATGTGAATCTCCTGAAGAAATATTTGGAAAGAAAAAATCAGGAAGAGACACACTTATTGACCTTGTCCATTGCAATGGAGATGAAAAAGGAACCACTTTCATCATTTGAATATCCATTACATCCCTGTGAGACAGCGGCACAGGTGAAAATCAGTACACATTTAACGAAAAATCAGAAAGAGAGAGTGCAACAGGTTCTAGATAATCATACAGAGGTGCTCACAGACCGACCGGGGCATACAAACTTATTGGAATATGATATGAAGCTGATAGACCCCACACCTGTCTGTATGAAACCCTATTCGATTCCTTTTGCTAAGGAGAAAGCTTTGAAGGAAGAGATAGACTATTTGTTGAAGGAAGGAATTATTTCACACAGTGAATCTTCGTATAGTTCCAGTGTGGTGCTCTTAAGGAAACCCTCTGGAGAACATAGACTCTGTATAGATTACAGGAGACTGAATGTTATCACAGAAGGACAGGTGGATCCATTGCCGGATACAAACCAGTTGTTTGCCAGGCTAAATAAAGCTAAATATTTCTCAAAAGTGGATCTGAGTAAAGGATACTATCAGATTCCAGTAAAGCCTGAGGTTAGACCATACCTAGCTTTTAGTACATCAGAGGGACACTATGAGTTTAACAGATTGCCATTTGGATTGAAGAATGCGCCTAGTGTCTTCTCTAGAATGATGAGAAAATTATTGGATCCACTCCACAACTCAGATATCACCATATAGATCAACTCCTCATAACGTACAATTTGAGGAACATCTAATCTTCTCTGGACATGTCGTTGAGCAGACTCAGAAAAAAAAAAAAAAAAAAAATTGGTGAATATTGATTGCTAAGCAGTAGTAAGACAAGCCGTAACACTTGCAGCTGTACAGTAACATATCTGAAATGGATTCTTGAATTGCAGAGGTCTGGGGCAGATTTCTTGAGTCGTGCCTACTTTGAATTGACCCACCTGCATTAATCCATGATAAAAATAAAATTAGCGAACCGGTGATGCGGATTTTTTAAGCCGCCATCCGTGTGATGAGAATCACCGTAAGCCCCAGAAATAATAATAAATTTCTCTATGTGTATATAGAATTATAGACTGACATATAACGTCTGTTTTAAGAGGGGAGAATTTGTCGTGAAACATTCTAAATCCACATATATAAATTAAAAGGTAAATGTAAAGCCTAACACATAAATTCAATAAAAGGAAAAGAAGAATGGTAAAGAACAGTGCTGTCACAATGACTGTACTCGAGATCCCCTTTTTTCTGCTTCGTCTGCATATTCCCACGCTTTCACGTTTACTAATAAAGCCTATAGCAGCATACACGCGTTTCCACAAAACAATAAAACGTGTACTGCATTTCTAAGAAAACCTTGAGATACGCAAGCTGATTAATGACCTAAATTAATACTAGCATTAATTTCATTTTATACACTGCGTAATGAAAAGACAGATGGAATTAGGATAGAGAGAGGGAGGGCTGAAAGCAGGAACGCCGGCAACACTAACACGCGTCTCGCGATATACAATTAATGCCACCCCCAACGCGAAAGGCCTGAAGCACTAGCTTTTTTTTTTTCAAATGGACAGTGATAAAAAACACTACCCATACGAGAGTTAGGTTTAAAAACCTGAAAAATGCTTATTAGGAAATATGACATTATACTGGTTTACGTTTGAAAGCCTGACAGTACCCAGACACCACATCGTATCGAAGTGAACGGGAGGTAGAAGAAAATGCATATTTTGAACGCAGCCCCTTAGCCCCATAAAATTTATATATTTGGGTTCCTTAGGCCTTGCTGACAAAGAATATGTTAAGTGTTACGCAAATAGTCTAGCAATTAACAAATTGTAGCCAAAAGAAAATAGTGAGGGTGTCAGACAACACCAAATAATAATCGCACAGTGGCATGTTTTGAAACCACAATTTTACGGGAAATAGGCCACCATGTTAAATCCTATTTGATTGGATAGAAGTAAATGTAAGGCGAAACACGATTAGTCGGACTACAAATAATAATTTTTTGTTGTTAGGGGAACGGTAGTAGGGGTACTTTTTTTGAAAAGCTGTGTAAACATGGCCCGATTGGTTAGACCCGCCAATATAGTCAATTAGGAGCGTCAGTTCAGTGCCACATGTTAAAATAAACTTACTCAGAAACAGTGCGTTGAGAACCAGCTTATATTTTTTCTAAATAAAAGCCTGGGACAGAGGCAGATCGGAATTTGTGCCATATTCATCGCCAGTCAACGTATTTGTGTATTATTTCCATGAATTGTGGTAAGCTTGACATATTTGATATCTTTTTAATGAAAATTGAATGTAAATTGATAATTTATGTCTGCATATGTGTGTGGTTCAGTAGCAAACATGAGGCAAAGCCTAGATAGTGCTCCAACCTGAACAGGACGTGTCGGAGAAAAGTAAACTGCATGGAATTGCCAAACAGTACACTGACACCTATCTTATTGACTAGATAGAACTAATGCTGGAATTGCAGAGGCGTAGTAACCATTTAGGAGGAGAATACTGGTGTAAATTGTTTCAGATGAAGCTAGCAGTTGGCCTACCGCTCTGAACTCAGTGTTTGTTATGTATTGTGTTCAGTGTGGAAATAGATTATAAATTAGTTATGAAGTAGGAGGTACAACCTTCTTGTTTCAGGGACCGTGGTCCTAAGTTATTGAAGCAGCACCTGGTCTGAGTTTTGCTGAATCCAGAGGCTGACAGCATACTCCTTGGTCCAGATAGCGACCAGTGAGGTGTCTCCAGAACACAGTGAAGCAATCGAGCAGAGGAGTCTTTTCCTGCCGCCATCACGAAAGATAAGCTTCTGTGGCCCGAGCAGCTCAACATTATGTGCCCCCCCCCCCCCCAAAATTGACATTATATTAAACACAGAGGGACAATACATTGTTTCAAATGACAGGAACTGTGAACTTTTCCCAATACTATTTCCACGATAATCAAACACTTGAAGTCATGATGACAAACAACAACCTAGCTTGAAAAACAAAACCAGTATTACCTCATAGTACTACTGCACAACTTACACACATAGGATAATAATAATAAAATATGTCAATACAAAGATCATAATTATAAATTGTGTACATACAAATTGTAATTACATTTGATTGTGATTCCTGGTTCACTGTGTAGTTGAATCAGGATATCTATTAATGAAAGGAGTTATTACACATATATTTGAAACTTTACACTTGACTCATTTAAGATAGTCTTATAGAGTGTTATATGTGTGTGAGTGTCACCGTGTTGTAAAGTGTTGTGGAATAAATTAAATTGTTATCTGTCTGTTGTTGTTGTGACTTACACTTCATCATTTTCATAACCCTAGACATTCAACGTAGTCATCACAATATTCCAGAATAATTCTGACTGAGGTATAAATGTGGTAGCAAGTAAGGTCATCTGTAATACACCACACTTATTAGATACAGATACCTTCACAGCTGATCTCAGTCAGTACACTAAGTCCCCTATAAATATTTATAACATCCCACTTTACCACATACTTCACGGCTGGAAAAAAGGGGGAGGGGGTATTGCGAGATTTTGCACCACCGTAAGCTGGCTCTGCGTCCACATACCTATTTATACTTATTACTTATTGTTCACAATTTCCGTTTTTCCTCATGGTTTATTTTTGTGAGACTTAAAAAGACAGTATAGCTTTATGAATTACTGTAGTCCGTCTCCGATGAGCAGCCCAAAGATTTGCCAAATAATACGATTTAAAACTGCAATTATCGGAGACTGACCGGACTTAACACAAGAAAAATAACTGACATGCAGAAACAATTAATGCCACGTTCAGCCAGTGCCCTTGGGTTGAGCTGCAGAAGGTTGAATGAACGGAGCAATGGAGTCCCAAGACGAGAGTGACCACTGGTGAGTTGATTCAATTCCGTCCTATCTCCTGCCAGATCTGACTAGGGAGTGGCCGAGTTAAGCTGATCAGTTTCTATGGCGTCTGGGAGACATCTGCAGTTTAGGGGACTTAAAACGTTTCCTTAAATGTCCAATTTGTCCAGTGTGCAGTCCCTGGAATGGGTATTCCCGATATTAACGAAAAATGTATTGAATTAGTGCATCGACTCTTTATAGACTGAACGGTGCTGCTTAATTTATCCAAGATGTTAATTCGTTTGTCTCAGAGCTTAGGTCAGCCATGTCCAGGCTCTCCCAGAGTTCAGATGAGGCCTGTGCTATTTCCTATTGTGAGGCCATTTCATTATTTGGGATGAGGAGTAAAAAATGGAAGATCATTCGTCTTTGAATGAGGTAATAGCCCCCCCCCCCCCCAATCCGCCAGTGAGATGGGGCCGCGCCAAATGGCCTCTTGATCATCTCTTGGTCCTGCTGGCCCCTCCGTCCTCTTAGAGCCTGGCATTAGGTCTTGTCATTAAAAGGCTCTACAGCTTTTTTGTATCTCTTAGTAATACAATATAAGAACAAAGACGAATTCAATCTGGTTAAAAAATAAGTTTGGCCTTGAAATTGGAGAACTTAATGACTCCACATTCCTTTCGTTTTCTCCTCTAGTCTCCGGTCCTTATCAACTTATGATGACCATATGCTCCATAAGCAGAGAGAAAGAGAAGGAAGATCCAACTGTTCTTCTTTAACTTATACCTCACTTTCCAAATATCTCTCCTTCTCTCATTTCTAATTTCTCAGCCTTCTCATCTCATTGTTCATATTGAACCTGATCTCTGGTCAAAGTCTTAAGAGCCCAGTCAAGGACGAAGGAATCCTGCAATGTGCAATTGAGACGTCAACACCATCAGGTTTACAAGAAAACGCCGTCTGCTATCCTTTTGTACAGACCACGTGATCCCTGTCTTCAATCTGCTCCGTGAACAAAGACATCTGCAAGCGATATAATTAATGAATGCATTATTTTATTATTTTTTTTTAAACAAGCTCACAAGTAGGAAAAGAAAATTTCGCGACTAGTTCTCAACTAAAACATGTCTGTGAAAGACAGAAGGATAGAAAATCAATTAAAACTAATGCTTAAAGCGCCATCTTTAAAAGCTTCGTGCTTTTTTTTTTTAAAGCCAGCATCCGTTGGCTAAACAGATTACAGGATGCAGGTCTTCTCTTGGAAAAGTTAGAGTTCTCTTCCCTTTTGTCTCGACCTTGGCCTTTGGGAATTTGCGTCACAGAACAGGGACTTCGCAAGTGCTCTAAAAATTGCTCCTTAAAATGGAGACGGGACGAAATAGCGGTCAGAGAAAGCTGTCTTTGGGCTAGAGGTGCCGGCTTCTTGGCGGTCGTAATGCTGAAAACAAACAGAACTTTAGGCATTCAAACTAAACAGGTCAAAATTATTCAAATAAGGTTGCATTTATTCGCATTCCCTTATTAAAGAACTGCATTATCGGTAACGTCATGTTCCTTCGTTTCTCACCAAAGTTGCAATCCTTTTCACGGCGCGTTGCCGGTCGGGGAACTAAATCCGCGCCTATTAAAGAACGCGCATTTTGTTCCCACTATATATCAAGGCGCTGGAGTTTTTTTTTTTTTAAATATAAATATTCCTGCATCTGTTACTTTTGTTTGATTAACTTTCTTGAATTTTTCCCCATTTATGTCATGCAGGTCAGGTAACCATACTGATTGTCGTGAAGTCGAATTCACAAAAACGGCATTCTGACCAAAACAGTGCGCCATACTTTATGACAGTATACCTTGACGAACCAATGAAATCGCATCTGCATGTATCGTGTTTACAACGTACTGCTTAAACAATGGCGAGCTTAAATCTGTGTAACCGTGGTTCAATTGGAGGTAAGCTTCAGACTTAGGAGCGAAGTACAGCATGGCAGAGATCAAGAATTCTATAATAGGAATGTTCATCTGATAGTGTGTGCAAAGATTTCCACGGGAAGTAAGGTAGGAAGGAAGAAATCTCCAATGGACTGCATCGAGACATAAGGCAAGTCAAAAATTTTGTTGTCTACGCTACGCCTAGGAAAAGACGGTAGTATGATAGTAAAAGACTATTATCTAGATAGATACAGAATAATTCAGGGTGTAATTTAAGCCTGTCGCAGAGAGATTTATGATTAATAAATTTCTATATCTTTTCTCTATTCTACCCGTGTCTTCTACTTTATTATCGCTCTTTTATCCTTTTCTTTTTTTTTTCGCATTCGTTTGATTGTGAAAATATAACTCTCCCATTCAACCCTTCGCCTGTCTCTTTTCTTATGTAGCAACGCATTTTTATTGCTGTTAAGCTAAGTTCTTGAGTAGACCGAATAGTGTGAAATTCGTTCTCGACAGACATAGGATGGCAGACAATCGTCTAACATTTTCATCTGACACGAAGCTTCTACGGTTAAGTTTCTCGGTGATGGGTGTGAGAGGCGCCAACATGCATCGCTCGGGAATGACCAGAGGTAGCGGCAGGTGTTAGAACGAGCACTGGCAGTTTATTGCCGGCGCCTGAGTTATGTGAAGTGTTAAGACGGGACGCTAATTTCGGGTTTTCGAGAATAGCGTGCATCCTTTGTCTGTTTTCATATATTATACCAGAGTAGTTTAGACTTCATTCATTCAGTCCTCCTAAGTTGCAGTAGACGGATCGCTTCGTGCTAGAGAATAAGCTTGTATAGCGAAGTTCTTAGTTTTTCTTGACAATTTTGCCGAGCTTCTAGAATACCGATATAAGTGAATAATTCTAGTTTCGTGGTGATCGCCTGTAGTTCTGTTTGGAGGTAATATTATATATCTAGTAGTGTTGGGGGATTTAAGTGGTAAATCGCCTATTTTATTGCACTAGTTAATTTCTGTGTAGAGAGATTAAATGATAATTCAGTTGTATTCTCTAAAGTTACTGCGTTACAGTGGAGAGCAAATAAATTATATTTCTAGCTAAACTCATTCGGCTATTAATAAGTTTGATTAAACTGCTTATAACCAGTCAGAAAATAGTTTAACCATCTAAGTAAATGCACAGATGACTCATGAGTATTGACGAAATGTATTTATATGTATTTCTAATTCATGGTGATGAGTTTTATTTTAATGACTATAATTTATTTCACGGAAGTTTATAATTTAAGTTGTAACCGAAGTGGATAACTATGTTATATTTACGCGGGTAGAATAGGATGGTGAATATGCTATATGATGTTTGTATCTACATTTTTCTCCCTATTCAGTTCTGGGTCAGAAACACTATAAAACTTACCAGCGGCTTCCATTCCATATGAACTGAATATATTTTACAAAGAAAGAACATTCTAATTAACTTAGAGGGCTTCCAAGGTGATTGTACGGTCTCGTGGTTTATACCCAGATAGAGACATAGCACCGGCCCAAAAGACTTATAAGAATAAATGCTAACTGGACTATTAGAATATCCAGAGTTCTTGTTTTTTCCAAAGTTCATATACAGTCAGCCTGTGGTGGCGACTAAATCCAACAGTAACAGTACTTATATACCGACCACGTGTTGTGAAGAAGATTGATCCTGTAATAGAATTTGTTTACCTGGAAATCGACGAAACAATTGAAGAATTCCCGCTACTGTATCCTGTGACCAGTTGATTCCATAATTATTTCCTACCTGGACAAAATTTGAAATAACATTTAACAGCATCCTGCTTAAAATATAGTGAATTTAGCGCTTCCCAACATTTGATTAATTAGTCAGTTGGAGAAGCTGGGGCTTGATTCATCAGACAATCAACATCGGATGGGCTGAATGTTCCTTTAATCAATTTTCCAGAGGTGGTGAATGCAACCTGTAGGTAAGGTTGATTGTGTGTGTTGCTGTGATCACAGTTTGTTTGTCAGAGCGAGCGAAGTGCAGGATAAATAATTCTTTCATGTAATATCTCATTTAATAACTTTGTTTTCTTTATGCAAGTTTGTTGCTAACTGATATTTTCCTCTTAGAATAGATTTAATATGTCAACTCTGTTCTTAACCATAGAGGGAAATCTTAGACCATAGCGGATAGATCTGTGACTCTTTGGGGCTTTAACTTTTCTTCTAACAGGATCGTGGCTCAACAAAGAGGGAAAGGATTACTCCTATGAATCTATTATCCTCTTAGTAATTCATTGAACTTATGTGTATTTATATATGATTATTTATGTATTGTGGTGAATTTTCTTATGATAGAATAAAATTTACATAAACTTTATTCAAGTGTGTCGGTTCAGCTCGTCCCAAATATTCATATTCCATAGATATAGTTTCACGTCTGTACGTCTAACCGTTGTCACTTGTGTGTGCGGGTCTGTGAGTGGTTGATATAGAGTATATCTCTATAACTGAGTAATCTGTCTGACACACATTTTTCTGCTGTAGAGAGATAGGCTGAGCGAGAGATTTCTCGAGCTTCAGAGACAGACTTACTTATTGTCCCACCATCTCACTAGTGAAAATCTATTTCTATTATTATCTCTCACTGAGTCATCTCATGTTCTAGTATATTCAGAAGGGACCAATCTGAGTCTTAATTCACCTATCGCAAATCTACGACAAAGCCTAAGATGAAGGAAATCGGTGAAGGAATAAGTAGGATATGTAGATGAACTAGTTTTTCAGATTTGTACAGCTGGACAATGTGTACCTGCATTTCAGAACACAAAACACACATTAGCAGAAAAACCCCTCCGTCGTCCGGCCTTGGCCTATATATAGGACGTGCCCTAAATGGAAATAGGCCATACTAAAATTTCAAATACAGCGAGAGCGCGAGTTCTGTCAGAGAGAGACCTCTTTGCCTTTTGCATCTGGTCCCGTGACCATTAATGTACTTTATGTATATAATAATATGTGTTTCTATTGATTAAGTACAGTGTGCGTTAGGAAGTGTGTAAATGTGTTTGAACCATTGTGTAATTTCTGGAGGCCTTACCAGCCTGTGTATCTTTAAATAAATTACGAATGGAAGCAGAAAGGGTGTCCATGGTTTTAGAAAAGCATTTAAAGTAGTATTTCTTGATGGAATGGGACACCAGGAACAAAGGAAAGGATGAAAGGAATTGTATTAGTGCATTGTTTAAGCTATTACTTAGTATTTTATACAAGACCTAATCATTGTATGGAGGCGGATCATGGACAAATGGCTCTAAATAAGGATTTAAAAGAACATTGTATTCACAGTGAACTGGATTTGGTTGTTACTGCTATTGTGCCCTGTGCGTCTGCTAGCACCTTGTCTGAAAACTGTCTCACATCCCCTACATCTATAATAAAGGGATAGTTATTTTTCTGAATACAGTGGTTAATCTAATATTGTCTTTTTCAGGTTTTATTCTGTCAATACACGACACGGACCAGTGTCAGCCACTACTGCTGGACCCTGTGGTGCGAGCGCCCTTGTTGTCTATACGGCCAGTTACCCAGTATCCACTGCCTGGAGGAACTTCATGTGACTTTTCCTTCCATGTCAGGAGTGAGACAGACTTCAATGCACCAAGATAAGTGGCCAAACAAGGCTACTGTTCAGAGTATCCTGATGACACCACTATATTAAAATCACGATTCTAATAAAGACACATTTTATGATGACTTTTGGTGGGCATAAGTATAGTCAGTGATAGCCTAAATCAAATGACAGTGAAATAACAGTGTTATAAAGACATAGATATTATACAAACAGCTAGTTCAACCAAGAGCGAAGGACTTGCTACAACTTGAGTGACTTGTGCTAATTTATAACTATTTTCAAATGTTTATTTATTTAAATGATGTATTTAAAATTTGATTTTCTTGAAGAATTTCCAAACAGAAAATAAAATCTGTAAACATAATTGTAAATATTTACCAGCAGACTTACTTAAATTCTTTAAGTTAAGTTACAGTTCTTGTTGGTAGATAGATTAGTTAATACCCCTAGCAGAGTTAATAATAATAATAATAATAAAATTAACAAAGGAAGATCTGGGGAGGGGCAAGTAGGAACTTAGAGTAATATATTACCATCTTCTCTAGGAACTTATACAGCTTGATCCTACCTTTGATATCTATACACCCTTACTCTTTTCAGAGAAGGGGGTATTACTTATAAGACCAGACTCTTATCTGGCACTATCCTAGTATCACCTGATACAACTTTGTGTCCTGGATATCTTTATTAATTTCAATAACATCTACCCTCTCGTGACACTGATATAATGCAATCTATTAGAAGACAAGTCCGAGCACAACAGACCAATCACATGTTTGTTTTAAAATTTGATTGCATGTTCACGCTGAGTGATGGGCTCTATGGGAAACCTCTACATCAGACGGTAGATGAAGAAACGGCTAAAAAACGAAACAAAAGTTCACGTAAGTATGAACAGTTTGGCTCCACTTTTATAAAGGCGAGTTAACAAATTATGAAGTTCTCACTGTACAAGGCAGTCACTTTGGTCAAGGAAAGGTTTTTGTAGCCAGGCGCATAAAAAAATGTTTATTCGGTTTTAATGCTGGGGGCCTCTTAAGCAGACAAAGAAAGAATAAGATTATTGTTCCCACGGGCACCTCGTAAATGGTGGCTATTATAAGGTTTTGCATGGAGCTGCCAACTTCATCACGTGAGATAAATTGCTACAGAAACGACCGCTGTAAGAGTTTTTGCTGTAGCGCAGGCTTCCTCATGGAAGCCATCTGCTGTGGTATCTCGTTTAACTAGGAGTAAAAAGTATTCTAACAATGCAACTTCCTGCGGTGGCCATTTTGGCATCGTCGTGGGTTTGCAAACACGATGCCTAGTTATGATAGAAAGAGGGGAAGTGTGTCAACCAATCAAATCGCCGCGAGCTCGCTTGTGAAGGGATCGGCTTTATAATGGCGTTCAGAAGAGGAAAAGAAAGTGTGTTAATTCTGAGATGGATTCGTGTGTTGTACAAGTTAATGCAGTAACAGAAAGTGATGGCAGTTATTTTGTTTTTTGGAGGATAAGACCAGCTTTATTCAGTTCACTGGAATAGTTGTTGTGAGCTTTACTTTTGGAGAAAATAGTAGGTAAAGGTGCCTGCAGGATAAAAACTGCAGCGTCGATCGTCTTTCAAAAATTGCTAAAAATCGAAACCAATTATGGAAAACGTAACATTGAAAGAAAGCAGACGTTCTGTACAATGAAAGGAGACATAGATAAAAGTCATGGATAACAGGGTTGAGTAGCATGAAGAAGATTTCTGGACCCAGCTAACACAAACTCGCTCAGAACTGCCACAAAACACGGTCTGAAACTAAGCTGTGACGTAATGCTCTCCGACACGCTCATCGCCCCTGCATATAAAGGATAAGCAGCGGACTATTCAAATTACACACACATCATAAGTCAGACAGACAGAAGGAGAGAGACGCTCGTCAAAGGCTGAAACCTTTAACATTTCCTTGCCGTGCAACGCCATCTCACCAAATCGAGTCTATTCTGGACCTTGCATCTATCCTAAGAGGGTATGTAAATTTATGATTAATTAATTTGTTTATTGCAGCTTATTTTAATAGAATTGTATATCAGGATCAGATTAAGGACTGAACTGAAATTTAGTTGTGAATGTGTAAAGGAATTTGATGACTACCAACGATTATCAGGATTCTCAATTGGCGAATAAATTTAAAGCTATTATGTTGGAGAAATGGACTTGGCACTCCATAATATGAAAGGCGAAGGTAGCATCATACTTATGTATAAAATGTATTATACTTTTATTCATGTATTATTTTATTTTAAAAAATGTTCTGCGGATAGGCACCTGTCTTGTCTCGCTATTCCTAATCGGAACTGATCAATGTATCATTCATATGCATGCAAACAATTGAACACACTCATTCATGAACACATAACCAAAGGCTAGCCACATGTCCAATATTGTCCTCAGGTTCATATGTGTCATCATACATCAGAGGTCTCGAATCCAGATCAATAAGTGCTACCTGAAACAACACAGCAGCCTCAGCTATTGTCTTCTAGATTTCAGCCCTAGTTCCCATCAGTGTTTGGTGGTCTAGAGCACGACATTCAATCAATATTGCTGTGCATTCTCAATTGAGGACAGGCATAGACTTTAAATGATAAGTATTATGTGTAACCACATTCCTGCAACCAGTGTGAACAGTCAAAGGCCAGTGATTATCGTGTTATGATGATAAAACAGTTTTGATTAATAGACCAGACAAGAGACTAGTAATAAAGGAACATTGAATGAACTTTTTTAAGTTAAATTGAAGTTTCCAGAAGGACTTCTTAATTACAGATAAAATTTACTCAACCATCATTCAATTTTGTAATATATGTTATTCATTCAATTTCATCATTTCACCATTCATAATTACACAAGAAGAACAAAAAGATAGATGTAAATAATAAATGATTCAGTAATTGTAATCCCCTGACTTATTCATTTTATAATGTTAAATTTTGAGTTTTATTGAATTGTTTGAATATCATAGGTAGTTACATAGCGAAGGTGGCACCTTAGGCTCTAACTTATATCTAATCACTATCTAAAGTAGAGACCTTCACAGCCGTGACTATCCTGTGATACCAGTGCTCTTCTCTAACACTGGGACTACACTCTTTTCAGGCAGAATTCTATTTCTGTTCTTTCAGTAACTACTACTGACACTACACTCATAAAACCCTTTCGCTACAATGATTGTGGTGTCAAACTTGTGCTATATGGAAGAATTTTGTTGTTGTTGTTGGTCGAAGCCTGTGGTAATAGGGCAGTGTGGCGAGCCTCTTTTGCACGCCACATGTGAGTTTTATATTTGAAATGAATGATGTGCTCACGTATGTTTGCACATCTTTTGTCGCTATGCGTAAGTCACCGACAGCAATTATTTATTTACTGCCTGGGGCATATTATAACCAGTTAATTTCTTCCTTATAAATTAATCCACCTTTGAAACCATTATTTTAGATTTTTCCACCCTTTTCAACAAGGCACCATGGGGCAGAGCGACGTTCACCACGCCCTAGTTCACCCCCTGTCTGGTATCTTTTATGTATTGTATACACTTTTATTCGCCTCCCAGTGGTCTCACCCCCCCCCCCCCCCCCATTCTGTTCACGTGACCTCTTTACTTCACTCTATTTACTAGGGTGAGTGAAAAAAAAGAAAGTATTCGTAATTTAATACAGTTGACATTCTAAAATCCGGCCATCGATAATCCGGTTCCTTCAGATTTCCGGCATGGATTTCGGAGCGCATTTTTTAATTTACCGCGTTGGCGCGCCACTGTTTTCTGGAGCCGTTTATGTTTTGATGCAGCTGTTGAACTAAAATTCTGTAGAACTGTTTTATTTAGTTGATGAACATTAAAATTTCATTTGCTTTTCATTTAGTTTTTAATTTTCTTTCTTTAAAGGACTGTACAGATAGTCATTTTCTGTTAAATATATACAGCATATATAACCATTAAAAAATCCGGCATTTTCAACAATCCGGCACTCCTCAGGTCCGGAGGTTGCCGGATTTTTGAATGTCAACTGTAGTATCAGTTTTTATTTTGCTGAAAGGTGTCTCTAATTGAGTGCGTCGGTGCTGAATTATTTAAAAAAATAAAATAAATACAATAAAAAACACTCATGGAAGACGTACTTCAGTTTTGAAAGACAATTTTCGTTTAGCACCCAACCTAAAACTTATAGAGAAGGGAAAACATGCTGAGACAAACCGGTACACTTTGATTTTGTCCTGCCTTGTCTTTGATCCACCATCACTGAACGTTACCGCTTGGTGAAACACTTAGATAAGGGAATATTCACGGGGAATGGAAAACACTTAGATAAGGGAATATTCACGGGGAATGGAAAACACTTAGATAAGGGAATATTCACGGGGAATGGAAAACACTTAGATAAGGGAATATTCACGGGGAATGGAAAACACTTAGATAAGGGAATATTCACGGGGAATGGAAAACACTTAGATAAGGGAATATTCACGGGGAATGGAAAACACTTAGATAAGGGAATATTCACGGGGAATGGAAAACACTTAGATAAGGGAATATTCACGGGGAATGGAAAACACTTAGATAAGGGAATATTCACGGGGAATGGAAAACACTTAGATAAGGGAATATTCACGTGGAATGGAAAACACTTAGATAAGGGAATATTCAAGAGGAATGGAAAACACTTAGATAAGGGAATATTCACGGGGAATGGAAAACACTTAGATAAGGGAATATTCATGTGGAATGGAAAACACTTAGATAAGGGAATATTCACGTGGAATGGAAAACACTTAGATAAGGGAATATTCAAGAGGAATGGAAAACACTTAGATAAGGGAATATTCAAGAGGAATGGAAAACACTTAGATAAGGGAATATTCAAGAGGAATAGAAAACACTTAGATAAGGGAATATTCAAGAGGAATGGAAAACACTTAGATAAGGGAATATTCACGGGGAATGGAAAACACTTAGATAAGGGAATATTCACGTGGAATGGAAAACACTTAGATAAGGGAATATTCACGTGGAATGGAAAACACTTAGATAAGGGAATATTCACGTGGAATGGAAAACACTTAGATAAGGGAATATTCACGTGGAATGGAAAACACTTAGATAAGGGAATATTCACGGGGAATAGAAAACACTTAGATAAGGGAATATTCAAGAGGAATGGAAAACACTTAGATAAGGGAAGATTCACGGGGAATAGAAAACACTTAGATAAGGGAATATTCAAGAGGAATGGAAAACACTTAGATAAGGGAATATTCACGGGGAATAGAAAACACTTAGATAATGGAATATTCAAGAGGAATGGAAAACACTTAGATAAGGGAATATTCACGGGGAATGGAAAACACTTAGATAAGGGAATATTCACGGGGAATGGAAAACACTTAGATAAGGGAATATTGAAGAGGAATGGAAAACACTTACTTAGATAAAGGAATATTCACGGGGAATGGAAAACACTTAGATAAGGGAATATTTATGGGGAATGGAAAACACTTAGATAAGGGAATATTCATGGAGAATGGAAAACACTTAGATAAGGGAATATTCAAGAGGAATGGAAAACACTTAGATAAGGGAATATTCACGGGGAATGGAAAACACTTAGATAAGGGAATATTCACGGGGAATGGAAAACACTTAGATAAGGGAATATTAATGGAGAATGGAAAACACTTAGATAAGGGAATATTCACGTGGAATGGAAAACACTTAGATAAGGGAATATTCAAGAGGAATGGAATACACTTAGATAATGGAATATTCATGGGGAATGAGTTACACTTAGATAAGGGAATATTCAAGAGGAATGAAATACACTTAGATAAGGGAATATTCATGAGGAATGGAATACACTTACTTAGATAAAGGAATATTCACGGGGAATGGAAAACACTTAGATAAGGGAATATTCATGGGGAATGGAAAACGCTTAGATAAGGGAATATTCATGGAGAATGGAAAACACTTAGATAAGGGAATATTCATGTGGAATGGAAAACACTTAGATAAGGAAATATTCACGGGGAATGGAAAACACTTAGATAAGGGAATATTCACGGGGAATGGAAAACACTTAGATAAGGGAATATTAATGGAGAATGGAAAACACTTAGATAAGGGAATATTCACGTGGAATGGAAAACACTTAGATAAGGGAATATTCAAGAGGAATGGAATACACTTAGATAATGGAATATTCATGGGGAATGAGTTACACTTAGATAAGGGAATATTCAAGAGGAATGAAATACACTTAGATAAGGGAATATTCATGAGGAATGGAATACACATAGAGAAGAGAATATTCATGATGAATGGAATAAACCCAGAGAAGAGAATATTCAGAGTGACTGGAAAGCCATTTGCTATTTTAAAATTGTGATATCCTCACCAGTATCAGTTGTATATACATGAAACAAAACTCTACACAAAGAACAATACCTGCCATTTCACAGGGGGGGGGGGGGGGGGGGGGGGGGGGGGGTGGCACTGGGCGTTGAAATTTGTCGGGAAAGAAATAGTCCGAAATTTCCTTCGCTTGAAAATTAAAATCTTTTTCCCAATATGTAGCAGTAGTAGAAGGTCTACCGAATCATTTCATGTTAACTAGCAGTATAACGCGATTGACCGGTTGTTGAGTCCCTGCTCTAAACCTTTAGATTCCTGGCTTAAGCTCCAAATGGAGTTACATAAACTTAAATGGTAGAAAAGAAGGCGAAGAAAGAAACACCTTTGTCAAAGTATCAGTATATATAAAATCCCAGCTTTTTCTGTCACTAACGCTAAGGGGTGCAACTTTGGTTGAAAGTTAGACATTAATTGTATTGTTTCCCTTATTTGTACACTCCGGAAAATAGTAACACTCGACTAAGAAAAGTGCGCAAATGACGGTGTGCACAATAATATTTATAGAATGTGTGATCCCGTATACACACATTGCGATCCTCGCTGCTGCTACGTAGTTCGTGTACTGTGGTGATGCACAGTGGTTTAAAAAAATACTTTTGAATAAGTAAAATTGCCTTAGGTATTGGTGCTTTTGAATTTAATTCCCGTCTTCTGACAAGCTTTTACAAAATAATTCCAACTAACATAATTACCGATGTATGTTACGTCGGTCGGTCTCACTCAAAATAGTAACTCGCGCCAGAAAAAAAAGTGCGCAACGCACGGTGTGCAACTTGCGCGGCGTAGGTGTTATATAAAACAAATACTTTGGTTTTATTGTTTTATTTTTTTTTAATTCTTTCACGAAATTAGTAGCACTC